>BCLF01000013.1:3465320-3505741 GCA_001602275.1 Zoysia japonica
TTTGATTTTTTTTTTTTTGGATTTTGGGGTAATGCTGTGTCGGTCTAGGATGGTGAGTTTAGGGTTTGGTTGTTCTAGACGGTAGCTTGACCTCAAAGGTGTGTACTAGATTGCCGGGGGGGACAAAAGGTGTTCTCTTGTTTCTGGATCGATCATTACATGTAGCAGGTATTTAGTACCGTTTGACCATCTTTCACAACTTTTGCTGTTTGTATTGGCCTTAGCACAGATGGCTTCTGATAGTAGATTTCCCCAAATTCTTTTGTTGAAAGGCCAACTGGGTTTATGCCAACCGGAATGTTGTTTGGAGGCATCATAGAACGCTTCGTCAAGCTGGAATTTTTTATTTGATTCTGCTTCTTAATTGTTTCGAAGAGGCACATTTGAACTTTCTTTGTGCGGTCTTGTTCAATCTGCTGAACCATTCTAGGGTGCTTTCTGGAATTACTTCTCGGTGTGCTTTTGAACTTTCAAGGATCAAGCATCTTTGAATGGATATGTGATTACATTTTCCTGGTAGTGTTGACATATTGTGTCTGTAGCTTCCTGTTAGGAGCGTCTGAGTTGGCTTGTTTGTTTCCATGGTTGGATATTTTATGCCCTGTTGTTAAGAGTCGATATCTTCTGATGTTTGTTGGCAGTTCTTAAACAACCATTAGGTATTTCGTAGGCTGTTATGATACCTCTCCTGGTTATTATTACCTGCATTGGCCGTTAAGTGAATAGAATAAGCATCAAGCTAGTTAAATGTAGTGTGCTTTTACTATGCCATCATAGTTCAAATGTATTCAGTTTGGACAATAGTAGATGTGGTACCTGCGTGTGGAAGTGCTTTTACATAAATAAGCAACTGCCAAGTTTAGAAAGCTGCACATATGTTTATTATTCATTACACGTGCATCAGAACTGTTTCTTCAGAATTTTTTAAAAGCACACCTGAACCTTCAATTATTCTTTTAGCACAAATGGAATATTTCTAGCCGTAATGTAGGTAGCGCGTTGTTCGTTATCATTAATTTACAGTATGCTCCTTTCGCATACAATGATGATTTAAGGCACTCAAATTTATTTTCATCGTACTGTGGTACGAAGCTGTACATATATTTACTGTATTTATTATTTTCTTTTTCTGCAGTCCCATTGTGAAAGAGGCAGTGGAAATGTCTACTGATGAAGAATCAGACAGCCTTGTTATGAGTCACCCCAATGTGAGCACTGAGGGATGCGATGAAGTTGTTAGCAGTAGTCATGGTGATGAAAGTTCAGAAGGTCAAGTAACTAGCAGCGTCAAGGAAGCAGATGTGGAAGGTGACACCCAAGAAGATAAGTGCGTAAATCAGGATTCGCTGAAGTTGATCGATCAAGAGAAGCCTGCTCCTCCCAAGTCGCCAGCAAAGTCTGCTAGTTCTGGTACAGAGAGGCCTAAACGTGCTGTTCCCCAATCATTCTCTCTTTCTTCACAAAGAAGGTCCTCTGGAGGAAATGGTGGTGTGACTCACCCATCCGTCAAGAAGGAAAAGTCTGGTGATAAAACTAACACTTCTCCAGCCAGCATGACAAAGGTGTGGCGATTGTCATCTATATATATATTTTTGTGACTGCCTACATCATTTATCACTAATTCTTTGTTAAATATTTATGCTATTTACTGCCAACATCATTTATATCATTCTCTCCAGACTGCTCGTTTTTTGTTCTATAGTTATGATAAGTTTTAGCTTAGTCATAAATTGATTGTGCAATGTCTAGCATGCTGTCATTGGCTTAGACTTATCTGTTTTATGCACTGAAGCTATTTGATATGTCCCACACAAGAATTTGGAGATCATACTGACATAATTATTGCTCTGATTATTTAATCAGAGCACACCAGTGGCAGCCAAGAAGATGTTGCAGCCTGATCATACAGTTTGCCATCAAGAAGAGGACTCATGTTCTGTTACTTCTTCGTATCCTTTTCTGTTTGATAAATTTATTGTGCCTCTCATCCTTTTATTGAATCCTATTCCATCACTAACACCTAACATTTTCAATATTTTAAAGGCAACTTTTTAATGCTTACAATAGGTACATACAATAGACTACATAGTACAGTATTAGAAAACTGGAAAAATTAAATACGAGGTTGTCTTTATGAAATATCAAATTCTTTCAATATTTCACATTGAATTACATGACGATGGAAAGTTATAATGAATCTTCTTTGGACAAGATGCTGCTTCAGTATTGACAAAAAATTAATTCTCTGGATTCTGGAACAATGAATCATTCAATATTTCCTGTTTCCTGAGCTGCCCAAAGAGCTACGATTTCTTCAAGAGCTGGCAAAACTAGAACCACTGTTCCTGTTGCCCCCTCGTTTGTGTGTTCTGACCGTGCTGACAAGAGGAAGAAGGTAGGCTGCATCTTTGCAGATGGTTGTTTAATGATCAATAACTATTTTCTGCTCTTGATCACTGTTTTGAAGAAAATAATGTTAGTTATATTGTTGTTAATCATCCAGTTCTATACAAAATTAGAAGAAAAACACAAAGCTTTGGAATCTGAAAAGGATCAAGCTGAGGCCCGGAAAAAGGTATGTTTTGTGTTTTCCGAGAAGCCAATTGTATAATAGGTTAGTTGAATTCATATCGGTTTACGTTTTGATCCGTTTTGGCAGTGCTTAGAAGGAAACACAGCATTAATGGTGGCACTCAGACAGGGTTATTTCTAAGCATTGAAATGTTGATTTCATTTATTCTAGTATCACGTATATATAAAAGGACTATCTTTGGTGCTTCTCTTCTAGTAAACGCTGGTGCTTCTCTTCTAATAAATGCTGTTGCTTCTCTTCTAGTAAATGCTGCTTATAGTTTTCGTTTCCTTTTCTAGTTATAGATACCTCTCTTGTTATTCTTCAGAGAACAATTTTTTATCATACACACATACACACATCATGCTAAGAGAACTCATATGATACTAGAGTAAGCACTAAAAACAGGGCAGTATTTGAGTGTCAAACCCCCTTTTGTTTCTCAAGTATTCTGTAAGATTCTCAAGTATATTGATTGTTATCTACTTTTACTAATATTCTCGTCTTTGTTTTTGTATAGGAAGAGCAAGAAGCAGCTTTGAAACAGTTAAGGAAATCGTTGGTCATCCGAGCAAAACCCATGCCAAGCTTCTATCAAGAGGGGCCCCCACCTAAAGCTGAGCTTAAGAAGGTACTTCCAATCATTCATATTTCTATAAGAAAAAAATGTAGCTTCTAGAAAATATCAATGGAAAGCCTTACATTAAAAAGATGCATTATTGGAGTAAACTTAGCTGTGTTTTATGAGGAAAGTGAAGTCAACTTTTGCTATCTGTATGCTATTACTTTTCATGTTTAGTAACATTACAGTAATGTAAGTTTAATTACATTGTATCCATATGGATTTCTGTATGAGTGTGAATAAAAATGCATGGTTATTTTGTTTACTGAATAATAATTACGTGATTACTTCTATGTCAAGAATTATATTTAGCTAGTTTTCCATCATTTGATGGTGCTACTGAAGCTATGTACTCCGTTTTCAATTATTGCCTTCTGTTCTGTAAAGGTGCCTCCTACTCGTGCAAAATCACCGAAGTTTACAAGTTCAAGGAGGAAGAGTTGCAACGATACACCACAAACGCCAGAAGGTGAAAAAAACGCAGCAACTTCTACGAGGTCACACCGACATAGCGTTGGGAGTTCTAAAGATGCTAACAGAGTACAGTGCTCACCAAAGAGTGGTGTAGCTGCCAAAACCAGAGCCGTCAAGCCTGAGGTGAAGGCTGTTTGAGCAAATATGGAGCAGTCAAGCGCTGCGAATGGCGATGTACAAACCAATTTACCTAGCTCAGCCATCTCCAGTACCGTGGCATTTTGCATCTAATTTATACCTCTGCGTAAGACGATGCCATACTTGCTGCTGGACTTTTCTTTTTTCTTTTTTCGTTTTGTCCTCGTGAAAACTCTGTTGCTGGGACCTTGTGATGATCCATGTTCTAAATTATCAAGGGTCCATAGAGAGGAGTCACCTTGAACTAATCAGCTGCTGGAAATGTCATTGTTCTGCATCATGTGTCACCGGTTTTGAAAATCATGTGTGCTGTTAATTGCGTCTGCAGGTCCTGAAGTTCCTTGCCTCAGCTGTACCGCTGCATGGCACGGAAAGTACTGTGGGTAGTGGGCCGTTGCTTTGAATCATGGTCAGTTTCGTTTTGAAATGGAGGGAGCAGAAAATGAAATTCGCATCGATTTTCCTGAGCTCTGCTGCCAGACTCAGTTTCGTCTCTCTTTCGCTGTGACTTCCCAGTTTGTGACCCAGTACCTCATAAATAAGAACGTTATGACAGCATATTTGATTTTGATAATAAGAGCGCCACCTATGCATAGTCTAATTTTTTTAATATTGAAAAGATCAGATTTAACTTGCCTCCCCTACATTATTCGTCCTCAATCTGCTGCACTGTCACAATATTGCGACGAATTCGTAGAGGTACCATGTCTCCAATTTCTCCATTTGACATATTCATGGTCGTCCTGTCCAATGCATTACTTATGCAATGATGCAGCCAAACTCATTTGTGTCATGGTTTATTTATTGGTTTCATGGTAGTTGGCGAGTAGTGCTTTAGGGACGAGGAAAAGGGAAGATCTGAGATGGTTCCTTCCTCATTCCTCTCTCCCGTGTTGCGGGCTTACGGCGAAGCATCCATGATCACCTCAGCTATGTGATGCACTGATGCAGGTAAGTCTGTCAGATTAGCCGTTTGATCTTCCTCTTGCCGATGCAAATTCTGGGACGAGTTCGGTTGATTGTTTGACGGATGCGTTCGTGTTAGAACAGTCGTATTTGGAAGTTTCGGTTTATGAGTAGGCTCTTCATTTGAGTTCTTGCTGTTGATTTGTGTGGTTGAACCAGTCAAGCTAAACTGCTCCCTTTTTGCAGCGTTGTTGTCAGATTCCTTCTATCAAATCTTCAAACATTTAAGTTTATATATATAGAGTTAATTTGGGTAAATATTGACGTAAGGCGGTTAATTCTGGTGATGATTTTGCTCTAGTAACCTCTTTAGGTATGGGTATAAAATTTTTCCAGTCCTATAAAGTCTCAGCACTAATTCTCTCCAGATATGGAAATCTGGAGTATAGTAGGCTCTAGTCCTGTATATAATCTGGCAGTACCTTTCGGTTTTCTTTTGCAGAAATTTTATCAACCCAGGAACTACAGAGTCTGCATATCCAATGACATCTTTCCATTCCAAGATGAAGTCCGTGTCTTCAAGAACAAGCGTTGTACCTTGGAGACACCATCAGTTCTCTGCTCTGTTATGTTCAATGGTGCTTGAATGGATTCTGATGCTCCTCCTGCTTCTGGAGGGGCTACTCTCCTACCTGGTGACAACGTTCACGCGCCTTTGCAAGCTGCAACCCCCATGCCCAATGTGCACGAGGCTGGACCATGTTTTGGGCAAGGCGCAGCCTGGATTTTACCGTGACCTGATGTGCACTTCGCACAAAGCAGAAGCATCAGCATGGGCGTTTTGCAGCGTTCACCAAAAGCTTGCTGATGTCCACAGTTTGTGTGAGGCCTGTCTTCTTTCCTTCGCTACCGACAACAAGGCGAACCTTGAGACGCGCCGATCCTTGATGGGGAAACTTGGTGTTGGGATAAGAAATTCGAGTTACAGGAATAATTTCAGTTTGACATATGATGTAAGCGAAGCCACTGTCAGGAAGAAGGATACTACTCTATGCTCATGTTGCTCAAGGCCATTGAAACTGAAGTCATATCCTTTTGTGGTTCTTCAGAACGAAGATAGTGGAATTGGCATTGAGGAGCTTGGTAGAGGTGTTTCAAAATTTCATCAGCACGTCAATGGTATCAACTATGTTGCGTACAGTGAGCTGAAGACCTCTGACTCTGAATCAGAGCCCTGGCAGCTTGCTGGAAATGCTGAAAGTCTGCAGAAGGATGTCGCCAGTGATTTGAAGGAAGGCGTTATTTTGGGCCATCCACAAATAAATAATGCAAAGGGGGTTACTCTATTTGATAACTTACATGAGAAAGTATCTGGACAGCCTGAATCCATACTAATCCATAATGGCGCTTCTTACTGTAAGCCTTCTAAAAATACAGGAAACATGCGCAGCATCGAAACTGATGGCAAAGTAAATCTTCAGTCAACTGATCTTCCCTTCAATGATGGTCAGCAAATTACTGAAGATTCTGGCACAAGAGGTGAGTTGGCCATCATCAAATCTTCTATAACTTCAATATTTTTATCCCCTCACTAATTACTATTCTTTATTTTGCCCTTGCTTACAATGTTATCTCTTTGACAGTAGATAAATCAGAAAATGATGTTTGGCACAGTGCTCTTGATCTTACCGACGAGCTATTAGTAGCTGCTACTACGTCGGCTGAAACAGACACAATGGAACACGAAAAGAAATCTGAATTTACTCATACGACATCACTGAAGAAGTCTTTTAACGTCCATGAAGATCTGAAGCTACTGCTGTCACAGCTTTCTAATACTCCAACTTCCCTTGCACCTGAGGCTGATACTTCTACTGCACAGGACCAACGTGAACAAGACATACTACACAACATCAGTAGAGCACTCACTTTCCAGAGGAACGACTCAGGTCTTTCAGAGGGCACGGTCAGTCAACTTGAAGTTGAGCCCACAACTGATCAGCTCAAGCGGCAAATCGAATTGGACCGTCAGTCGATAAGCCGTCTTCGGAAGGAGCTGGAGGAAGAACGAAACGCCTCAGCCATCGCCGCGAACCAAACAATGGCCATGATCACCAGGCTGCAGGAGGAGAAGGCGGCGATGCAGATGGAAGCCTGGCAGTACCAGCGAATGATGGAGGAGCAGAGCGAGTTCGACCGCGAGGACCTCCGGAGGATGACTGAAACGGCGCGGACGCTGCAGGCCGAGGTCGAGAGCTGCAAGGCGAAGCTCAGAGACCGGTTATTCCTCGCCGGTGAGATACGTGACGACGTGGGCCTCTCTTCGTGTCCAGAAGAAGAACACGAGGCGACCGTCGTCTCCAGGGCGACTGCGTCGCTCTCCGGCTTTGAGGACGAGAAGGCGTCCGTCTCGGAACGGCTGGAGAAGCTGAAGCAGAAACTTCACCGGTTCTCGAACAACAGCAAGGACCTCCCGTCGTCAAAGCTTGCTGACGATGAAGAAGATTCAGTTGACATTGATAGTGTGTACGAAGATGATGTCGAGCAAGGCGAAACTGATGATCTGCCATTGGAGAGTAATCTACTAAGAAATGGCAGTGGATTCACGGACCTCACCAATGGTGAATACGATCGGAAAGTGCAGCAGTACCATGCCATGGTCAGCGAGAGTGACATGGCTTCTTTTGCCGAAGAGATTTCTGAAGTCAGAGCAAGGCTGCTGGCGCTGGAAGCTGACAGGAGCTTCCTGGAGCACAGCGTGAAATCGCTGAGGAACGGCAAGCAAGGGGAGGAGCTGGTCCGCGACATAGCTCGCAGTCTCAGAGAGCTCCGGAAGATGGGGGTCGCCTGGAAGGAATACGATTAGCTGCAGCTTCATTGCTTGATTTCTTCTGTGGAGATGACACACTGTTACTGTTGTGTCAGGTAACGTGATGCTTCAATCCCTCGAGTCGAAACTTGTGAGTTTCTAAGACTCTCTGCTTATTCATAACCCTTTTTTCTGGTTAATTATCAGTTTATCACCCTCATGATCCATATGACTCGGTAATCTATCTTAGCCTAAGCTAGCTGATGACTGTTTACTTGTCAGTGTCAGGTTGTGCTGATGCTGAAGAGATTATAGTGGAGCATGTCCATACAGTTTCTGCATGTGGTTGTGGTTTTGGGTGGCCTTGTGCGTACGCAAGTGCGCGGAGATCTTTGCCCGAGTACATTGCATTTCAGATTTTGTTTCTTGGCAAACGATGTATGTGCAGTTACAGGCTTTCTTTCTTCTGGAAGTGACAGTGGTCGATTGGGTTGTTTTCCTTTTTCTCAGAACATATATACATGTTTATTCTTATTGTGTCATGGGCTCCTGACCGACAGGAACATCTCTACAACAACAATAACAACAAAGTATTTTTAGTCTCAAGCAAGATGAGATAGGTTAGAGATGAAACCTTTAAGACATCGTATGTTTTTTTTTAAAAAAAAACGCTAATGAACCGAAAATAAAGATAAAAGAAAAAAAAGGAGAAAAACCAGACTCGGATTGGGCCGTATGTCGCGCCCGGCCGAGCACTGGACCGCCTCGTGTTGGGCCTGAACGCGTCGAGCCGTCGGAACGATACTGGAAAGAGGCTGCTATAGTTCCTGTTTCCAACGGAACACTTCTCGGAAAATCGTAGGATCGTATTACATCGGAAAACTAACATAACAATATGCACAGAAAAAATAAAACTGTATTGCACCGTCAAGTTGAAGACATAGATTCATGAACGGATCGATGGCCAACGGTTCTTAAATCTCCAGAGTATCTTGGCCGTATCTAATTTTCCGAAGCAAGTTATAAAACTACCTAAACAAGGAGCGAATTATGAAAACTACCTAAAGCAGAATTCAACTAACACAATATCTTGTTCGTATCTCCTACACATTCCCTTCTAGCACGGGATGCGCGAAACTAACTTCCATTAAAAGAAAAAAGATCTACTACTGGATACTTTTCGTACTCTAGGAACGGTGCTGGTTTAACCGTTGTAAGCCGATTTAATCGCCGGCCGCCTGTCCTCATCTCGCTTGGCCATGACGAGGCACAGCCGCTGATCTTCCGGCCGCCGGAACGCCCAGACCTCGACACGATCCTTTACCTTGAGGCCGCTGCTCTCGACGATCTCGCCGTAGCCACGGCCGTTGACGACCATGGCCCCAGTGCTGTAGAACGTGGTCAGCCTCAGCTCCGCAGGGGCCCGCTCTACGTCGCGAGCATGGATGAGCACCGGCACGCCTGGGTATTTCTTCGGGGCCGCCCTCTTCTTCGTCTCCCCTTTTGGTGTCGCCGGCCTCTTCCTTCGGCGACCGGTGCCGTCGAGGCCGCAAGCCTCGAGCTCGTCCTGCAGGATCTTGTCCTCCACGAAGTGCAAAGCCAGGTCCGCGGGGAAGTCGTGGCGACGCAGGAGCTCGCCGCGGATCCACGCGGGCTCCGTGGCACCAGCGTATCCCTGAACCAATGCGGGCAGCTGCTGGTTAGCCGTTCCCTCCCGCGCTCCACGGATGACGTCGTGGACTGGTGCTGCGGGAGGCGAAGACGGAGGCTGCATGACCATGGCCACCGGCTCGCGCGTGCTGGCAACAGCCGATGATGACGGCTCCAATTTTTCACGCTTGCACCTGGGCTCCACGGCTGTTTCTTCCTCGCTGGTTTCTTGATCGGGTTTAGGGTTCCCTGCACCTTCAAAACCAGAAACCGCGAGGTTCAGCTCCACGTCGAACGGCGGCAGAGATAACAATGGCCGGAGGTCGGGGACGGGCGCCGCCTTGGCCGCGGTCGCGGGTTGCTTCGTGTCATCACTCCTGCCCGCCATACCTGGCAACCCGAGACGCAGTTCAAGGTCAAGCGGCGGTGGCATTTCGCTCATGTTTGCACACCACGACGCAAGTGTCGATAGGGTTTACTCGCGTCTAGTGCACGTGGGGACGTCTTGGTCTGATTTTAGGTGATGAGACGAGGGTTGGGCGCGTTTATATGGACGAGGGGATGGACGTGGACGTGGAGGACTCGGACTCGGAGGCCTGGTTCTTGTAGATAATTAGGGCATTCGGTTATTCGCGTGTGGATCGACTCGGAGTTGGACGTAATGTGCAGAGAAAACGATAATGCAAAGTGAACGGTGGCGATAAGATATAGTCGCGGATGAACGGTGAAGATTTTATTTAATTTTTGAGTTTTCTTAGACTTTGAATTTTTTAGTTAAAGATAAGTACGTAACATATTGGCGCAGCTGCAGTGGCGGAGACAAGGGAGGGCGAGCAGGGCCTGACCCCCCTATCCCCTATGCTTCAAACATCTACACTATATAAATATAGATTTGCACTAAAATTTGCTAATTTTTACTCTTTTCGTTTTTTCATTGTTGTTGTCGTTGACTTCAAACATCAACTTTAATCATTCATTTTATTCAAAAAATTAATTCAAATATTTAAAACTATAACTCATGATTCTAACTATTTTGATAATAAAGCAAATTATAATAAAATATATAATATTTTTGAAACTTTTTTAACAAGACGAATGGTCAAAGTTGATGTCTGAAGTCAACGGCGACAACATTTTAAAAACAGAAAGAGTAAATATTTGACTTCTCTTAATAATAAAATAGTATACTAAAATTTACTTGGCCCTTTCCAACTTAATAAAAATGCAGTTTATTTTTTTAGCCGGTGAAAAGTAGCTAAAAAATAAGCTGTTGTTTAGTTTATTTTGAGAAGCTAATAAACTAATAAACTGTAAAATAAATTTACTATTTGACATAGCTTTTACTTATTTCTGTGAAAAAGCTGAAAATAAAATAAGGAGAGCCCTACCTCCGCCCTGGCGCAGGGCAAATCCGGTAACTTTCTTAATCGGCTGTCACGTCGGCGAGTGGGAGAGCAGGCCTGGGCGACGTGCAAAAGATATTTGGCCCAGTCCACGCCATGTGCCCTTTTAATCCAGCCCGCTGCCCGTGCGGTGAGTTTTGCAGAGAAGAAGGGCTAGCCGTATTGCCAGCCCAATATATGTACAGGCTCTTTTGCTGCTTTTTTTTTAAGACAAGGCATGAGCACTGTCATTTATTAAGAGAGAAAACAGAATTACATCTAAAGGAATACAAAAACTAAACCAACACATTGTTGGGAGAAACAAGCTAAATGAAGCGTAGGTAGACACTGAACAGAACAAAACACCAACAGCAAGAGTAACACTGGACAAAAAACTAAACACCAAGAAACTAAGGGAAGGGCGAACCAACAACAAAATGAAACTGACGGATATTGTCAGAAATCAGGGTAGCCACTTGATGGAAAGAACTCTCTTTGTGATCAAAGATCCTACTGTTTTGTTCTTTTCAAATTTCCCACCAGAAGAAGATGAACGCTCTCAGCAGAGTCTTCCTCTGTCTCTTGGGTGTTATATTTGCTAGATCTTGTATACATTGGGCAGGGTTGTGACATGTGGCAAGGAAACCTTGATGTGGCAGCTGTAACATTTCACAAACCTTGTTCCATACTACCTCCACAAAATTGCACTGTATGAGTAAATGAGTCGTCGTTTCTGGCTCACAATAACAAAGGGCACAATTCATTTCACAGGGCCATTTTCTTAGTTAAGTTATCAGCGGTTAGAACTTTCTCGTGAAGAGCAATCCAAGCAAAGAAACGACATCTTGGCTCTGTCTTTGCTTGCCAAATTAATTTTGCTGCTGAAGAATGAACTGAGCCTGCAAATTGAATTTCATAGGCTGATGTTGCCGTATATTGGCCAGAGCTTATCCATATCCAGTGAATCTGGTCCTTCTCAGAGGAGAGCGTGATTTCACTGAGCACTGAAAAGAGAAGAATAAATTCATCCATGAGAGCTTCAGAGTTTATGCTTCTTAGGTTTTTGATCCATTTTCAATTAACTAGCTCCTTGGCAACTGTTCTGAATTTGAACCTTGCTTGCTGATACAGATTCGGTGCTAGTTCTCTAGGTGAAGCTCCCATTGATCCATTTGGCCTCTCAAAAAGGTGTGTCACAACCATTACCAACAGACATATAAGTGGAGCTGAAGAACAACTGCCTATCAGTTTTGTCAGAGTGCTTGTAAAGCAATTTCCAGGGTCTATCATACTCATCCCATTGAAGCCACAACCAACGAATTCTGAGAGCTCTACCAAATTTTTCCAAGTCTTTTATGCCCACCTCCCCATTTTTTGGGTCGAGCGCAAATCTTCCATTTAACAAGACAGTGGCCTCTTTTGACTTTCTCAGGGTCATCTCCCCTCCATAGAAAGCTTCGTCGGTATTTATCGATCTGTTTTATAGCCCACTGAGGAAGTTTAAAAATTGTTAAGAAGTAAGTCAGCATAGCAAATAGTACTGTTTTGACTAAAATTTCTCTGCCTGAATAGGAAAGGAAATTTCTTTTCCACCCTGGAAGTCAATTGGCAATTTTCTGCACCATAGGTTGTATAGAAGATTTCGGCAGCATCTTCAGGTGTAAGGGCAGGCCTAGGTAGTTACAAGGAAATTGAGAAATTGATTGTTGATCCCCTACCTCAGGTCTCAAATCTTCTTCCATACAACATATGGGGTAAATTTCTGTTTTTTGTAAGTTGGTCAAGAGGCCTGAGGCGTCACCAAATATTTGGAGAATTAGTCTCATAATTTGGTAGTCTTCCACTGAAGGCTCGATGAACACTGCTGCATCATCTGCATATAAGGAGACTCTAAATCTGTTGTTATGCTCATCAATTTCTTGCAGTAGTCCAAAGTTCTGTGAGTATTCAAATAATCTGTGAAGCGGCTCCATCGCCAACAGGAATAGCATGGGTGAAAGGGGGTCGCCCTGGCGTACACCTCTGCAGTGAAGGATCCTCTGCTCTGGTTCACTGTTTAGAAGAAAAGAGGAAGAGGAGGTGCACCATAGTGCTGAAATTCAATTCCTCCATCTTATTCCAAAACCAAGGAACTCCATTATATGTAGAAGGTAAGCCCAGTTTACCGTGTCAAAGGCTTTAGATATATCTAGTTTAATGAACATTACTGGTGTTTTTTTTCTTATGGAGCTTCTTTATCATCTCTTGTACAAACATAAAATTGTCGTGTATGCATCTCTTTTTAATAAATGCATTCTGGTTCACTAAGATAAGTTTATGTAGTTCTGGCCCTAGCCTGTTTGCTAGAATTTTTGAAATGAGTTTGGCAAAAGAATGCACTAGGCTGATAGGACAAAACTTAGTGACACTTCTTACATCTGTTTTCTTAGGAATAAGCATAACGTATGCTTGATTCAGAAGATGAAAATGCTGCTGATTCATATTGTAAAATTGTTCCAGGGCCTGCATGATATTATCCTTAATGATATCCCAACATGTTACTAGGAACATCCCAATAAAACCATGAGGGCCAGGTGCCTTTTCTCTGGGCATTTTCTTGATGATGTGTAGTACTTCTTCCTCTGAAAAATGATGTTCCAAGTGTTCTAGGTTCTGTGGTTCCCAACCAAACTGTGCAAAGTTCAAGCATTGCTTTCTAGGGGCATGTGTTCCTAGCATATTCATAAAGTGATAAAAAATGACCCTGTGTTTGTCTCTCTGGCTCGTGGCCACTTCACCATCATGTTGCAGGGAATGTATAAAATTCCTTTTTTTTACGCTCGTTTGCCATGAGCTGAAAGTACTTCGTGTTTGCATCCCCCTTCCTCAACTATGTGAACCTCGATTTTTGGCGTGCTCTGGCTTTCTCTATGGCTGCCAGCCCACGAATTCTATGCTTTAAGAATTTTTTGAGTTCCTTTGCCTCAGTTGTAAGCAGTCTATCCTCTTGTGCTTCATCCAAGCGAAGGATTACCTCTCTACAGATTGCTAAAGCAAGCTTGCCTTATCGGATGAGGGATTTTGTCCACTTTCTTAGCGACTTTGCTGTTCTGCTCAACTTAATGTGCAGAGACAGAATTGCATTGTGGTTACTTTGTAAATGTTGATTCCAAGCTTGAGCCACACAATCGAGGAAACCCAGCATATTTACCCAATATGACTCAAATCTGAAGATTGAGCAGAAGTTATCCTATTTTAGAGGTTGGATTAAAAGGGGGATGTGGTCTGAGGCTGATGAAGATAGGGTCTGAATTTTAGGCAGAGCTGGACGAGTATACTGAGAGAGATTAGAATGGAGAACCCACACTTCTCACTGCTCTATTCAAGTGTTTATATAATACAAGTAGTCCAGGATCCAACGGAACTTCCTAACTACCCGGCGATCACGTGGGTAGTGGATCCTGGAGTGTAGAAGTACATGCACAAGAAGCGGTCACTAACAGACTAATGCATCTTATCTCTATTACCCCGCCGCAGCGTGAGCGTCTCCGGAGGATATGCACAGACTGGACCTGAAATCATTGAACACAGATGTGGGTAGCCCCTTTGTCATAATATCTGCAAATTGCTGGCTCGTCGGAACATGAAGAACACGAATAGATCCGAGCGCAACCTTCTCACGGACAAAATGAATATCAAGTTCAATGTGCTTCGTCCTCCTGTGATGAACTAGATTTGCAGATAGATAGACAGCCGAAATGTTATCACAGTATACAAGTGTAGCCTTAGTTACCGGACATTGAAGCTCAGCAAGAAGCTACTGTAACCAAGTGCATTCGGCCACAGTGTTGGCCATGCCGCGGTACTCCACTTCAGCGCTGGATTGAGAGACAGTGGCTTGCCTCTTAGAAGACCATGAGACGAGCGAATCTCCCAAGTAAATACAGAAGCCAGAAGTGGACCGTCGTGTATCCGGACACCCGACCCAATCGGCATCCGAGTAAGCAGTGATGTCAAGAGAGGCTGATCTTCGAATGTTCAAACCTAAGTGCATGGTGCCACGAATGTACCGAAGAATTCGTTTCACCAAAGCCATGTGAGCAGTCCTGGGATCATGCATATGAAGGCAGGCATGTTGAACCGCATATGCTAGATCAGGTCTTGTTAATGTGAGATATTGAAGTGCTCCAGCGATGCTACGGTATTCTGAAGGATTGTCCAACTTGTCACAAGAACCTGATAACTTGGAGTTGGTGTCGACTGGGGTTGATATGGGTTTGCAATTTGCCATGCCCGTGCGTTCCAGCAGATCCTCTGCATACTGACTTTGACAGAGAAAGAAACCTTCCGGCGTCCTCTGAACCTCAATACCCAAGAAGAAATGCAGAGGCCCCATGTCCTTGACAGCAAACTCAACTTGCAGCTGGTTGATTAAGGACCGAAGAAGGGTGGATGAGGAAGCCGTCAACACCATATCATCAACATATAAAAGAAGATAGGCTGTCTCACTGCCCTTGCGAAGGATATAAAGTGAGGAATCACACCTGCAAATGCTGAAGCCAGTGGAGGTGACAAAATTACTGAACCTTGTGTACCAAGCTCGCGGGGCCTGTTTGAGGCCATACAGAGACTTCGACAGTAAGCAGACAGCATCAGGGTTGGCCTCATCAAGAAAACCAGTGGGCTGTTGACAGAACACACGCTCACTTAGGTGCCCATGCAGGAAAGCATTGGACACGTCGAGCTGGTGCGCTGGCCAGTCTCGAGAAGCGATGAGTGTCAACACTGTCCGTATAGCAGCTGGTTTGACAACCGGTGAAAAAGTTTCACTAAAATCAACACCTGGACGCTAAGAGAAACCTCTGACCACCCATCTGGCTTTATAACGATCGAGAGAACCATCTGAGTTGAACTTGTGATGGAACACCCATTTGCCGCTGACAATGTTGGTCCCATGAGGCCGGGGCACAAGAGACCAGGTGTGGTTGGCTTTCAGAGCTTCAAATTCAGCCTGCATAGCAGCTCTCCAATTTGGATCTTTAAGTGCTGAGCGAACTGACTTCGGAATTGGAGATATACCAGCTGTGGTTGCCACCGATGCATACTTCATGTTGGGCTTGAAGACACCGGCGCGTCCACGAGTGACCATGTGATGAGGCCGGAACGCATCAGCTAATTGCTCAGCTGCTGGCTCCGGAGAATGATGAGCAGGTGATGACGAAGCAGCGCTTGGCGAAGCAGGAGATGATGAGGCCAATGATGAACTGGAGCCGCTGGTGTGCGTGCGCGGCGCAGGAGAGGACCGATGATGAACTGGAGCAGCTCTCCAATTTGGTGCGCGGCGCAGCAGATGTTGACGACGGCCATGGTGACGATGCACGAGCTGGGCTTGCCGGTGGTACTGGCGTCGTTGTGGTAGCCGATGACGGAGGGCCCGGGGAGCCGCGACGTGCACACGCGGGAACACCGGGTGAAGCAGGACGTGGCTGTGGCACGCCGAGCACGTCGGGAGAGACCTGCAAGATGTTAGTCGAAAGAGGAGTTCGTGACTGGGAGGTGGTGTGAAGATCACGAAATGGGAACGTATTCTCATCAAACACGACATGGCGTGAGGTGATAACGCGTCCAGTGGCAGGGTATAGCAGTGATACCCTTTGTGATCCGCGTGATAGCCGATGAAGACACAGGGTGTTGAGCGTGGTGAAAGTTTGTGGGGTGTCATGGCTGTGAGATTGGGATAGCAGGAGCAGCCGAAGACACGCAGATGGGAGTAAGAGGGTGGCACACGAAGCAGCAGCTCATGGGGAGTGTAGGGCTCTATGGCCGAGCACGTGCGTCGATTTGTGAGATATGTGGCAGTGGACAGAGCTTCAGCCCAGAAAGATGCCGGCATCGACGCATGAAGAAGCAGAGTGCGAACACTATTGTTCAGGGTACGCAGCATGCGCTCTGCTTTGCCGTTTTGAGCTGAAGTATAAAGACACGTGAGACGCAGAGCAATGCCATGAGTAGCAAAGAAAGTGCGCAAGGCAAAATTATCAAATTCCTTCCCGTTGTCAGTCTAAAGAGCAACAATGGGGAGAAAAAAATTGCGTTTGCGCATATGCATGAAAACGAACAAGCGTTGGCAGCACCTCAGATTTCTGTCGAATAGGAAATGTCCAGACAAAATGCGAATAATCGTCAACAAGCACAAGATAATATTGAAACCCGGAATTTATTGAAACCCGGAATTGCTCGGCACTGGAGATGTCCATAGGTCGGCATGTAACAACTGAAAAGGAAAATGCGAGACCGAAGTGGACGGAGAAAAAGGTTGTCACGTATGTTTCCCCAATTGACAGGAGACACATACGTGAGGAGCTGACTTATTACAAGAAAACTCAAAGGAGCTAAGAGTTTTATTGAGGACAGCATCACTAGGGTGGCCGAGCGGAAGGTGCCAGAGCTTTATTGATGGAGTGGTGACCAGGTGGTTCTGAGCTGCACCGAACTGGACTGGGTACAGGTCGCTGTCAGAATCACATCAGAGGATCACCTTCTTGCTAGAAAGTTCCTTTACAGAGAAACCCCACGGATCAAATTCAATAGAAACTTGATTATCACGGGTGAGAGAGAGTACAGAAATCAAGTTCTTAATCAAAGATGGTGAGACAAGGACATTATTAAGAGAAATAGGTTTGGTGTATGTGGGAATAGAAGTATTACCAGAGGTGGTGATGGATAGGGACTTACCATCCCCGACAACAATATGAGAGTATTGAGAGGGAGAGGAGGTGGAAGATAAAATACTAGGGTTGTTGGACATGTGGGAGGAAGCGTCGGAGTCCAGAAACCAGTCGGTGTTGCTTGGCGCAGTGGAGGATGCGTCGTTGTTCACTGCAGCCAGTAGTGCAGCCTGATCCAACAGCGGCTGGGCGGGAGGTTGAAGACTTGAACTGGCGAGTCGGCTGTGATGTTGGGTCATCATAGCCTGGTAAGGTGGAGTCCCTGGATGAGGCCCAAGAACGCCAGCAGACGGTGCGTGAAAAGGGAGATGCCAGGCCTGCACCATCCCAGTCCATGGGTGTGGGCCGGCCCACTGAAATGACCCAGCCTGCTGGGGTCGAGCGATATATTAGGGTTGAAGCCGGAGGAGTGGGTGCTGGCTCCACTGCCGCCGCCTTGACGGCCTCCACCATTGCGCCCGCGCCTACGACCGCGTCCGCGGCCGCGACCGCCGCCGGAGTGGCCACAACCCCCGCCGGAGCTACCGCTAGGCCCAGAGGACTGATCGACGGGTGCATGGGACGAGGACTCTTTTTCGGCAAACATAGCTTGAGCAGCTATGAGTTTGGCGGATTGGTCATCCCGGAATTCCTCCAGGAGAAGATGAGAGCGGGCTTCGCGGAAGGAAGGCAAGGGTACCTTTCCTGTAATGGTGGGAATAGTATGGCGGAATTTAGGATTTAAGCCCTGCAGCATATTAAGTACCTGATTATCCTCTTGCACAAGTTGACCGAGATCACGAAGCTGATCGGAGAGTTGTTTGAGGCGGCTGCAGTGCTGGTGCATGGTCATCTCGCCCTGGTAGAGGCTGCGATACTCGGCTTCGATGTAGACGGCGCAAGTCATCTAGTTGTCAAGGAAGACACCATGGATGTCACGCCACACGAGGTATGCCGGATCCTGCTTCTCAACGACAATGTTCAGCATCTCCTTGGACAGAGTGGAGTAGAGCCAATTGACAATGCAATCGTCGATCATCAACCACTCTGGATCGGTGGGCGCCCGATCGGGCGGCGTCTCAATGTGATCGCGCAGCCCAAACTTGCCAAGGACTGTATTAAAGAAACGGCTCCACTGGGTGTAGGAGGAATCGTCCAGGTCGAGAGTGATAGGAACGTGGGATTTGATGTTGACATTGTGGAGAACATAGGACGGAGTAGTGAGAACTGGTGGACAAGGTGCAGGAGGGGTGGAGGAGGCAGTGGTGTTGCCGGCCAGGGAAGAGGCGACGCCGGAGTTGGAGGTGGCAGGGGAGGTGTTGGGAGAAAAAATGGGGTTAGTCTCCATAGCAGCGGAAGAAGGGTTGGATCGGTGAGCGAACGGATTTTCGAAGATGTCTTCGCCTTGCTTTGTTACCATGAACGAGTATACTGAGAGAGATTAGAATGGAGAACCCACACTTCTCACTGATCTATTCAAGTGTTTATATAATACAAGTAGTCCAGGATCCAACGGAACTTCCTAACTAACCGGTGATCACGTGAGTAGTGGATCTTGGAGTGTAGAGTACATGCACAAGAAGCGGTCACTAACAGACTAATGCATCTTATCTCTGTTAAGAGCATAAAGTTCCTCCCATCTTGGTGAATAGAAACCTCTATCAATTCTAGTCACAGTAGGAAAGTCTTACCATTGGACCAAGTGAAATGGCGACCGATGAGTGGTATTTCTTTCACCTCCAAGTGGTTAAGAATTCTCCTAAATCTATTCATCATTCTTCTGTTAACACGGCCATTGTTCTTGTCCTCTTAAATTCGGCCCGATTATGGGTTCTCTTAAATTCGGCCCGATTCTTCCTTCCAAGTGATTTTTCGGCTTACAAAAAGCCCCTGCACGATGTAAAAGCACGGGTTGGGCTTCTGCGGTTCAGCTCAGCGGCCTTCTGAGCCTGTGGAGCTCCGCGTCTTTCGCGAGTCGCTGCTGACCAAACCCAATCGCCGGAGCGGTGTGCCTGGATTGCGACGCCGGCGGCTTTCGCGGTGGAAGGGGCGTCGATCTCTGCGAGGATTTTATCTTCTGGTGAGCCGTATGGATGGAGCAGCGAATCGTGCTTCCCATCTTCTTTCTGCTCTTTTTTGTGATGAAACTGAGTAGCCCGAGAATCCTCTTGTTGCTGTTAATCTCGGAAAATTTCGGGGTCAGTTGGTGTTTGTTGTCAAATAGTAATTTTAACTTAGGATTCAATGTTTTCAAATATTTTAGATGCAGATACGTTCTGTAAAAGCTTAGCCGAGGCATAAGTCTCGGTTCTAATATATAATCGGCTGACTCCTGCCGTCCCTTCAAAAAAAATGTGGGCATGATTTGTCAAGTGATAGATTCGTATGAAGAATTTCCCCAAAAATGCGGGTAAGATTTTAGTTGATGATTTGCACAGCTTGTGTAGTCCCTTGCAGCGATTATCTTCAGCATCTCTTCAAATATTTATAAAGTCAGCCTGAAACGGACTCTCTCATCTACTGAATTTTGATGATGAAGGAAATCTACCATCTTTTGTATGTATTTTACACACATGGGGCAAAGGGAATATGATTTGACCTTCAGAAGATTTCTCCCGTGCCTGCCTCATTAGTGGCTTTCTGAATAAACCAGTCTGTTGATAACAGGAATTAAATAGTGGCACATTTTTGTACGTTGTTGTTTGGCTCAAGGATTATGTATGTGAAACTGTAGATTTATTGCAATATTGCCAATTTTATCTCTTGCTGCAATTATTATCCTTTAAACATATTCATTTTTCACCTCATGGAGTGGCATCAAAATTCAAAAGACAAAAACTGTTGATTGTTTCTTGAAAGTAGAATATGTGCAGTTTACTTGCTATCTTAATCTGCAACTGGAGAGTGAAGTGCCATTGAAATCTGCAGGGGTTGTGCATAAGAAAATTCAGTATCATGTGTTTTCTGCAATATGCCATTATGTATTTTGGTGCATTTTGCTTGTATTTCTTGCTTCACTTAGCCACCTTCATCTTTCTTCTTCAGGAATTGCTTGCGCCTATTGATCTACCGATGGAACCTGAGAGAAGCCAGCTTGGTCAAATCGACCCAAGAAGAGCCCGCTTTCCGTGTTGTATTGTATGGACTCCTATACCATTTATCACATGGTTGGTGCCCTTTATTGGCCACATTGGCATCTGCAGAGAAGATGGTGTTATTTTGGACTTCGCTGGTCCATATTTTATATCAGTTGACAACTTTGCATTTGGAGCTGTTGCACGCTATATTCAAGTGAATGGTGATGAGGTTTGAACTGCAATTTAAACTATATACAGTTTCACTTCTGTGTTTAACATGGAAATATTAAATGCTTGAATCGTGCTGATACTCACCACCAAACATTGATCATTTGTAATCTGCAGTGCTACAAGCTTCTTGAACCTGAAGGGGAGGCCACATGGGACGATGCACTGAAGAAAGGCACACGGGAGTTCCAGGACAGGAACTACAACCTGTTCACCTGCAACTGTCATTCCTTCGTTGCGAACAATCTGAACCGGCTGTTTTACTCTGGACATGACAAATGGAACGTCGTTAGCCTGGCTACTGTAATGTTCTTACAAGGCCGCTGGGTAAGCACAGCATCCATGGTGAAGACCTTTTTGCCGTCCGTGATCTTGATCATCATTGGCACACTCCTTGGTGGCACGACCTTCCTGATTGGCCTACTTGCTTTTGCTTCGGTGATGACCGGATGGTTTCTTATCGGAACCTACTGCATTAAGGGCCTAATAGAGTTGTGATTATAATAGATTAGACCCAAATTTGTGTCCAAGATTGTATTTCTATTGTAGGATTGATTCTTGACTGACTCGGCTATGGAGCCAATTGTATTGTTTGGTGATGAAGTGGGTATCATTTTACAGACCTATTGTATCTAGTATATATGTTCTGAATGAAGCACCGGTTATTCACATGCTTTCATCTGACAGTTGAATTCAGTTCCTATTTGGAGTGTGGAAATTGGAATCATGAAATCTTTTTCCGTTCCTTACATAGATTTATTTGTCATTTATCAAAGTGATTGATCTTACTAACTTTAATTAATTTTGTTTGCTGCATTGGAAGTGGTTCCTTAGTGGTTTACTACGTATGGAATCAGAAATATTGAGTGCTGTGTGACTCTGTTAGCCACTTGCAGGAGTTCGCTCGATCGACGCTGTAATCAACCGACGGCCAAGAAGGGTTCGTCCCGGGAACCAACGGCCGATTTTGCTCTGAGACTCCACGCTATCAGTTATCTCCACGCCTCGCCGCCGTCTAAGAGCCACTGCTGCCACACCACGGCGACGCCATGGCGCTTCTCCATCTCCGCCTCCCCACCCAACCTCTCTGCGCGGCCACCCAACACCACGACGCCACCTCTGTTGGCACGTACCTTCCTCCCCCACCCAGCTATGCAAGGAATCACAGGCTGGTCGCAGTCACTTGCCGGGTGGCCAGGGTCAAGGAGGCCGGCGTGAATGCTGGGGCCCCGCCTCCGCCGCAGTCGCTAGCGAAGGAGGCGCACAAATACTTCGACCACGCCATCGTGACTGTCCGCGCGGGCGACGGAGGCCACGGCGCAGTCCTAGCCATGCCGCCCGCGCCCTCCGCTGACGCCACCAAGCGCCGCGGCAGGTTCGACAGGGACAAGAGGAAGAGCAAGAAGCCGGTGTCGTACAAGCGGAACTACGACGGGTCGGTGGCGCTGCCAACGGGCGGACACGGCGGCGACGTGGTGGTGTACGCGGACGAGGCGGAGGAAACGCTGCTGCGGTTCCACGAGAAGGCGCGGTACTGCGCCAAGCGGGGAGGGAACGTGGGCGCCGGCGGCGGCACACTGAGCTCGCGGATGCACAACGGGTTCGCCGGGGAGACGCTCAGGATACCCGTGCCTGTTGGTTTGTGTATTCGATGCTGCAAATTCCAATCATTTTGCTATTTTATGACACTGGTCTTTAATCATTGCCTGAGCATCGAATTGCAGGAACTGTTGTGAAACGCAAGAAGGGGACTGTTCTTGCTGATTTGGCCCATCCTGGTGATGAAGTACTCGTCGCTAGAGGTGGACAGGGCGGGGTGAGTTTTACATTTATGAAGCAGATTGTGACTAATGCAAGAGGACATGGGAATTACTAAATTACTAGTCCTCATTGCTAAGGTTCAAAAATTTTAATTAACATATGCCTTTTCAGCAGTCCAAATGCGATGTATCCTAGAAAGCATTTTACCATCTTGTCGAAACTTATCTTGAGTAGAAATATTTATATCATGAAATATGTGATAGCCAGCATGTTTGCTAGCGCTTTCAAAGACAACATAATCACTGATAGGTAAGGCTATGTTGTAGGTGGTCATCAGCCACAAACTTCTATATGCCAATGGGCACAATTGATTCTGTTAGGCAGATTATTAAAGCAAGAGTAGTGATCATAATTCCCTTAATACTGAATTAACTAATTTCTTTCTACTACTTTGCTTTTAAAGTTGCTCCTTACTCTGTGGACATCTTTAGTTTGGTCATTCCTACTTATTTGATATGATAATTATGCATTTTTCAGATCAGCTTGATTGATGTGCCTGAGTACAGGAGGAGGAAAGCCATGTCTTTATCTCCAAACATCATGCGCGATGCTGATGACAAGGTATGTAGGTATTATTGTCTGTCAAACCATTTCAATGGTTCTTTATTCAAAAATTGATTGTTCACTTTTTTTTACTGGTACAATACTATAAAAAACTCTTCCCATCAGAGAACATGGTGCAGATGAGTTGACTGCTTCACGCACCTTGCAAACTTCCAGCTGCTTTCATGCCTGCAATGTCATATTAAGCACATACATAAGCTTCCATGAACTTTGGTTTACTGGTTAATGACTGGTCACATGGTCAAAATATCAATCATACTTGAGTGCTAACGCCAACACTCAATTACAAATTGAAATGAATATACTGGACGCTGGAGTGCTGAACTGCTCAGATTCACTATTGCTCCATGCTGGATTTTATTGATCTAAGTGCCTATTTGGCAGAGCTCCTGATTTGATAGGAGCATTTTGTGATATCGTTGCATGGACCATATAATCCTCTGTTAGTTTTATGACTTTGTTACTTCTATTGTGTGTAGGTATTAACTCATGGTCAGCCCGGTGAGGAAGTAAGCTTGGAGTTGATCTTAAGGGTAGTTGCAGATGTTGGCCTCGTGGTACGCTTTTCCACCATTTCATGCATCTCGAGTTTAGGGAACAGTATTTTTTTAAATCTTAATTGGTTAAGTTTTATATTATAGAATTGTCCGTCCTGTTTCATTTTTAGGCCTGCAGATATTTGATTGTCCAAATCTGAGGCTTGCTTCAAAGCAATTTCTTTGGCATGTCTCTGTGGTATAAATAGTCTTATTTGCATCTGCAGGGACTCCCAAATGCTGGAAAGTCAACACTTCTATCAGCTATAACCCTTGCAAAACCAGACATTGCTGATTATCCATTCACCACATTGATGCCAAATCTTGGACGGCTTGGTGGAGATCCTGCTTTAGGGGCGTTACAATTTTCCTCTGAAGCAACATTGGCAGACCTGCCGGGTCTAATTGAGGGTGCTCATTTGGGAAAGGTAACACATCTTTCTTTTCAGTTGGTTCCTATAAAGCATTTCTTTGGAAGTTTCATGCTACTTCCCCTCATTATTTTCTTTGGACTCATCAATAGTTTAATGAAAACTTCAGGGTCTTGGTCGCAATTTCTTGAGACATTTAAGGAGAACTAGAGTAATCGTCCATGTCGTTGATGCTTCTGCAGATGACCCTGTGAGCGATTACAAGATTGTCAGAGAAGTAATCTCCAGTTGCTCTACTCCTATGTGCTGTTTTGTTCTCAGTATTACAATGTGCACTAAACATGTGTATGATGATGTTAGGCTTCTAGCCAGTTAGGAGAAGTAGGGGATCTTAGATTAAACTTTCTTTAATTTCACATCGGGTTTATGAGGCTTGTGAATTGTGGAAGTAATCTGAATCATCTGTCTATGTTTTTTTTCTCAATCCAAATTGCGATGTTAAATGGTATCAAACATATCTGATATCTTGCAGGAATTAAGGATGTATAATCCCCAATACCTGGAGCGACCTTACGTTGTGGTACTGAACAAGATTGATCTTCCTAAGGTATTTTTTGTACATTAGTTCGAGTCAATTTATTGTCTTCCTGTATTTAGGATTTGCCTCATCTCCTGAAAATTTGAGCTCATATTGGCACAGTCAGTCTTTTGACTATTTGAGCGTCATTGCTTCCTTGTAGGCCCATGATAGGCTATCCTCACTGGCTTCTGAAATATCTTCAATTGGATGTGAAGAAGGTCATGACAGGAATGCTGACAAAGATAACCTACATGGAAACATCAGTGAACATCAGGTCTTATCAGATAGTAAAGCTGAAGGTGGTGAAAAGGAACTTGGGGACTACCCAAGGCCTCAAGCTGTTGTTGCTGCAAGTGTACTGTACGACTCATAACCTTACCAAATTAAATGCAAGTTTATATGGGTGCTTACCCGCTTCAGTTACTCTTGACTGCTTGCTGTCACATTATAGGAGCCTTCCTAACACCGGATAAATGATTTCCCTAGTTCTAATGTATTCATGTCCTTTTCTGAACTTACCATTGCGTCATTCTGTTTAACTGTGTTGTCATTGTTCTGCAGAAGGCATATTGGGATCGACGAGATGTTGAAGGAGATAAGGGCAGCGCTGAGAAAATGTTTTGATCACAAATTGCTAGAACCATAAAGAGGAACTTTTCATATCAATCTTGTACCAGAGGCTAGTAGCGCCAGTAGCATGAAGGGGCTGAACTGGTTGGGATGCTCATGGGCCGTGGCACACGCTGATGAATCTCGGACGAAGGCGAGTTACATGGTTTGTACTATATGTTGCAAGTTGCAACGACGTTAGTAATTTGAGTTGTTGACAACTTCTAAAGGTTGAAGGTGCCGCCAATCTTGGAGTCCGATATGGAGCGTCAGTCTGTAATTTGTTAGAACAAGCTGTGAATGCCACCAGCCCAGCATACGCTTTGGTGCTTAGATTTTGTATACGCCATATGCATAGTTGATGTATGTGCTGCTTAGAATTTGTGGATTAATTTGGCAAATGCCATTACAATTTTGCGAAATTTAAAATATGTTATTCGGGTTAATTTGGAAAATGCAATTACAATTTTACGAAATTGAAAATATGTCATTCGAGTTTATACCTCATATATTTCTAAGGCTTTCTTTTTTTTTAAGTGACACATCGGTGGCATATTTTAAATTTTATAAAATTGAAATAGCATGTACGGAGATAAGAATGTAAATTGAGCAACTGTGTCATCGGTTCTCGTGGTTTTAAAAATGTCTGATGCAGTGGAGCTGATTTAATGAGTGTACTGAGCAAATTGCGGGCTTGTTTGTCTGATGATGCTTGTGTCAGATCGCCGTGACCGGAGGCTCTCAGGGCAAGAAAGTCGAGGCAAATCATGCAATCGCGACTAAACGAACTGAACGGCGCCGTCAGCCGCCAGCGCGGCCGGCCTGAGCATATGCAGCGGATGCGCGCGAGGACTTTGGCTGCTCCGTCCAACGCGTCGCGAAGCGGCGGCCGGCCGCTCCCGTCTCTTCTCATCTCATCCCTAGAAATCAACGCGGCACAATGGGCACGAACAGAGCGGAAATCATCATCAAGGCCGCCAGTCCACCGCCGCGCGCCGCTGCAGTGGGTTGCACACATGGCAAGGGACGGTGCCGAGGCTGCGGTCGGGAAGGTGACCTGCGCGGCGTGGATACGGCGGCGGAACGACGAGGGCCCTGGCCCCCGGCTCCTCGTGGCGTTCGGCCGGGGCGCCACGGCGTCGTCCCCGTCGCTTCTCGACCTCTTCGCGTTCGACACCAGGACCTCCGCGCTCGCCTCCGAGCCCCTGGTGAGCCCCTTGCAGCTGCTTTATTAGGCTCCGGAGCCGGACTGACGGTCTGATCATGAGCTGGGTTGGGTTGGTCGCGCGGCGCACGCGCTTGTGATTTTGCAGGCGAGGGTCGTGGTCGGCGAGGAGGGGGCCGACGCGCCGCGCGCGATAGCCGTGCACCCCGCCGGCCGGGAGGTTGTCTGCGCCACCGCTAAAGGGTGCAGGTGAGTGCCTCGAATGGTTGAAGTACACTTACACGATGATGCACTTGAACTGTTGAAATTTTTCCTTGTGCATCGTCAGGAACTTCCCAATGAAAGCTAATGCTTTTCGCTGTCAAAATAGTTACTAATAGCAAATCGTTAAATAAGTCCTCTGGTTTGCATCCACAAAAGGGTTGAAATGTCATGTCTTGCCTGCACCTGCAAGTACTTCACTGTTATCTGATTTGAACTTGTGTTCACTTCACTAACTACTGATGAAGCAACTACTATAACACATTGTTCATGTGTGTACTGTCACGACCTAAGTGTTTTGTTTTTCTACACTGGTTCACTTATTTTCATCAATTTTACTCTTCGTATCCTGTGAGTCAATCACTGATATTAGATCATTTTGCTTCGTCTCTCCTATAGGCTATTCAAGCTGGTGCATAAAGAAGTCGGTATTCACCTCATTTCAAGAGATAATTTCGTGCTCCAATCTGCCGGGCCTCAAAATTGTTTGGCATTCAGCACCGATGGTGCCAAGTTTGCTCTTGGCGGTGAGGTATCATCTATTACTATTTTGTTATTTTGAATTTCTAGTGTGTGATTCTATCTCGGTGTGCCATTTCTGTGGTCTGTGTTGCTATCTTACTGACCTATCATCTCTGCTACTAGTTTGTCAAATCTAATTTTGTTAATACGTTATATACCTCCAATGATGAGTTATGACATATTTGCAATGCTGAACTACATACTTTTGTTAGACTCTGCGATTTTTGTAAATTTGACACCTCGTCTGAAGTTACCTGCTGTATCTGCTATGACAGGATGGACATCTCCGAGTTTTTGACTGGTCAAGTCTCAGTGTGATTTTGGATGAACCTAAGGCTCATAAATCTTTCTTCGACATGGACATCAGGTAAAAAAGGGGGACATGCATGTTGTTCTTTCACAACAATTATCTTTCATGAATTAGCACATGCATTGCTATTACCTCAAGTTGCCCATTACTTATCTACTTGTCAGATTAATAGGATTCAGTATGCCACTTCACACGACAAACCTGCTAGGTAGTACCTTAGTGGTTTTATTATATCCACTGCCTTATATTCTTCACTTGGAAGTGAGGAAACTATTACACATCTGGTGCTTAAAAAAAAAAGGGCAGCCCAGTGCAAGTAGCTCCCAGCCTCCCACTTGCACAGGGTCTGGGGAAGGGTCCGACCACTTTGGGTTGTTTGTACACAACCTTTCCAAACATTTCTACGACCTCATGATCACAAGGCAACAACTTTATCGATGCCCGTCTCCCCTTCTACTACACATTATGTACTATGTAACTAAAATGCCTAAACTCATGTTGGCAGCCTTGGATCCTGATATGGAGTTTCTCCCCTTATCATGTAGCTTGGACTCGGAGTTTTTAGTTTCAACATCCACTGATGGTTCTGCAAGAATATGGAATATTGAGAAGGGGACTCCTCTAGTCAATTTGACAAGATCTTCGGTACAATGCTATATGATAATTTACTTTAACTTTTACTCTTCATGATAGTTGAAACAGATTGTTTACCTGATCTTCTTGCTTCTGTTTGTAATTTACAGGATGAGAAGATTGAATTTTGCCGCTTTTCTAGGGATGGAACTAAACCTTTCTTGTTTTGCACACTTATGAAAGGTAATCATTTAAATGATATTAAGGAAGTGAACCAGAAGCTTGCTATACTTAAATCTTTGTCTCTGAAATAGGTCATGATGTTTTGACTACGGTTTTGGATATAAGTAACTGGAAGAGAATCGGATACAAAAGACTTTCGGCAAAGCCCATCTCAACACTCTCAGTGAGCTTGGATGGCAAATATCTTGCATTGTAAGTGAAAAGATGCTGATGGCTGAATTGACTGTGACAACTCATTTGTGTTCAGAATTTTACGATAAACTATGTTGGCAAATTTCGATAAGTAGTCGTATTGATATTCATTCCAAGAATTCAAGAAACCTTTTGTTGATAGTTTTTGCATTTAACTGAGATCACATGGTATCTTTTTACTTGAAATTTTGTAGAAATCATGATTTACACATTCACTCAAGACATAATGGCTATAGCTACGCTCTCAACCAATTAATTTTAAAAAGCTTTAAGTTTTAATTAAGAAAACTCCAGTCCACTTGCAGTCTGACTGTCAAAACATTGAAATTAAACTGATATACTTGGATATGAAAATTTGTCCATCAATGCTTTCTTGCTTGATTGATCACATTGGATACGATGGTTATAGTCTGGATGACACATTTACTCTTTATTTAGGGGAAACCGTGATGGTGACTTTTGTGCTGTGGATGTAACGACGATGGAAGTTTCTCACTGGAGCAAGAAGGTTCATCTTGGTTCTCCAATCACTTCCATCGAATTTTGCCCTGCTGAAAGGTAATAATTGGTCTTTACTTTAGCTGTTTCTCCATTAGTACATTATCAGTTGTCCAAATGCTTTTAAACATAATTAATTTTATCCAACGGGTCAAGCAAACTATTTCATCCACACAAATCTACCTGTGATTTCCTCACGCGTCGAGTCCACGTGCTCAGCTACTAGGACGCATTGTGATTTCCTCTGATGCAGTTGCAGGGTTGTAATCTCCACCTCACGTAAATGGGGCGCGGAGATAACCAAGCTCGACGTCCCCGCCGACTGGAAAGGTACTAAGTACTACTCAGTGCTTGTGTCCGCCAATTGTCCTGCACCGCCCAATGATTTACGACCAAAAGACGTCGCCTGATTATTTTTCCACCTCCGCAGTGTGGCAAATCTGGCTGGTCCTCGCGAGCCTCTTCGTGGCCTCCGCCGTCCTCTTCTACGCGTTTTTCCAGTACGCGAGACTCAACCTGTGAAGCCATGCATGGATAGGCAGATAGCACCTCAAATTTCTTGATGACGAGTAGTCCGTGCCACCGACTTCGGCGTGGATGCCGCTGACGAGCTTTCCTTACACTTCTCCGATCGCTGTTTGTTGTTCCACCCCGATCCCGCGGTTTTGTGCCTGAACTGAATCGCGTCTTAGCTTATTAGCTTGATGTTGAACTTCGAATAAGTGTTGGAACACAGCAAAACAGAGAGACGAAAGCGTTCTGACGTTGCCGGCGCATCACTTTCAGGTCATGCATCGATCATCCGGTACAGTGTGAAAAGTGTGAACGTTTTTCTCCGGTGCAACCTCGCAGCCCTGTCCCTGGTGAGTATAGTTGTCAAACAAGGATGACACCGAGACAGGGACTGGCTCTGACCAGTGCTAGTAGTACTACGCTTTGGTCCTGGTCGTTGGTTGGACTTGGACCTTGGAGTGTCATTCCGCCTCTCCACATCCATGGATTTGCGTGGATAAGGGGGGTGGTAGAGAATCTGTGCGCGTGATTGTTACCCGTCCGTGCAGGGTAGTGGTCCTCGCCGCTGAATCCTTTCTAATCCCCGCCGTCCTATATGGCTGTTTGGCGCGCCATGCCCCCGATTCCCGAAGCACTTTCATCCCTATGATTGCTTTGTTTGTAAAGATCGATTAAGAGGACCACTACGGTGTCGACGTGTTTTTGCAGGGGGCTCCAATTAGCAGTGACGGGGAGGGAGCAGCCTCCGGATAACGGGGGCCGTGAAGCTCGCTTTTCTCACGGATCAATCACTGGATTCAGAAAGTTTTCGGCGAAACCGACCTGCATCGATCTCCGTGGATTTACTCCGTATTTCGCGAGCGCAAGCAACGATCGGAACACGATGGATGAGATTGTTCAACAGGAAGACGCGTGCTGGCCCGTACTGCTCGCCCAACTTCTCGGCGCGCGATGAACACTACAACCGCTTCGCGCCAAAACCTCGCTTTCCGGGGGTCTCGCCGCGCGGCGGATCAGTCAGCGTTCATTCAGCGCGCTCGGATGATGGAGCGGAGTGCTGCTGACAAACAGACGGGACAAAGGGAATCAAACCGTGTTCACTCGAGCAGGACTGACCTGATGATGAGGTAAGGTCATAAGGTCCCGGCTGCTAGCACACTTGTGGTACACAAAATGAGTGGACTCGCTCGCAACGTCGCTCTCTGGAAAGAAATGTAAACATACGCCTACCTTGCACTCAGCCTCACTCGAGTACGACGCATTGCACGCACACATCGGTCGATCAGGGAAAATCTATTTTAGCACCGACGTGCACTGTTACCCCTGACCGTTCAAGTCAAAGCCCGCTCTGGGTGGGCTTCCTCACGACCACAACGGTCGTCGAAAGCAGTGGAGCACCACCTGTTGATACATTGGAACCCGTTACCATTGTCACGCTGGTTCTAGCTGTCACCTTTCCTCTCTCCTAAAAAGAGGAAAAAACAAAGGGAAAACCCAACAAATTCGTACTACGCACGTAGATCACGCACACGCTTGTTCTATCGTGTGTCCCCAGGTCGGCCGGCCGTGCTCGCCCCCGCTTCCCGTGCACGTCTGCCTTCTTGCTAAGAAGGTAGCTTACCAGCTGGCCATGGGATTTAACAAAAAAAAATTTAGAGATTCTTGTTAGCTCGTGCTTGACCTAGGGTGCCGAGAGATCTTGACTCGGTTTACGCAGTTGCGTAAATAAAAAGGGCACAGTTGCTTCATGGACAGGTATTACTCTATTCTTATCGTCATTTGACAGAAAAAAACGCAGTTGAATTGACCGTCGTTGTCCAGTGGTAAATGTCTTCAGCCGTTGTCGCACTGGCCAGCTTGGACTCCGTCGCCGGCCGGCGGCACCCGTTACTGATGAGCGGATTTTGGCAGGACGTCCTGCTCCGTTCCGTCCAATCTCAGGTGCGGACGGCTCTCGATGCGCAATGTGTTTTTGCAAAGAGAGGAACATTTGCGGTGAGGTATAGAAGCAGTGAGAGAGAGTAGAGCGTCTGCTCGACGGAACGTTATGTCATTTTTTTTTTATACCCCGTTACCGCCCCCTTGGTACTTTATTGGCAGCAAACTGTTTGTTTATTACTTATCAGTTTTCTTTTTATCTCCTGTCTGCTCATGATCAGGAAGGAAGGAGATGTGCCCGTTTCCTAGGCGCAACGCAAGATGGCACCTTGCCACTTTGTTATTGCCTCAGTATTAGCGTTAGTTTACAGAGCAACCTGTTGCTAATCACCTCGATGTTCTAACGTAATGGAGTAAATTACACCAGCGAGCTCTGACTTCTCATTCCTTCCCACGTGGCACAGCTGTACTTTCCGGTGGACTCACCACTGGACCCTCCTAAAACAACCGGCCTGGGCAAAATAATCCACTCTCTTAAGTAGACTCTTTTGACGCAATCGTCCAGGTTTGTCCAGCTACCGGTACGCCTTGAAAACGGTCGAAAAACTATTCAAACTGTTGTCATTTTCACTTTCACTTTTATATTTACAACATCGAACGAAAAAAAAAACTAGAAAATAAAAATGAACGGATAAATACGAAATTCAGATACAAAACAAAACAGAATTCAGATACAAAACAAAACGGTCGATAACCGAAAGATACGTCAAAAATATGAATAGCATAAATATCAAACATTCATAACATTCAACTCAACAACATAGGCAAATAAAAAATTATTTGGTTAATAACTTTTAATTTTTATTTTTCACAATCTCATTAACATATTTAGAGAAAACGGTAAAGAACAAAAAAAAATCCGCTGAAATGGTTGAAAAAAAAACAAACTGTTTTCGTTATTATTTTTAATTTTCTCCGCTATCTAAAAACCATATGAAAAATAAAAAGCAATCGAAACAGAAAATTTTTGTACCGTTTTCCAACCCTATCTGCACTCCGATTTCAAGCGACACTCACTCACTCCGTTCTTCCCAGCCACATTCAACCCAAGGCAACATTCAACCCAAGGCCTGTGACTGAGCCAGTCCTCGTCGCATCCACCCGTTGCTTAGCCTTGCCGTCTCCGTTGTCTATACTACAGTTTATATCACGCTCGCCCGCCTTGCCTTCTCTCGTTGCTCCACCCGCTCGCCCGCAAACAACCAGACCGAAGCCGAGCGCGCTCCCTGACTCACACAAGAACGGGGGGCCGCTTGAGCTAGCTAGGAGAGGAGAGAGCGCACCAGCCGCCGCGATGGTGTTCGCGACCGCCGCCGGCGGGGGTCCGCCGGTGCTGACGCTGCGGTTCGCGCGGCAGGTGGTGCTGGGCCGGTGGTTCATGGTGTTCGCGTGCTTCCTGATCCTCTCGGCGTCGGGCGCGACGTACATCTTCAGCATCTACTCGAAGGTGCTCAAGTCGGCGCTGGGGTACGACCAGCGCACGCTGAACACGCTCTCGTTCTTCAAGGACCTGGGCGCGAACGTGGGCGTGGTCTCCGGGCTCATCAACGAGGTCACGCCGCCGTGGGTGGTGCTGGCCATGGGCGCCGCCATGAACCTCGCGGGCTACCTCATGATCTACTTCGCCATCGACGGGCGCACCGCGCGCCCGCCCGTCTGGCTCATGTGCATCTACATCTGCGTCGGGGCCAACTCGCAGTCGTTCGCGAACACCGGCGCTCTCGTCACCTGCGTCAAGAACTTCCCCGAGAGCCGCGGCGTCGTGCTCGGGCTGCTCAAGGGGTTCGTCGGGCTCAGCGGCGCGATATTCACGCAGCTGTACCTCGCCATCTACGGCGACGACGCCAAGTCGCTCGTGCTGCTCATCGCGTGGCTCCCCGCCGCGATCTCCATCCTGTTCGTGCACACCGTCCGCATCATGCCGTACCCATGCTCGAGCCGCCGGGGAGGGGGGTCGTCGGCGGCGACCAGCAACGACGCGTTCTACTGCTTTCTGTACATCTCCATCGCGCTCGCCGCGTACCTCCTCGTCATGATCGTCGTGCAGAAGCAGGTCAACTTCTCGCATGCCGCCTACGCCGCGGCGGCGGCCGCGCTCCTCATCATCCTCTTCCTGCCGCTCGCCGTCGTCGTCAAGCAGGAGTACAGGATACAGAAGGAGCGCGAGGAGTCTCTCCGCGAACCACCGACGGTGACCGTCGAGAAGCCAGCCACCGCCGCCGTGCAGATGGCAACACCAGCAGCAGAGACGCCGCGCCAGAGCACCGAAACAGAGGAGACTTCAAAGCAGCAACAAAAGCAGCAGAAGCAATCGTCTAATTGCTTGGGCTCGTGCCTGAAGCACATGTTCAACCCGCCGGCTCAGGGGGAGGACTACACCATCCTCCAGGCGCTGGTGAGCGTGGACATGCTGGTGCTGTTCCTCGCCACCATCTGCGGCGTCGGCGGCACGCTGACGGCGATCGACAACATGGGGCAAATCGGGCAGTCGCTGGGGTACCCGTCCAAGAGCATCAACACCTTCGTCTCGCTGATCAGCATCTGGAACTACGCCGGGCGCGTGACCGCCGGGTTCGCCTCCGAGATCTTCCTGGCGCGGTACAAGTTCCCGCGGCCGCTGATGCTGACGCTGGTGCTCCTGCTCTCGTGCGTCGGCCACCTCCTGATCGCCTTCGGCGTGCCGCAGTCGCTCTACGCCGCGTCCGTGGTCATCGGCTTCTGCTTCGGCGCGCAGTGGCCGCTGCTCTTCGCCATCATCTCCGAGGTGTTCGGGCTCAAGTACTACTCCACGCTCTACAACTTCGGGTCCGTCGCCAGCCCCATCGGCGCGTACGTGCTCAACGTCCGCGTCGCCGGGTACCTCTACGACGTCGAGGCCGCGAAGCAGCACGGCGGGTCGCTCTTCGGCACGGACAAGACGTGCATCGGCGTGGAGTGCTTCAGGCTGGCTTTCCTCATCATCACGGCCGTCACGGTGGCCGGCGCGCTCGTGTCGTTGGTCCTCGTCTGGAGGACCAGGAAGTTCTACAAGGGAGACATATACGCCAAGTTCAGGGACAGCACCCCCGACGACGACGAGGACTCTTCTTCCGCGACGGGGCAACGGCACAAGGAGGTGAATGACGGGGAGGGGTCAACTGGGGTCAACGGGAAGAAGTGAACTCGCCTTGACTGGCCGTTGCCATCTCTCTCCTCCGTCCAAGTGCATCGTTCCGATTCCAATGGTCCGTGCTGTTCATCAGCTCACAAAGGAGCTGATTTGCTGAACGAAGCAGCCAGCATAGACCGTATAGGAGCAGGGACGAAAACGGTACGGAAAGTTTTGTTCCGACCATACCGTTTTTTCTATCGTTTTCGGTTGACAGAGAAAAATAAAAACATAACAAAAACGATATGATTTTTTTTTTTTTGACTATTTCAGCGAAATTTTATTTTTAGCGAAATGTTTCTTTTTTTCTCAAATAGACAACATGTTTTATAAAAAATAAAAATTAAAAATTATGAACCAAATAATATTTTATTGGGTATGCTGTTGAGTTGTATGTTATAAATTTAATTGTAACTTGTATTATATATCATAAGATTTGGACCATATAGTGAATATTTGATATTTATTTTATTCATATTTTCGACATCTTTTTCGGTTATCGATTGTTTTATTTTATTTTCGAATTTCGTATTTATTCGTTTGTTTTTTTTATTTTTTGTTTTTATTTTCGTTCGCTGTTGTAAATATGAAAGTGAAAATGATTGAAGTGTTTTTTCGACGGTTTTCGATCGTATTTAGCCCCGTGCAGGAGTATACCGCTGTTGCTGGAAGTGATTAGGGTGAGTGTTAGAGTAGTAACCTTTTTAACTGAAAAGTAGTGTTGCCAGTTTGCCACTGCCTGTAGTATACACACAATGCTTCTTTTGATGTTTCATGGTCATGGAATACATCATTTGTTGGTTGCCACCACAGCTCCAAATGAACCAGCTAATTGGAGAGCGAAAGGTCTTGAATCTCAATATGAACTAGCTAATCGGAGAGCAAAAGGTCTCGCCACCACAGCTCCAAAACAAGGAAGCAGCATAGCAGGAACACTGCTTTGGAAAGAGGCCAGGCCGGTGGCTGTCGATGGATCCAAGACACGGGGACAGAAATAAATGCCAAGTCGTCACCAGCTGTCCTCCTCTCTCGAATGCCCATCCATTCCGCAACAATGGCGATGGTGATGTCCGACTGAATTAGGGATGGACAACACCTTCGTCTTCGATGGAATCCGTGATCCTATCCTCTATGCACTGCAGCGTGGGTCAGGAAATGGACTTCAGGTTTTCTCTGTAATGCAGGATTTTTTAATAATTGTACATAAATTTTATAAAAATTTGTTCAATTTTTTTAAAAAACATAAAAATAAAAAAATCTTCAATTCAAAGAAGACCTCAGACTTTTTCTGTCTCTCTCGCTAAAGATTCACCGTCGAGGGAGGCCTAACCCCATTATTTGGTTGGTTACTCGTACATGGTTGCTGGAAGAAGATCGGGTTGCCGTTTGGCCACACAATCTTAGCATTAATGTTCAGTGTAGATTAGGGCAGACATGCCTTTTAAGACCCAACAATTTAGGCAGCAGATCGACACCGCTGGAGGCACTAATGGTGATGGTGCCTTCCAAGCTCCAATCTATCATTCGGTGCATCAAGGGATATTTTTTTTCTTTTCGCAAGCACACAAAATTAGGTCGACATTATCACAAAACTAGGCCCAAACCCTTAATTACAGGTTTTGTAATTGAGTGTGTCTTGGACTCCAGCAAGAGTTGAAGGAGGTAGATAGGACTTCTTTATAATATAGGAGTCTGATTTTTCACTAAAATTGTACACAAATTTCACAAAAGGATAAAATTCAATTTTATGGAAACCGCAGTAAATAGGAAATGTTTGCATCACAAAAAAAGGAAATGTTCGAGAAATGCTTTCGCTGGACACAGTTTGGGCCCAACAAGACACGATACGCGACTTTATACATACGGGCCGTCCATCTGGGTTCCTTGTTGGCTTATTTTCTCGCCAAAAAAAAAACTGGGTTCCTTGTAGCCCGGCCCAATTACACGAACAACCGACCTCTCAATTCACCTTACCCCGCCCGCGTGCGTGACTCCTCCCATCGCCGCCATGCCGAAGCGCGACCGCGACCGCGACAGCGAGGGCCGGCGGCGCTCGTCGTCGTCGAGGCTGCGGCGCAGCCCGTCGCCGTCCGACTCGGACGCGTCCTCCTCTGATCCCAGCGACTCGCTACGCCGCAGCCGGAGCCGGCGCCACCGCAGTAGCCACCGCCGCCGCCGCCGGAGGGACTCCCCGTCCTCCCCCAGCGAGGCGAGCGGCAGCGAGAGTGAGGATTCGGGGTCGGACTCCGGAGGACGCCGGCGCGGGGGCAAGAGTTCGAGCCGGAAGCGCAGGGACGTCACGGAGGAGCAGATCGTGGAGTACTTGGCGAAGAAGGCGCAGAAGAAGGTAGGTCGGGTTTCGGTTTGGTCTGCTGGAACTAGGGTTGCGGTTAGGGATTTGGTCGCTGACTTGTTTGCGGTGGTGGTGATTGTGTAGGCTGAAAAGGTGGCGAAGAAGCTCAAGGCCAATGCTGTTTCGGGGTACTCCAACGACTCCAACCCCTTCGGCGATCCCAACCTGACAGAGAAGTATGCGAAATCGCTTCCCTATCCCGCCAAATTAAGCAACGCCTTAGTTATGCTGATTATCGTGGGAAATGCATTTGTTCAAATTCATCCAGAACAGAGGGGGAAACCAGTGGAACAGGGCAGAGGGGAGTTTCGCTTGTCATGAATAGTTTGCAACTGACAGACTTTCCACTAAATCATTGATATGCTAAATTGAAACATTGTGCAGGCACCAGGTGCTGGATTATATTTTGCACTATCTATAACATAACATACATCTGTTAGCCCTAATGCTAGTATGTACTACAAACTACTGCTGCCGTGAGAATTTTTGGAAGTGGCCATAGGATTTTAGTTTGCTGAAGTTGCTTGTATATGGTGTTTAAATGATTTGTTTAAATACTTCATGAGTATTTATGCACAGTTTTTTTTAAAACTAATTGGGTTGTTCATTCAAATTTATATGATTATTACCATGTATGGGTGGCCGTATGCTATTGAGATATCATGTTTTACTTAGAGGCCTGATTATTTGCTATTATATTTGTACCGTTGGTTCTATGAGATTTCTTGAACAGTTGCTTTCACGTGTAACAAATAGTAATACTTAAAAAAAAGGATGCCCTCTGTGTGTTTCTTTACAGTTTTGTGTGGCGAAAGAAGATAGAGCGTGATGTAACTCAAGGACAAAAGGTGGATATTTCTGTCAAATCTGAAAAGAAGAAACAGCAAGAAAGAATGGTACTACAACCTATCAATTTTCGCTACTAGTAGTGTATCTATTTCCATATTCTATTTGTTATACCTGGAGTTTACTGTAGTTGTACCTTCTAAACTTGGCAATTTACCTTCATGAATCAACAATGTTCATATGCCATTTTCCTTTTAGACAAGCAGCTGCCCAGCAAATTTGTCATACAGTTTTTTTTTCCAAGAGAGTTTAGAACTATGTTTCACAATTGCCTAGCCCTGATATTTGCTCTGTAAAAATAGGCTGAAATAGAGAAGGTCAAAAAAAGGAGGGAAGAACGAGCAATTGAGAAGGCACAGCATGAAGAGGAAATGGTTTGTATTTGTTGATCATAAATTTCTTTTATGAGTTCTAAGGTTTATCATACATTAGTTTCAAGTAATTTTTGTATGCAAAAGTCATCACATTTGTTGACATTTTGATTGAAGGCACTACTAGCGAGAGAAAGAGCACGTGCCGAGTTTCAAGACTGGGAGAAGAAAGAGGAAGAGGTGAATGCTTTTTAAGAGCCTGTGTATGACATGTGAGTCGCGTTGGATCTATATGGTTTAATTATTTGTCTAACTGTTCCCATTTTGTGATGCAGTTTCACTTCGATCAAAGCAAAGTTAGGTCTGAGATCAGATTGCGTGAGGGGCGTACAAAACCTATAGATATTCTCCTGAAGAATCTCAGTTTCTCAGATGAATTTGATGTTGAGTTGAACGAGCCCTATCTGGTGTTCAAGGTAATCAACAGTTCTTTATCCTTATCTGACTCCACTGTAATGTACTTTGAGCATCACTATGCCTGCTGTTAGTTAAAGGGCCACCGTGTATAATTCTATGGATGGGTTTTAACTAGTAATTTCACCTGTTGTTACCCCACTGTACATCAATCAACATTTGGAAGAGACCATTTTTTACATAACATTTCCTAAAAGATTTGCAAAATATCAGGGATTAACAGTGAAAGAAATGGAAGAGCTACGTGATGACATTAAGATGCATCTTGATCTGGACAGGGAAAGCCTGACGAATGTGACGTACTGGGAGGTATGTGCTTTTTCTTTAACTTTTTTTTGTGAATAATTAGATGACATTAGGATGCATCACTGTATTATCATTTTGTATGAGTAATTGTGAGATGTGTAAGACATGCTAGTTTTGATGGTGAGCAATGTTTTCAAGTCGTCCGGTCGCCCGGTCGAGCAAGGGGACCGACCAGGCGACTAATCGCGATTACCAGGACGACTAGTCGCCCCTAGTCGTCCCTCTAATCATCCTGCTATTGCAGGATAGGTATATTATATATAGTATATATATTATATAGAAAATAAAGCAAAAAGAGGCTAGGAAAGAAAAACATACCAGTTGTTGTGTACTCCAGATTCACCATACCTCTTTTATTGTCCCAGCTCTTTCAAACTCCATAGTTTTGATGCCTTGAAGCCTTTTTTCTTGAATCTGAAAATAACAGAATATGAGTAAGAAATAGAATTAGAATCTGACTAAAACTCAAGACATCATTAGAGCAAAGTAGCAAACAGCAGCCAACAAGACATCATTAGAGCAATCAGCAGAAGTGCAACCAGCACATAATTAATGTCTTACAGTAGCAGGAATACATCAGTCAAGCTAACAGAATGAAAAGTTCAGTACATAAGCAAACAGCTCTCAGAACTTTATCTAATGAGCTAGTTAAGCAAATCATAATCGAAATTGAAGGTTTCATCAGCAGTTGCTGCTGCAGCTCCACTAGTGTGAGCAGACTCCTCATCCTCCATTGCTTCTGTTGTGTCAGGTTGTCCTCCATCCTCTGTGTCACCATGATCACTGTCATCTTCAGCAATGTCTTGAGCTGTTGCTATCTTTGAACGCTTCCTTGTCCTAACATAAGTTACAGGATCAGAGGTACTAGCAGCAGCAGCCCTAGGCAAATTACGACCCCGTAGACCTTGAGTTGCACCAATAGCTTCATCCACATGAGCCCAAGTAACACCATCACCATCACCTTCATGAACTGTATCACTGGATTCATCGACCCAATCATTTTCCCATTGAAATTCTTCAAGCAGCAGCGGGTTGCATTTTTTCCCTTTGGAACCAAGCTCTCTGATTTTTTGAAATCTATTTTCCATCTTCCGATTGTAGCTAACATACACCAATTTGTTTAACCTTTTGTGTCTAAACGGTTTCTTTTTTTGGTATGGATCTACACAACAAACAACAAAAGCTTGCTTACTAATTACATGAGAACTCCATTTTAAACAATGAAATGAACATCTGAACATTAGTTATTAGTACTTACACGAGAAAATGCGTTCCAATTACGCTCGCATCCAGATGCAACACAACGCAGGCTAATAATTCTTTTTGCCAAACATTGGAGCTCATAAGCTAGGTCACCATATGAACTCCACCAAAGAACTGCAACAATACATATATAAACATCAGGGCTGTTATGATAAAAAACAAGGAATGAAGTCAGAAGTGCAGAACACAATTTTGTAGAAGTTTACCAGGATTTTTTTTATCTTTGTCTCTTATTGCTCCTTGCTTTGAGAAGCATTCTCCTTCGGATCTCTCATAATCATCAGCTTGCTTACTAATCTTTGTTTGTTCATCATCATCACTAATCATCTTCCACAAAACATCATTGAACGTGGCCCTTAATCTTGCAGCTTGTCTTCTATCATTCTCCCTTGTGGTGAAAAACTTCTCTGGATTCAAAAACAGTGCTGCACCATACAATTGTTGCTTCATTTGGTTTTCCCACTTTTTCTCATAACAATC
>BCLF01000013.1:3505940-3529327 GCA_001602275.1 Zoysia japonica
GACAATATTTTCAACTTGCTGGCCTTCTGTAGAGGTAGAGAATCTAGTAGCATGCCATTCATCACTAACAAATAAATTTCTTAGACCATTCCTATGCCTATGCATGCTTGCTAATGTGAGAAATGAGGTAGCAAACCGAGTTATACCTGGTCTCACAAGATCCCCACCTATCTTCTCTCTCATTTGGGCATGAATTCTCCCATGCTTGTAGATGAATCTGGACACTTTCTTTGCCATATCGATGCAACTTTTGAACTCCCTTGCCAATGTCCTCCAACATCAGGTCCAAGCAATGGGCAGCACAAGGTGTCCAAAACAGATGGGGGATCCTATCCATGAGAATCCTCCTTGCTGCCTTGAAGTTGGCTCCATTATCAGTCACAACTTGAACCACATTTTCCTTCCCAACTTTGTCAATTTGCTTCTCCAACAAATCAGCCAACATCTGAGCATTTGCTACCTCACTAGAAGCATCAACAGAACCTAAGAAGAAGGTCCCTGCTGGACTATTGACCATCAGACATAAGTGTGCATCCATATTCCTTTCAAGCATCCTCATGCTTCCTCAAATTTGTTGTCCTATTAACAGCTCTTTCAAGCACCGGATTTCTCATATCATGGTATGATGGGGAGCGGAATCCAAGACCATATTGTCCAATAGACTCTATCAAAATCTCCCAACTTCTTGACTTAATAGCATGCAATGGTAAATCATTTTCAAAAAAGAAATCACCAATATGATCCTCAACAATCAGCTGAGCCTCTTTATCTTTCTTTGTGCAGCGTTCAAGAGTGGATTGAGAATGTTTTGATTTGTACCTCTTTGCAACTACCTCTTCTGGTGTCTTGCAAAGCATAGAGCTTACTGATTTGGAGTTCTTTTTAGTTGCTGTTGCTGGTTTTGGTGGTGCCTGAACAACAAATGAAGTAATGGCAGCTTGAGCAATTCTCCTATTTGCTTGCTTAATCTTTGTCCCAGAACTTGGTACAGGTTGAGGTTCTGCATCTTCATTTGCCTCTTCCTCAGCCATATCCACAAGTACAGTCCTTAAATTCTTTCTCAAGTAAGCATACATCTCCTTAGAAACAATTTCAGGAACCTTTGCACACTTAACTGTATCCCTAAACCCTCCAGCAAGGTGTTGCTTGAGCCTTTTTATTCCTGAAGGAATCACCTTCTTACAAAAGATGCACTGCACAAAATCCTTCTTCAGAGGATCTGGCCACCACCCATATTTCCATCCTGGGTCTTGGGACCTTGTCTTCCTCTTGAGATCAATAGCTTCAGCAGCAAGATCTGCTAGTAGTGCTGCTATAGCCTTCTCAGTTAGAGCTGAAGCATCTGGAGCAGCCGAGGAAGCTGAGGCAGCACCACCTGATGCAGCTGAGGATGCTGTAGCATTTATAGGAGGGTCAGGCTTAGGCATTATCACTTCTACTGTTGCTCGACGGCGCCGTTCATCATCTGCCAACACACTACAGTGACCAGCAAATCAGCAATAGGGAAAAGATAGTAAGTGCACCACTGAAAATGGCAGCATTGGATGAGCACTGAGCAGCAAGAGAACTCACTATCGGTTGAGGAGGAACTCATGCCGAACAGTCGAAGGAGCAATCAACAGAAGTGTAGAACCTTAAATGATGAAAAGCATCAACACGAAGCAAGGAAAGGAGCAGGAAGATCCTTGGCTGGAGAGAGGGGTGGGGCGAGGGAGAGGAAGAGGGAGAGGGAGAGGGATGCCTACCAAGCTGGATGGAGTCGAGCTGCAGCTGGCGCAAGGTTCTGAAGGAAGTGGAGGCGGCTGCCTGGAGTGGAAGAGTGGAGCACGTGCTGGCTGCTGGGTGAAGAAGCATAATATATGAAACCCTAGTGGGCTAAGGCACTCTCCAGCCCAATAAAACAGCCCAAAGATCTACTTACACTTTTCTGGTTGTCCCCCTATTTCTGGACGACTAGTCGACGGTTAGTCGCGATTAGTCGGACGACTGATCAATTAGTCGACCAGATCGAGTCGACCTCCCTAGTCGAGCACAGGAAACCGATTAGGCCGACTAATCACGATTAATCGCGATTAGTCGGATGACTTGAAAACATTGATGATGAGTATGCTAAATATTGAAGATTGTAGTCCTTAATATTAGAGATTTTTGGAGTTCAGTACCAAAAGTATCTGCATTTTGCTATGATATATTCTATAATGTCTATTTGGCAAAGCGAAGTTATTTAGTATGCATGAATGAATAAGATATCTAACTTGTTAAATGTTATAGGAGTACATTTTGCTGTTAGTTATTTGCAGATGCTAATATGCTAAGTTACATATATGTTCATGTGTTGATTTTGTGTTGCTCTGATGTTATTATACATTAACCTAATGTGCATATTAATTTGAATCTATCAGGCACTCATGGTGGTATGTGACTGGGAGCTTGGTGAGGCTAGGAAAAGAGATGCCATAGATCGGGCTAGGGTACGTGGTGAGGAACCACCCCCTGAGGTTCTTGCAGAAGAGAGGGGTTTGCATGCCAGCATTGAAGGGGATGTAAAATCTCTATTGGATGGTAAGACTTCCACAGAGCTAGAAGCTATGCAAAGTCAAATTGAGTCCCAAATGCGCTCTGGAACAGCGAAAGTTGTTGAGTACTGGGAGGCGATTCTGAAACGACTTCATATTTACAAAGCAAAGGTATGCCAATTGATTCTGCTAATGCCATTCGCCCATTCCATTGATATTGTTATGTAGTCTCTTACCTGTATTAGAGTTATTCACTTACTCGTATTAAGCCAGTAAAGTGCACACATGTATCGCTGTGATATTTCTTAATAATAGGCAAAAGATGCCATTGTGTGACCACTTTAGTTTCTGAGCTGTATAGCCTGGTTCTAACTGGAACATGTGTGTGAAGCTGCTCTATCGGACTTCTGAATCCCTATTTTTTTTGTTTTGAAATATATTATTATTTTACAAAAACTGATTTTATTTCAGGCTTGCCTCAGGGAGATCCATGCTTCTATCCTCAGGAAGCATCTACATCGATTGGAGAATCCTGGTGCTGCAGAACAGGATGTTGCATCAGAAAAAGATGACGATAAAATAGATGATGATTTGCGCTATGAAGAAGGTCAATCTTCATTGCTGATCAATCAACCAACCCTCTTTTAAGATAACTTGAGAGCGATTTCTGACACGTGTTTTATATGTAGATGATAAACAATACTCGCCTGAACCTATCCCTGAGCAAACAAATGCTCATTTGGAAGAAGAAGATGGATCCTTTTCCCCACAATTAATGCACGGCAATGAAGATGAAGATGCAGTTGATCCTGAAGAGGACAAGGCTGAACTGGTAGAATCATGTTTCCTAATGTATCTTTGCTCAATATGAAAAGTGACGTGATAAGAAAGCTCTAGTTCTTTGCTGAGTGCATTTAGCTTCGTTTAGTTGTTAGAGATTGCTAACGGTTAGGGACTCAAAAAAGATTGCTAATAATTATACCCTAAATTATGCGACGAAAAAGTTTTCTAATACATCATACCTTATCTGAGGTGATTTCCACGCAAACAAAATGGGAAATATGTGGTCGCATATCATGTCACCTGTTCATTTTATTTCACATTTGGAATAGGGTCGAACTCATACTTCTGCTTTGCACTTTAAATTATCTTCAGGAGCGAAAACGTGAAGCTGTAGTTATGGAGCATCAGAGGAAAGTCCAAGAAGCCCTTAAGGCAAAGGCAAGAGTACCTGATGAGATGGAGATGAAAGCTATAAAAACGATGGGAGCTTTGGAGGAAGGTGATGCAGTATTTGGTGCGGGTGCTGAAGTGAATCTTGATTCTCAGGTTTGCCTCATTTTTCTTCTTGTATAACATGGAGGCATGGATTCCATTGCTTTATTCTATTTATGCAGTGTTTTACTCACTTTATTTATGCTGTGTACCTACATGTTCCAGTATTCTATTCTTATTTTTGTATTCGCCTTTGGCAAGTTTTTTCCCAGAATGCAGCTGGGACCTGGCCTAGAGGTGACAATGCTATACTGTTGTGTTAGGAAGGCCCACAACTACCAAACTTCTTGCCTGCAATTGTCCTGTTGCAACATATACATATGTTACGCACTATCAACATTCTCAAATAATTCGAATGATAATTATCGTTTTAGTAGTGATATAGTACTAATGATATATTTAATTTCATAGTGTAGCTGATAAGCAGTTACACTTGATTAGAAGATTAATTTAGTAACTTTGATGTGCAGTGACCTAATGCAAGTGAGCATTCACTTAATTGGTTGCTGATATCATATGCTTGCTCAATATTCTTGCAGGTTTACTGGTGGCATGACAAGTATCGACCAAGAAAGCCCAAGTACTTCAATCGGGTGCATACTGGATATGAATGGAACAAATACAACCAGACTCATTATGATCATGACAACCCACCACCCAAAATTGTCCAAGGCTACAAGTTCAATATATTTTACCCTGATCTTGTGGATAAATCAAAAGCACCAACATACAGTATAGAGAAAGACGGAAGCAGTGGTGAGACTTGCCTCATAAGGTTTCATGCCGGCCCTCCATACGAGGATATAGTAAGTTTTGCCTCCTCTTTTGTTTGATTTCTGTACCTTTTCCATGGGTAGCGTACTCACTCTGTTTTCCCTCAAAGGCTTTCCGCATTGTCAACAAGGAGTGGGAGTACTCACATAAAAAAGGGTTCAAGTGTACATTTGAGCGTGGGATTCTCCATCTTTATTTCAACTTCAAGCGTTACCGCTACAGGCGCTGAGATATCTCTTGGAGATAATAGACGCGTTGAATTGCTGCATTGTGGTCATGCAGTACTGCTTGTGAGCCATGCAAACAAGCTCTCTTGGGCTTTAGTCAGACATGGCACGTCGATTTAGACTATTTACCAAGTGAGACTAACACATTCAGGCTAGATTTGTTGGAGTGATTTTTCCCTATTTCAAGAGATTGTGCAATATTACAATATAGCAGGCTGATAATTATGTATAAAAAATGTTATGCTTGCTAGTTGCTGCGTTCATCAGAACGGAGGTTTGTATTATGTTGTGAAAACAATAATTCTGTAAATGTATACTACTGCTGTACATCGGATGACCTTCTAACTTCGTAATTTTCTGAGCATTAAAATGAAACGAGTTGGTTTTGGGTGTTTGCATTTTGTGCTGCTAAGAATAGAACGCATTTTGTGCTGCTTAGCTTAGAACGCCTGGCGCATCGGATTGGAGCCATGAGCCATCCCTCCCCTCAACCACAACCACACGTCTTCGAGTCTACCGATGTGTTGCTCTGCATGATCCCGTTCATACCATCTCCACTCCAGGCCTGCTACACGCTGACCGTCATCCCCTTGCGCGCTGCCTGCGAAAAGGATCACGACCTGGCTCCCACAGTGCATCACATTTCGCTAAGGCCTTTTGGATTGACGAATTTTTTTTCTATTTCTGCATTTTTTCTATGAAATTAAACTTGTAAAATTTCTATATAATTTCTACAAAAATCCGACGTTCCAAAGAGCCCTAAGAGTCGGATGGTGTCGTCATATTTCGCAAAACATCGTTGCTACAGCTGTGATCAATTTGCATGACTTGTACATTTAAGAAAATCATATGAATCACACAGCAAACTGAACGGATAGCTACATCCAAACTGAAAGTTTCAGATGCTTTATTAGCCCAGGCACATTTATCCCCACTTTACATCAAATTGAGAGCACTCTGAAATAGAGAATGATACGGCATTTTCAACCAGGATACAGCGCAGGAACCTCTCTCCAGTAAAATTAGGATGACGAAGACGATGTGATGAACATGCGGACCTTCCTCTCGAGCTCGTCCTTCTTAGCCCCAACCACGCGGTTCACCTCCTTCCCATCCTTGACTAGCACAAATGTCGGCATTGCCTCTACTTTCCATGTCCTGGCGACCTCCTACAAAATCAAATGGTTTTATCAGTGTAATCTGCTCAAGTTCAGTAATCTGAGAAATTTGAATAAGTCTTCTGCTGCGCTATCAAAATCTCAAATAGTAGTTTTTTAACTTGCAACGCAAAAAATCCATCCAACTCTTTTCGATGCAAGCACTGTAACTTTAGCAACATTTACTAACAAAATGAAATCTGCATGAACATCCTAAACAACTGTGAACTTCCTTGGGCCAAGTAACTGGTTCATGAACTTCCCTTTCAAATTCACAAGTATATAAAATATCAGGCATATGGAAAGCTCTACCCTCGACATCCAATAAAATGGCATGAGTTGCTGGTTTCAGACTTTCATCAAGTAAATGGTTAGAATCACGTCAGGAATTTTACATATACTTCTAGCGGCCACTGGCCAACAGCTAAGTTTCAGATACTACCCTCAATATTCAAACTTGCCTAAATTTATCATAAGGCATCCAGATCCCCAACCTACTACAACTGAGTTACTGAACAAGATTTTTCCACAGTTAAATTGGGATAGTCTAGAGCATTGGGGGCAATTCAGATGGCAACTTAGATCGAATTCATTCCAGCCTCCACACCTTTTATAGCAAAGTGTAAGTTTTTATACTAAACCAGAACAATACTTCCCAGCCCCAGACCTGCAGGTCCTGCACACGCCAATTCAATGTTCTGAACAAAGATGGGACACCTCGTGCTGGTTTGGACCGGAAATCATCAACAGCCATTCAAACACAAAGAGGGGACATATAGATCACGTGAATTGCCGGAGGAGTACCGCTAGTTCGTCGACGTCGATCTTGACGAAGATGGCGTCGGTGAAGCGGGAGGCCATCTCCTTGAAGGCCGGCTCGATGAAGCGGCACGGCCCGCACCATGAGGCTGAGAAGTCGATCACCAGCTGCAGCGGCAGATGAGGCAACAGTCAACCAAGAAAAAGCTCAGATCCAGCCCGTGCGAAGAGGGGAAGAGGGGAAGCGATGTGGAGAGCTCGGCGCTGACCAGCTTGCCGGCGCTCTTATGGGCCTCCCACTGCTGGTCCCAGGTGGCCTTGGAGTGCGCGGCGACCACGGCAGAGTTGGGGTCGTCGTCGGCGGGGGGCGGCGTAAACAAGGTCGAGAAGAAGGAACCCATCTCTCTTGCTTGGCTTGCTTGCTCTGCTTGTCTGCGTGCTTGTTTCGTTGGCTTTTGTGGTCTGGTTGCGTCCCTGCTGCCGCCTGTTCCGTGGCTCACTCGTGACTCGTGAGGAGAAGCGAGGAAACTCTTGTTTGGGACTCTGATCGTGCGAATCTTTATTTTTTAAAATAATATAAAAATGGGGTCTCACGTTTTCACTTCTAGAATCACCATTCGCTGAAAAGGGTCACCAATTTTCACTTCTAGAAGACGCCTTCTGTCCTCGTGCTGTTCTTTCGAGCAACACACGATAGAGATGAGCATATACGCATCTGTTTTTAAATTGACGTCGCAATCAATTTTTACTATCAATTTTGACAATTCATCTTATTTAATTTTTTTAATAAATATTATATATTATGTTATAATTTGATTTATTATTAAAATTATTTGAATCACAACTTAAAATTTTACATATTTAAACTAATTTTTTAAATAAAACAAGTGCTCAAAATTGATATTAAAAATCAACGACGACATCAATTTAAAAACCGAAAAGTATGCTGAACCGGACGCTGGCAGCAAAAGGACTCCTTTTTAGGTAAGTGCCACTAACACACATTCCTTTCCACCATCTGCCAACCAGCGGCAAGAACCAATTCAGAGTTTGCACTTTCCGATTACTGGTACAGGTAAAGTAGTGTTACGAGATTGCTATAATTCAATGGTTCACATTAAAGTGCATATTTCTAGTTGTAGCCAGTAAAACTCCCTTCTTCACCTTTTTTCTTTTTTACAACATGTAGAATTTATGCTCTTTCAAAGACAACAGAAAACACACGCCACTACATCGATTTACAGGCTACAGAAACAACTCGGACATAGGAGAGACTACAATACATGAAAGAATATATGGTTTTACTGTTCTGTTGTTTTTTTTTTGTTAATAACTCTATTGTCATTGTTAATAAGCTGCTTGCTCGCAGCGTCCTGACTCATAACCCTCATACATAATTACATGAAACAATGAAAGGAACCTAGCATTCTGGCTTGAGATCACATGAGATGTAGTATTGCTTTACAGCATCCTGATTTACATAAAAAATAAACCTCATATCTTTTATCTGCAAGAATAACAGGCAGCGAAATGAGTCCGGCATGGAAATATTTATGATACACGTATGTCAGTAGCATCTAAGTGAAATAACGTGGGGAAATGACAAGACAGCAAACTATAACAGCAGTTAACTATCAAAACTTAATTGTTGGGTATATTATCCAACACTGCATATTTATTCTCAAAGCTATACAATAGCCACAATAATAGAATGGCAAGCAGTAAAGATATAGCATTTCCGCCATATCAGTTGAAACATAAACTATAGGGATGGTTATCAAATAGTAATAGCCTTTGGATATTGACTGAATAGAGGAGTAAAAAAGAAAGAAAAAATTGTAACATGAAGAGGACATGACGGCATCAAACATATATTTAGAGAAAGAAACATTACTTGACTAATAGATAACAAATTTATTTAAAAGTGAAGGCTTCAATCAGAAATCAAAGAAAAAGGAAATATCAAGTACCTCAATTAATGAGTCAGAGCTTAAGTTGATTCGTTTGCAACTTGGTATTTCCTTGCTGTTAACAAAGATAGGGCATTTTCCGATGTTCTTGATAAGGAAAGATCCGACTTCATCCATCTTGATAACTGCCTGATTATCAGAAGAAAACATGAACTGCCTGATTATCAGAAGAAAACATGGACTCGATAAAGCATACAAAGAGTGGAACCGAAGTAGAAAAGGACCTGACTTAGTAAAACATAGTAAATATTATTTATCTTTAAGGACATTAATCAGGTAAACAAGTAAAATTAGTGCATCAGATAAATATGAATGCCTCCCTTGACATCCACCGAGTTGCCAACTGGGTGAAGTTTGACTGCTTAAATAATTCAAGTAACCTCACTGCCTGCATGCTAAAATGTGTTCGGAGAGCAGCAAAGTGATGCATGATGTATGAATTTGTTCACTGACACCAAGGTGGCATAGACATACTGAGGCTGCTAATCAGATTAAAACCCACTAAAGGACTAAAAAGATGTTTGTCTTAAACAGCTAGGATATACAAATACCATGTACATTGTGGAAAAAAAACAAGAAATAAATATAACCTCTCAGTCGACAGGGCATATATGTTTCTTATGTATATATTTTAAATTGAGTGATCAAATTCATGTGTTGGGCATTAACCGATGCAATTGACATTTCTTAGCAGGATGGAGTAATGAAACAAGTACTTGTCGGCGTGATATTTTGTTTGCCTTGCCTTCTTTTCCCAAGTCAATGTCAACTTTTACATCTCCTGCCTCTCTTCCAAGAATAACCTATATGAGAAGAATCATAAGAAGATAAACTAGAAGATGAAGGCATGATATTACACGAATAGGTACTACATACTTCATATATGTACATAGCACGATAGTTGAATCAGCTAGCTCCTAAATAGGGACACTCGCCGATCAGAACAAATTTTTTGTTTTCACCATGGAAACAAAATGGCTGTATTGGGTGCTATTCAGAAATTAACAGTTAAATATTGAATTCAATAAACCAAAATTGTAATTGTCTGGATCTGTAAGTGACTCGGTGAATGCAATACAACTGCAACCACACAGCACAAGTATAAGCTACAAAACTGAACATTTTCGAGCCATTCCCTTCTCATTATATCCTATAGGTTGATTAGCTGACAAAACATTTCTTGAATTTACCTCAGGATCCTTTATGTAGTATTTCAAGTGTAATCCATATATAACTGCAAATGCATCATGAGACCTGATGGCTCTGTTCAAATAAGACCGAGCACCCTGCTCCAACCTTATCAGTGACTTCCTGCTTTCCAGGTGCAGAAATCTGGTGGCTGGTAATACAAAACAAAATAAAAATTAAGAATCTATTTTCCCTTGCAACATGGTAAGCACATGCAAAGTGTGGCAAGAATACGACAAGGTACAAAATATAAGTTTTTATGATGCACCACCTCAATATTGTTTCTAATAAAATTGTCATTAAGAGAGCAATCACATGTACGAGATAGCGAATACAAACATAGGTACACCCATGAGCTCCTACACTATTATAATAACCTTCTTGTTCCATTAAATGAATATCTACCCTCACACCTCTAAACCAAACCTCTTCTTAATGACTGAAGTCTATAAGCATTAAAACTTTAAAAATAAAGCATAACACTTCTTTCAGTCAGCTCTCTCATGACTGTAATACTGATGCTAAATTTTAAAAAGCTGGATCTCTGTATTTGCATGCTTTGCAATATCATATACATTGAGAGTGTTTGCATTGATATCACAAATGGATGATTGGATGTTTACCTTCAGGATACATAAAATCAGAGTCTTGATCCCATGGAATTAGATCTTGATCGAGAATCTGTAGCATACAGAGTTAGTGACTAGTTCAAAGTGTCATGCTGAACAAAATCCAGTGGCTGAGAGAAAAGATCAATACCAAAGATTCTAGATCATAGAAGTTTGGAACGTCACTTTCATTGTCAGAGCATACTTCTGCTAGAACTGGTTTTGGCACAGTTGCAACATGGTCTTGAATATCCAAATCAGATAGTCCGTTTGATGGCATACAGTTCAATTTTGCAACCTCATCAACTAATTCTTGTCTATTATCATGTGGGTTGTATTCCATCCGGTCAGGAACTTGAACAGAATTTTGCAAAGCCAAATCATGAGAGTTATCAAAACTCTCATGCTGACCGAATCTGCATCACTCATGTCAATGTTACAAGTAATTAGAACTCCAGCTGTTGAACTTGAAGCAACTTCTGGCTGCTTAGCTTCTTGGGCAGCACCATTACTAAATGCTACCAAAGCTTCTTTTTGTTCTGAAGTGGATGGGGTAAGCTTCATTGTTTGTGATTGAGGTTGGACATTTGACATATCTTCCTCCTTTATTGGGGCCAAGTCACTTGATTTGGGATGTTCAGGGTTTGATGGAGGGCTGTTTGCAGCAGAAGCAGAACATATAACATTCCCAGAATTCTGGCAGAATGCAGAAGTGGAGCACTGAGGATACTCGCTAGATGTAGCAACATCATCATTGCAAGGGATTTCAGGATCTTCTGTGTTCAGTACGCACTCGAAGTACCGAACAGAACATGGCACTTCTAGTGAAGAAGAAACCAAGATTGCACTGGAAACATCTGCTAGGTTAGTTTTTACATGGCCAGGATCTATTTGATCACAGGACATAGTGTTCTCATTCGGTTGCGCCAGAGTTTGCATTGCTGATCCCACCACAGGTACAACTTTGAGGTCAGGATCATCTAATTCTAAACCCTCTTGATTTGCGTCACTTGGAGAATTCAAAAAATTCTCACCACTCAGCATAAAGTCATCAGTGTTATTGAAAAATGGAAAATCAATGAAATCAGTTTCTGGCATTTCTGTATGTTCCAGATCAGATGCACAAATCCCACCGTCAAGAGTTGCTTGAAATGTGATATCTTTTGACTTTATTTTCTTGTCACCAGAAATGGTAAGTGTGTCTCTTGCATGAACCCCGCTCCAGATTGCCCTATCAGGTGCTTGAGAACCCTCAGGTTGATCAGTCATTTGAAGATGCATAGGTCCATGAACAGTATTATCAAAATGGACGTGGTCAACTCCAATTTGGTTAGGGATCACCAGTGTCTTTGATTCTGCCACTCCATTACCACATTGATTGCTGTCCAAATGCTGAAACTGCATAGTATCCTGACAATCTGGCATCCCTTTAAGAGAAGTATTGGCTCCTTCAATACTCTCATGATTCTTTGCTCCGTAGCCATAATGTTCAAACATTTGACCTGCATCTGAGAAGCCATATTGGGCGATATTGGTGGGATCACCATTTCTTACATGCCCTCAGTATGCTTTCCATGGAAAGAATGTCCATTCGTTTCAGGATATAAATGTTCACCATTGTAGTATTCACTCCCTTGCCCATAGCATCTCATTGAACTCATCCCTCGCTCAGTGTTACTAATGATGCGATGACCATGTGAAAGCTTGGATAGGCCTCCGCAGACACACTCCCCATCAGCTGACATGCATGAACAAGGAGCAACAAGAAATCCAAGGTCATCAGTACTACAGGGATCACTGCAGATTCTCTTTGTCATTGCACAATATAAATTCTTTACACTGTCTATTTTCCGTTTCTGAAAAGCAAAATCCTTCGCTTTTGAATTGAAAAGTTTGTGTGCCATGGCTGGATCCGAAGCAGAAAGTTTGTTCTCATATTCAGCCATCCGAGAAGAAGATTGCGTTGAGATCTCCGGGTCATATAACAATGAATTCCAACGATCCTGTATCTCTTGCAGAGTGAATTTACGGGAAAAACATACAGCTCCCTTCGCTAAGGACTCCAGTGAGGCACCAGTCTACAAGTACCAAAAGGTCCAGTTAGCACTTGGCACAAAATAGAGTTTTAGTAGCAAAGTCAGATTCACGTAGGGCAGCTCTCAACAAGGTTGACCACTACTATTTAGCAAGAGTTATTAGGATTCCTAAAAAGCATCGGTACACTTATTAGGATTAAAAGTTCGTTGTGTTGACTGCTGAGAAATGAAATAAAATGGTCACAATTGTCTTGAATATGACTTACAAGGCAAAAATGTGAAAAGTTCAATATTTCCGAGAGTTTGAAATTTTCCAACCAGCATCAAAAGTTGACATGAGAATATGATGTGTACATTAGTTAGAGCAACCATTTCAGTTAAATTATGCTCGATTCAATCCTACAATGAATGTCAGATTCTGGTAATTTTCAATGATGACTCCAATATTTTTTAGTGGTGGACGAAAAATAAACAAGTTCATATGTATAATACCAGAAAAACATCGCACATAATTATTATTAGACGCACCAAAAGTACCCTAAACACGCTGCTCCATTGCTAAATTAGATCACCATTTCAAGATTTTAATTTCCCAGCGCAGCAGTAAAGCAAAAGGAATCAAATCCTTCTTAACTAAGCGAACAACAGAGAAATTCAGGACCCTTGCGGTGCAACAATCCAAATAGCTAAGGTACCATGCAGACTAATCGAATCAGATTATACATGTCTGCAATTTTGAGGATTCATTCTTCTACCGGATGAGCACAATCATTTATCTGTTACGGTACGGATGAACTCTGACTTACCCAGTTAAACTCAAAAAATGAATACTGTCAAGCGAATCAACAAAAAGAACCCACAAGCGACAATTCGAAGCTTCAACTGACACGCAGAGACGAACTGCATGAACTCACCAACTACGATTCGGGGCACAGGGGGTAGGGGCGGCGGTTACCTCGACGGCGTTCTTAAGGAGGATGTCGTCCTCGACTAGCCAGTTCACCGTCGAGGTCGATGCCGATAGGGCGCCCATGCCGGCGTAACCGGCGCCGCCTTCTCTGGGGTGAACAGGAAGGGGAAGAGGCCGGAGCTGGGGAAGGCGTGCGTGGTTTATAAGGTTTAGGAGGAGAAAGGAGACAACGGAAGGAGAGACGCTCGGCCGCCTTAGGAGACGAAGGTGTACGGACCTGCGGCAGGGTTTGGTCGTGGTGCGGCTGGTTTCAGTGTTCATCAGTTTTCAGCTTTTTTAACTACGGCAGGGCTTAATCGCGGTGCGGCTCCGACCAAGCTCTTGTTTGTTTCACCTCATCAATTTTCGGCTTTTCAATTTAAAAAATTAAAAATTGATAAGTTGAAACAAATAAAATTTAAAAACTTTACGAGAGAATTGTTTTTTCAATTTTTATGTGAAAAAGCTAAATATATATTTAAAACACTAACATTTAAATTTTATCGACTAACCTTTTAAACCAATCGACAACCAACTTTTCTAAAATCTCAAAACTCCGGCTCAAAAGGCCAAAAAGCCCGACGGGGAACCGCAACCGAGATCGAACTACCGGTGGATGAATGGAAGAAAAAATATTCGCGTCATGATTATCACGAAAGATTGTCACATCTAGCACGGTCTACCTTGCAGAGACTTTCGGACTTTTTCCCGCGGAGATAACGTGATTCGTAAATTTGTCATTAAAACGTTTCAAGTTCCAAATTTATATTATTTTTCCTTCAGCATGATAATATAAGCTTGTAGTTTTGGGCGCATTCAGTTGTCAAGTTGTTAATGTGATTGCACCTACGCACAATAATTTATATGTTGTGTATTACAGCTACATCGAATAACCAGCATAACCTGTGATTAAAATTGATTTTAGAAGTAAATGATATTAATATCGAAAATTGGATAGAGTAAATTTCAAATCTATAAGTCTAAACTTATTTTAAAAATATATTTTCCTCTTAACGAGTCACATTCTAATCACACAGCTAAATAGTACTTTTTCCGTCTCAAATTACAAATCATTCTGAACTTTTAAGTTTTTTTAAAATTATAAGTCATTCTTACCTTCCGAGAAATCTTTTTCTCTTCCCAATAGATATTCACTCTATCTTTTTTCTCTTTATTTTTAAAATATACTACTTTTTTCACTTTTTTTAATTTCTATACGCAGCTTCAAAATAACTTATAAAACAGAATAGAGGAAATGCTGATTTTGACACACATTTAAAGTTCTTACACAAAGATTTCACTATAGAAACTTGAGGGAGAAATCTAAATCACAATGTTTTTCATGTCCAATAACAATTTGAGTTTACATAATCAACATGTTCACATTATAAGAAGTCTGAGAAAGATGATTTTCCTGAACTTTATATGGATAAATTCACTCCACATCGCCGTTGATTTTTAAATTTAACTTTGATTATTTATTTTATTAAAAAATTGATAAAATTTATATATTTTGCTATAATTTGATTTGTTATTAGAGTTATTTGAATCACAATTTTAAATTTTATATATTTAAACAATTTTTTAAATAATATAAATAATTAAAATTAATTGTAAAAATTAATGACGATATTCATTTAAAAATTACCAACACTAAGCTGTGCAATTTATTGTTTCACGAAGGACGCTTCGAGCTTTCAACTGCTAGAGGGATGAAGCCCCGCGCCCGACTGTCAGCCAGCCCCACACCACAGCTGCGTCAACTCATCCCGTTCAAAGCGCATAAAAACAAATAGGAAAAAGGAAAAAAAATTACGCGCGACGAACAGACGCGACCCCAAACAACAACCGCATCGATCCAAGCCAAGCCAGGCCCCTCGGGGACAGCCCACGCGAGATCCACCCCCGCGCCCGGACGCCGTGCACGAGGCCGACCAGATCCACCTCACCAGGCGTCGCAGATGGCGGCAGCGTCGGCGGCGGTGAGGATGCTTCCCGACGGCGGTGCCGACGACGAGGAGCGGTGGCTTGCCGAGGGCATCGCCGGCGTCCAGCAGAACGCCTTCTACATGCACCGCGCCCTCGTAAGCCCCCCCCCGTGGAACCCTAACCTCTCGCGTCCTCTCAACCGCCGGCACCGCTTCCTCTGTCTGGCTGTAAGCGCGTAATTTGGGTGCAGGATTCGAACAACCTCAAGGACGCGCTCAAGTACTCGGCTCAGATGCTCTCCGAGCTGCGCACCTCGCGGCTCTCACCTCACAAGTACTACGAGCTCTGTGAGTAACGTGAATTCAGGGTTACTACGAGTGTGCCGAATTGTGGAAGTGGGATCGAGTGGGGTTTGATGGGAGTCACTTGTTGGGTTGCAGACATGAGGGCGTTTGATGAGATGAGGAAGCTGGAGATGTTCTTCAGGGAGGAGACCCGGCGTGGCAGTTGCTCTGTTGTCGATTTGTATGAGCTTGTGCAACATGCTGGCAATGTATTACCAAGACTGTAAGGCTCTTTCTCCTATTTCGCACTTACACAGCATCAGCTAATTGTTATGTAAATCATTACTAAATACTAGTGGAAAAACATTGTCAACTATGAGAACAATATGCTCAACCTGATATACCAATTGTATTGAATAACTGTAGCTTAGTGATGAACTAGATTTTTCATAAATTTTTCACTTCTCCTTAATTCTCTACTCTTTTTAGAACTTTCAGCCCTGTATAATCTGTAACATATTCTGGTTTATTTAATTGCTATTTCTCTATTAACTAATTTGTACTTATTGAATAACTGTAGCTTAGTAATGAGCTAGCTTTGAATCATGTTTGCATGTATACTTTTATTCTAGTTTCAAATATTTGTGAAACTTTTAAAATACCTATGACTATGAAAAGCTACATCTGAATCTGAGTTCGTGTTGTTACATGCAGCTATCTCCTGTGCACAGTCGGATCTGTGTACATCAAATCAAAAGAAGCTCCTGGTAAAGATGTTCTTAAAGACCTTGTCGAAATGTGTCGCGGCATCCAGCATCCTCTTCGTGGGCTTTTCCTGAGAAGTTACCTTTCTCAGATAAGCCGAGACAAACTGCCTGATATTGGTTCTGAGTATGAAGGGTAATGTTCTTCTTCATGCTAAGCTCTGAAGATGATATTCAAATTCCCTCGATGATGCTAATGAATGCACCATGAATTAACTTCTGCCATGATGCTGGTTTCTCTGTTTTTTTTTAAAAAAATCTGTACAACTGCACTTTTGTACATTTGGTGTAACTTTCATACACCAAATGTGGAAACTTTTGTGCAGTTAGTTAAGTTTGGAGATTGGGACATGCATATTGGATAAAGGGGGTAGCATGAGAAACAGGTTAGTCACCTTTCTCTTGGAGGTTTGGACTGCTTTTTTTAGACTTCTTACCATCCTCTTAGAAAAAGGTGGCAGACAGTAACAACCTTGCACGGCAATCCATCCTTATGTTATAATCTAGTCATGGCAACTCAAGGTAATTTTATCTCTTTTGTTGCCCTTCCCTGCTCGCTGTTCTTCATTGGCTTGCTGGACCATGACCCTAACTTGCAAAACTAGGCTTGCTAGAGCCTGGACTATGATCGGATGATCCTAACATGCAGAATATAGCTTTTGTCTGCATAGTGTGCTCTTCTTAAAATGTATACAGTTCTTCTGTTAAATAATCTCTACACCTCATCATGTTTTGCAATTTTTAATCATGCAGGGATGCTGACAGCATTAATGATGCAGTTGAATTTGTTCTTCAGAATTTCATAGAAATGAACAAGCTCTGGGTCCGGATGCAGCATCAGGTCTATTGAAGATCGCGCTATGGATGAACAGTACAAAATTGATTATTTGCTTAGACATTCCTACATGTATTTACTATTCGTAAAAATCTTGTCTTGTCTGCAGGGGCCTGTCCGGGAGAAGGAAAAGCGGGCCAAAGAAAGAAATGAACTGCGTGATCTGGTAATTCAAGCACATCTACATATCCTAGTCATTAGTCAAGTATACTTGAGTCATTTCATTAACTATATTTTTTTTATTTTCATTTAGGTAGGCAAAAACCTTCATGTTCTAAGCCAGATTGAGGGTGTTGACCTTGATATGTACAAAGAAACTGTTCTTCCAAGAATATTAGAGCAGGTCTGCAGTCAGATATAATGTTAAAAATATGATGATACCTTCTTGATTCTTGTGGAAAACTAATCTGGCAGTATATTGACAGGTGGTTAATTGTAAGGATGACCTTGCACAATTCTACTTGATGGACTGCATAATCCAAGTCTTTCCAGATGAATACCACTTACAGACATTGGAAACATTATTAAGTGCATTTCCCCAGCTACAGGTTGGGAATAAATTTTAGTTTGCTTTACTGCTGTATTTACTAGTATCCCCGTTGTAATGTGTTACATGGATGCCTTGGGTTGATTCTCAAGGACTTATCCTGCCGCATACCTTGGTTTTGATTGATTTGCTTTGCCTAGCAACTTCTGCTTTTTGGAAAATTAAATAATAAGTTTGTAATTTGTATGATTTTTTACGTAACCAGGAATTCATCTAAAATGGGCCAACATGCATTTGAGTGATACATGGATGTTAATTACAGTTAGATATGAGAACATGAACGGCCTGTATTTGTGTGTTTGCTACTAGAATGCCTAGTTTTAAGTTGCATATATAGTTATAGTTATATATCATGTATATACACTAACTAGATTCAATCAAGGGCGCACCCTGAATATTGTAAGCTGGATTCATTTTTTGGAATTACATGTAGTTTCTATTTATTTTGCCAAGAACCAAAGTCATTCTAAAATTTCATTTCGCAGCCTAATGTTGATATCAAAACAGTGCTCTCAGCGCTTATGGACCGATTGTCAAACTATGCTGCCTCAAGTCCTGAAGTAAGCATTCCCAGAAACCTTAATGGAGATAACTTTTTGTATAGGCTTGACATTAACAAATTGTGCAGGTATTGCCTGAGTTCTTGCAAGTTGAAGCTTTTACAAAGTTCAGCAATGCTATTGGAAAGGTAAGACAGTAGCTGCTGTGTTTAGGGTTTATATAATATGCATTTAATATAGGTTTTTTTTTTGTAATTTATAATTTTCAATATAAATCCATCCTTCATTTCTTTATGTGTTCCAATAATATAGTTGTTTTACAGTTTAAAAAGATAATATAGCTGTTTTTCAATGTGGCTCTGAGAGAACTGAAAATTTTGAGTTGTGGTCTTTTGGCAGGTGATAGAAGCCCAACCTGACATGCCGGTCGTTGGGGCAGTAACATTGTATGTGTCACTTCTGACGTTTACTCTTCGTGTACATCCGGATCGGCTTGATTATGTTGACCAAGTGCTGGTAAGTCCTCTTATGCATAGCTTACAGACAAATGAATGGTGTATGTCACCTATCTGATAATCCTTTGCAAATCTTGTGGAGCTATTTTACTTGTACTACAAAATTGATACAGTGCCGATGATGGGTTCGTTAGTCATCTGATGCATCTTGAAATTCCAGCTCATGCTATATTTATTACTGGACAGGGTGCTTGTGTCAAGAAACTGTCAGGCAAAGCAAAGCTTGAAGATAGCAGAGCAACAAAGCAAATTGTTGCACTTCTTAGTGCTCCTCTGGAAAAATATAGCAATATTGTCACTGCATTAGAACTTTCAAACTATCCTCGGGTTATGGATTATCTTGATAATGCTACAACTAAAGTGATGGCTGTGGTAATAATTCAAAGCATAATGAAGAACACAACATGCATATCTACTTCGGACAAGGTAAAAATTTCGTATTAGATTTTGGCTCTGCCAACTACAAAGTAACACATACTCTGGCTCTATATCGCTATTCCTTGCAGATTGAGGCACTATTTGATTTGATTAAGGGGCTTATAAAAGATATGGATGGGGCTCAAGACGATGAGGTACGGCAGATACTTTGTTGTAAAGTTTGCACTTGTCTTCTGTCTTCTGCTTAGTGCCGCTATTCTTGTGCAGCGAGATCAGCGGATTCTTTGGTTTCAATTCGTTATCAATTTTGTTTGAACTCTTAAGTCTAACTATGCTATTTTGTTATTCTAGCCTGATGAAGAGGACTTTAAGGAGGAGCAGAATTCTGTAGCTCGTCTTATTCACATGTTGCACAATGATGATCATGAAGAGATGTTAAAGGTACATTTGTTGTTTTGTTGATATTGATGAAAGTATGTCACATTATACTGGCCTCCTTTACAGTCTCTCATTCTCTCTTCTGAGTCTTCTCCCTTCTTTGTGGTTACTTATTCAGTGCTATAAAACTCTGTTGCACATTCCATTTTTATACATATATACTGTTAATCTCTGGTGCTAGCATTGCATTTTGAGAGTTCCAAGCGAGTGCTTTGCCCTGGAAAGAAAACAGACCTCCAGCGTAATAGGGGATTGAAATGATGGGTTGGGAGCATCAACTTGCGTTATCTGATTAAATCTGTATGATGTATTGTTTAACCTCTAAAATAAGATGAAAATGATTGTCAACATTAACTTCTGGACATTCAACATTGATCCTTTTTATTTCTTGGCAGCACTTATTATATCGATGTGATTATGCTCAACATTTCTGGTTGAAAATGCTAATATTGATATGCTTCTTGGTTTCAGATCTTATGTACTGTTCAGAAGCATATACTTCAGGGAGGTCCCAAGCGTCTTACTTTCACTGTGCCTTCACTAGTATTCTCTGCTCTTAAGGTTTGTTTTAAAACTCTTCGAAAATGGTATGCTGTCAGGACATAACAAATTCCACAATTTTTTCAGCACAATGTTAATGCTCAGAAGTGTGAAATGTATAGGATAGAAGGTTGGTTTCAAATGCAGAATAGTGGTTTTATCCTCTAGATTTTTGTTCTCCTTAAGACTATAGGTTCTTCTCTGCGTGAACTTTTAGACTCTAATTCCTCAGATTATATTAGTAGATAGATGCTACATTATCCATTTATCCTCATGCATGAATTGAAAGAAACATTTTCTTGTTCTGGAAAACCACTGATGGATTGCATACTTTAATATTGAACTATGAAATTAGGAAGGCAGTTTATTTCATTTTCGCTGTACTACTGGAAGTTCTTATATACGGATATCATGCCTATTTGTAGTTGGTCAGACGATTGCAAGGCCAAGAAGGAGATGTAACTGGGGAGGATGTTCCTGCAACTCCAAAGAAAATATTTCAGATCTTGCATCAGGTTTTCATAGATTTTTTTTTTTTTGCATGCATATAACTTTTGAGTTCTACTCTCAGAACAGTCAGAAACACCATGGAATGCATTTTTCCTGTGTGCTTTGTCATATTGTTTTCTTCTTTCTTTGCCTCTGTTGTCAGAAATATTCCAGGAAGAGCACATATTTCTCTGCACTAAATTAACTAAGAAAATGTTGGCAGTTACAGTTTATAGCTTGGTAGATCCAAATATCCAATAACTGCATTGTTCCGAACACTCATTGTTCTTGCAATCGTTTCAGACTATTGAGGCACTTTCGTGTGTTCCTTCCCCAGAGTTAGCTCTGAGACTGTATCTGCAGTGTGCAGAGGTATATTTATAACTGTGTGGATAATCTCTTTTTGTACTTTTTCCTAGTGTGATTTCAGTTATTTATTCAGGCTGCCAATGATTGTGATTTGGAACCGGTGGCTTATGAGTTCTTCACTCAAGCATTCATATTATATGAGGAAGAAATTGCGGTATGTCCATCTTCTACTTACATCTTCTGCTTAGTTCCCTGTGTGGGTACTAGACTACTAGTGTACACCAATCTCTTCCAGTACATGAACTGTTTGACCCAAGTATTCTTTGCCTTTGCATTATGTTCTGTTTTCTTTTCATAATTTTCTATGCTACAATCAGGATTCGAAGGCTCAAATCACTGCAATTCATCTAATTATTGGAACCCTTCAGCGGATGAATATATTTGGGGTCGAAAATAGAGATACACTCACTCATAAGACAACAGGGGTAACAATTCCTTCTTTTAGTCTCTATTTGCATAGATTATGGAATCAGTTCTCGTCTGACCCCAGTGTTAGCCTCAAGTCAATAAGATAGATACATTTTGGTGCAGTACTCAGCAAAACTTCTAAAGAAACCTGATCAATGCCGGGCAGTCTATGCATGTTCACATCTATTCTGGACTGATGACCAGGATGGAATAATGGACGGTGAAAGGTAAGGGAATTAATCATGGAGAAATATCTTTTATATTGTGCCTCATGATGGTGATGTTCATTTTTCTATTTCGGTGTATCAAATAAATTGTTAGCATTTAATAATGGTGCTGGTAATAAGCATGGCCTCATGTTCAGCCGAAACTATTGCATGTGATCTTTGGATTTCCACGTACTTATGGTAACTAAAGGTTCTTTATAGGCAATTGGTTTAGGAGTTTACTAACTTCATGATTGAAATTGGTTCCAGGGTCCTCCTTTGTTTAAAGCGTGCCTTGAGAATTGCAAATGCTGCCCAGCAGATGGCTAATGCAACCAGGGGGAGCAGTGGATCTGTTACTCTATTTATTGAAATTTTGAACAAGTAAACTCAAGAACTGAACTTGATATGTTTGCTAGTGATAATAATTTTCTTTATTGTAAGCTTCATACTTAAAACTATTTTCAGGTACTTATACTTCTTTGAGAAAGGAATTCCACAGATCACGAATACTGTGATCCAAGATTTGATTGAATTGATTCAGACAGAGAAGCAAAGTGACAACACTGTAACTGACCCATCGACAGAGGCCTTCTTTTCTAGCACTTTGCGATACATTGAATTTCAGAAGCAGAAAGGTGGAAGCATAGGTGAAAAATATGAGCAAATAAAGGTCACCTGATTGTTCACGAGTCAAAACAAGTCCGGTAACATGACAGGTTTTTGTTGAGTATGGAGTGTTTTTAGCACAGTTTAGCGAATAGCAACCCATCAAAACCTGCTTCTGACCAAAACGTGTTTATATGGGCTGTTATTTGCAAATCTCATTGTCAAAAGGGTTCATTTCTGGTTGGCAACAATTTGTGGGTTAGTCAGGTGGCAATAAGCTTTATTCTCTGGGGAACACAGGTCTGTACAGAGATAACTTGTGTACCGATTCTACCTGAGTCTCATTGTTGTATATTTCACTCTGTTCCGCATAGCACATGGACTTTAGGTTTCTGTAACACTCGGAGCACATCTCTATTTTGGTGTCTGGACATTGAAATTTGCTTCATAATGATTATCATTTTTTATTTTCTTTTTTCTGAACGGAATGCATGTTCATTGTAATTAGTGATGGTGAACAAGTGTCTGCTCCCTGTTAACATATTTTTCCAGGGTACAAAAGAATGTGCGGGCATGACATGATTATTCGGTTATAAAGCTCATGTGGCCTTGTAGCTGTTGCCTGTGTCATTGTTCCGAGGATGGGTAGCGATAGCATTCTACTGGAGTAACTTAACGAACTGGATGGGTAGCAACAGTATTATACTTGTTCAAAATTGAGTGCTGCATTTCATTTGTATTCCAGATAATTCAACAACCTAGTAAAAGATTTCTGCTCCGATATAAGGTGTTTGGAGTTCCAAAATTAGTTCACATGTTTTCTAAGGGGCCGTTTGGATCTCCAAAATTGAATAAATTCCCATGAATCAAAGAAATGGAATTGTCTAGAATTGAATCAGTTAGATATAGATTCAATTCCATTTTTCTTGTTTGGTTGTCCCCGGAATTAAAATCTTAGAATTGAAATTAAATTGTTGTTTGGGTCAATCTGTATAGAATTAACATGTCACTTTGATTAACTATTAAAAAGGCACTACCATCACAAAACATGACAGATTCTAAAATCTGATATTGTTGCAGTTTGTTTGATGCATTACCAGATATGGTCTTGGAATCA
>BCLF01000013.1:3529912-3547193 GCA_001602275.1 Zoysia japonica
ACAACACTATTTACTATGCATCAGAACTACAACACTATTTTTTAACCACGAAACGGATTCATCTTAAAAAACAACAGCTCGAAGAATACTACACATGGACATGAAACATAGTTTTACAGTTCCGAGAACAAGATAGCCTTTCAATTCTTACAATTCAATTCGTAAGTTACCACTAAATACGTTTTTCACTTCAAAACATACTATTTATTTGAATTTTAACATTTTTATTGTTTTATATTATGTTATTATATTATGCAATAATGCAATATATTTATTATACTATTAGCATCATTTAAACTCAAATTTTGTTTATTTTAACACAATATAAAACAGTAAAAATAATTAAAACTTTGAAAAAAGGTACGTTTTGGAGTGAAAAACGTATTTAGTGGTAAAAATTGAAAGGCTTATGAATTGAGTGCTAAAGATTGAAAATTCTCTCCAAGAACAAACAAATCAAAGAACTAAATAAAGAGCGAGAGAAAGCAACAGGAGGCGTGCGTCTGCTCGCAGATGACGGCCACAATTGCAGGTTGTTGCGCCAGCAGCTGGAGTGGAACTGGAGCAAATGGTGATCAGACTGCCCTAAGGCTGGCTGGGAACCCGACGGATGGCTGCGTAGACGGCCGGAACAGGTACCATCCGTCGTCGTCCACAAAGTGCATGAACTTGCTGCCAAGTAGGGAGGGGCGGGTGTGGATCCCTTTTGAGCAGCGCCTCAAGGAGGCATGCGAGACAGCAGGCGAGAAGGTGCTTGAGATGGTGGCAACAAAGAAGGCGCGCGAGGCAATGGGAGAGGCTGGACAGCGGCGATGGCAGGGAGGGAGGGAATAAATGGATTTTCTCGGCATCACCTTCAGTCATGTGCCATCTGCGAGCCGTTAGATTTGATAAATCAATGGCTCAGATCTATTTCGACCCGGACCTACGAGTTACATTTGCAGAGAGACCCATTTGTCATAGACCCAGTTTCTGCCACTGCAGTGATGCTGACTAAGTGGTTGGGAGTCCGGAACTTGGGAGAATTCCAGACCTTTCTGTTGGTTTGGGTCTGAATTTGGAAGCATGTCATCAGATAAGTGACTGAAATTGGGTTGGAATCAAGATTTCAATTCCCATAGCTGCCAATCCTGTTGAGATTTGGAATCTAATTCAATTCAACTCATTCTTACGAAACAAACAATCTCTTGTTGGCGACAAATTGAAATCTAGAAGGATGCAAAATGCTGTTAGTTCTCACTGTGGATCTATGATAACTGAATATTCTAGTACTAGTAGCAATGTTGACAAATGACCAACAATGCGTCTATCAAAGTATAAACTTCAAATTAGAGTACAATGTGTAAGCTACAACTTTGAAGCTGGAAGAAAAACCTCTCCATGTATAGTTTTCAACAGGTACACCTTGTCTGAAGTAGGCCATTTCTATACTGAATCCTGGTCACAAAATTCCCGACTCAACTCCATTGTCCTGTATGCTCAAAGGGGCTTGATGATAAGGCAGCATTGAATGAGTTCCAGGTGTTTTCTTGCAGTAAATTAGATTCCTTGTAGCAATAGTATCTTCCAAAGACAGCAAAAAGTGGTCTCTCGCCAATGGGGGCCAAAGTTAAAACATCATCCAAACTCTATGCCTAATTGCCCAACTTCTCCAATATGATTTTGTGACAAACTGTTGACATCTTTCATCTCGATGATGATGGTGTCAGAGTTGATGATCACCCTACATGGTCCCAGATACTCTCCAATAATAAGGTCACAATTATCATACAATCCTTCGGCTGGTGGCATGTTCAACATGCGAGAACTAGGAAGTATAATTTTGTTCCTTTCAAGACAGCAGCCTTCATCAACTGACAGCACAAGGCGGTGTTTCCTCCCTAATAACTCACACACATATTCCATGTCACCCATTGCTAACGCATGGCGGACACGACTGGAAGAAACCTGTCCTTTATCACTTGAATTTATAGCAGTTGCTACTCCGTTATGAGACCTTTTTGCTGTGTCCATGACAGACCGCACAATGAATGCACTTAAACCAAATTCCTCACATAGTTTCACTAACTCAGCTGCATCACCAGATGCTTTGTAGCCAAATCTATAGTTTTCACCTGTCATTGTACAGGATCAAATATATGATGAAACGGGCATGATAGTGTAGCACAACACTTAACCTGCAATGGTAGGTAAAATGTCTGTACCTGCTACAACGCCTTTTATTCTAAGATCTTTTGACAACCTTTCGACAAATTGTCGTGGAGTCAGATATCTGACCTTTGAAAACTCAACTTGATATTCAAGAGGCACTATATTCCTACAGTAAGGAGCCCAAGAGGAGAGGACTCGCTTCCGATCAGATTGAGCAACTATAGGAGGCCTGTGGAAAAGGAAACAGTAATGATTTACTACAAAAGGTTAATGGCCCCCCATGGAAAGTCTCTCAGGGGAAGTTATGAAAATATCATGTTGCCTCACCTATAGTTCCAGCCAAGCACTTCAGCCATTCCCACAAAAGAAAGCAAAAATGGACTCCCTGCTTTAGAAGCATGCATTGCCAGTTCTCTATGGCCAATGTGAAGAGCATCAAACTTTCCCAGGGCAACAATTCCATCTAAATTGTAGATGAATTGTTTTATTAGACTTATGCGTAAAAGCAGAAAGGTACTAGCAACATCACTGATTAATAAGGTTTAGCAAATATAGTAGCAGTGAGAGACAAGGACACTTCAGGAATGTTGAACTGGAAAACAGTGAGCAGATATAGAATCTTCTGCTATATAAACCTGGAAATTTGATTGAAGTGGTTCATTTTGTTTCAACCTTTTTAAATCTAGTTTAAGGAGTAATGTATGATATACTCGTGATTCATCCTTTGCATATGATGTATGCATATGTAATTACACTATACTTATTTTTAGGAGTGGATCAGTTAGCTCTGTGCTTGTTCTATAGGTTGGGAACCGTATAAGTGAGAAAATCTGTAAGCTGTATATTCTATGGGCTGGAAATAATTGACAAGAATCCAACTGGTTCAAGTCCAAAATCAAGTCACTGGAGATAGATCAATATCACTCTCTGAGGCTTTGTCTGTTACTGAGGTTTATACTGAAGCTGTGAAGCAGAGATGATTGGGTGACATGTTGTCAAGTGCTAAGATTATATCATGCATATATGATTTAGTCCTGGCCTCATGTAGGGATTATAATCAGGCATTTTTTTTTTCTGAAGAAAGCATAGAAAATCTTACTTTCTTTTACAGATGGACAGAGCTACCATGCAAAAAGTTTGGCATGCAATAAATGTTTTTTGGTGCACATGATTTTGTTTGTATTACAATTTCATGCAGTTTCATGGGAGTACAAATTGTAGACGTAGAACTTACCAAGAACGCAATCTTGATCTTCTCCGCAATCTATTAAGAGCCTATCATTTACAAGATCATTGTTGTTCAGACTGATGCCTGGATGCCCTGATGCACTGAAGGTCTTGAAGAAGTTCAAGATCTTTCCCTTCTTCATGTGTTGCAGCCTGTTTTGACCGAAGTAACTATAAAGATTTAAAGTTACAAATGGCTAATGTTTAAATGACAGAACAAATTTACAACATGCGCTGTTGTGATCAGACAATAACTCTTTTTAATATCAACTCAAAAGGAAAAATGATTCTTAATATGGAATGAGTAATCATAGGGTAATCGGAGGGTAACCTTGTTATACAAGCCTATAGCTGATTAGTCTAAGTAACTGATATGTTCATCACTTGTTCCCATACCCTATTTTGGGTCATGAATGTTTTTTTTTCTTGAGGCAATTACAGTAGGGAAAGCCCTAATGTGGTCCAGTGGTGAAAGAGAGAAGGAAAGCAAAAAATTGTAGGCCTAAATGACCAAAGAACGGAGCAAACTATTGTAGGCCTAACTGACCAAAGAATCGAGCAAACTATGTAAGAAGCTGCATCAAGAAACCATCAGTGAATGGTAAAGTTTACGTGTGCTACATGATAACTATGGCGTTTATACTTGCTTTGCTACCCCTATATCATTTTCTTGACCTTACAAGCAAAGCAATGTGGCCTAGCTAGTGGAATGAAGGTGGTAAGCCAGTAAAACATCCTTCAAAATGCAATGAGCAATACTGCACATGGATTTATGAAAATCTAGCGCAGATATGGCACAGTATCTAGTGATTAAATTGTAAAGTACATTTAACAGTCATGCATGATGCATTACTATCCCAAGTCTCTTAGAAGAAAATCTCAACGCAGAGATTCACCATATTGGAAGCATTACAATTTGTCCCATCAACTGTTCAATCCCACCAAACCAACCACAATTACTGAGTTGATTAACCCTCAAAATTTCAGGCGTCACCTACAACGCAGTCTCAAAGGTAGCAACCTTCTCATCACATTTCATAGAAAACTGGAGCAGAGTTCTAAACCTATCGTGAATACGAATGCATCACTGGCTAAACCCAACACTCGATGGCACAATCGTTTCATCGAATAAATAGTTAGTGAGCACCAGTCAGCAAAGCATTCTCCAACTCACAGTGACGTGGCATACAAACAGAAACAAGGAAGGGCCTACAGCAAGACCTGGAGACATCTCGTTACCTGAAGCGCCGCGCGGGCTGCAGGAGGGAGCGAGGAGCACCGAGCAGGCCGCGGCGGAGGAGAGGCGTCCACTGTGGCGCCGGGGAGGATGTGGGAGACGGGGAGCGGAGGGCGCAGACGAGCGCAGCCGCGGCAGCGCCCCTCTCCATCCCACCACGCACCGGGGTCGTGGGCGTGGGCGTCCTGTTTCTTTGGCGGACCGCGCCGTCTTCGCCGCTTGGCGAGCGGCTAGCTTGGCTCCGGCGGCTGCACGTCAGATGAGGTGCGGTTCGCACATCCCGTGTCGCCGTCAAGGTCTCGGGTTAACACAGGGCCGTGCGAGACTGCGAGGCGCACTTCCACGTTCCAACGCAACAGGCACCGGCCGGCCACCGCGTGTTTGGTGAGAATGCAAGTTGAGCCAGCAAAAATTATTAAATATTTCTATAAAATTGCATTCATTTATGTTATTTTTTATATAACTTTTATAAAATCCATAAATTATCAAGGATCTAATTTTTTGTTTTCAGCAGCAGAAATAAAAGTTAGACCCTTCTTTGAAAAGCAGAAATTTCATAAGAATTACAAGGAAAATTTCACGAAATTTTTTAGAAAATAGAAAAAAATTCTCGCAAAAAGAGCCTTAATCATAGGTTTCATTCATGTGCCCTTAAAATACACAGATTGGTGCATGCGCGGCCCGTGCTTTCCCTCAATTAACCTAAATCGGCCCAATCTTCACATGGAAGGCGGCCCACCAATGTCCGCGCCCATTCACGTCTAAACCCTAGCCCAAGAAAATCGTCTGTCTCATCGCAGCCGCGAAAGCCCCATTTCCCAATTCCCACAGCTCTCCCCGGTCGACGGCGGCGATGGGCAAGCGGAAGCACCGCGGCGGGGATAGCCAAGCCGCCGCCGATGGCGACGCAGCTTCCGGTGGCGCTTCCAAGGGACACTGTCTGTCCACCGTCTTCGTCTCGAACCTGCCGTACACATACAAGGACTCGGATGTAAGCACGAGCCTCTGAACGCTTCAAGTTTCCCTTCATAAGCTTCTTAGCGTTGAGTTATTTTTGGGCGTTCAACGTTCTAAGTGGATTGTTTCGTCGTGATGCAGCTCGAGGCCGTGTTCAGCGAGGTCGGCCCGGTGCGGCGCAGCTTCATGGTCAAGGATAAAGGTGAGCGGAGTGAGGAATTCATCAGTTGTTTCATTTGTTAGTGAGTTTGGAAATTTTCTTATTCAGTATGTATCCACTCCACGCAGGATCCGAGACGACTCGAGGCTTTGGGTTCGTGACATTGTGAGTTTCCATTTGCTGCCCTTTGTCTATTTTCTCTCTACAAGCAATGTTCCACAATTAATTTTCTCTCTGCAAGCAATTTATTGATGGGGAGCCCTAGCGCAGAAATATAGTTGTTGCCTTGTGACCATGAGGTCACTGTTTTAAGTCCGGGAAATAGCCTCTTGCATAAATGCAGGGAAAGGCTGAGTTCAAAAGACCCAAAGTGATCGGACACTTCATGGATAGTTTACAAGCAAGAGCTACATGCACCGGGCTTTCTGCAAGCAATTTGTTACTAAATGTTAAGAGTAAATTTCACAAATCTACAACTATTTGTACCATTGTAACACAAAACTACAATTTTTGTGACTTATTTCACAAAACAACAACTTTTTGGTATATGTTTAGATGACATGTGGGTTTACTAAATGGGCACATTGGCTCTTCTAGTGCAGCCTTTGAGAGAGTGCATGGTGGTTTCGGCTACGGGGAGTAGAAATCAAGAAGAGGAGGGGGTTTTGGACTTTGCCTTGCTCTACAATTTGTTTGTTGCGAACTTCTGTTTTAGAAAAAGAGCCTCTCATTTAGTAACCTTTCAGAGTGGTCTTCACTGTAGCCAGATTGATTTTATCTTAGCAAGAAGGGAAGATAGACATGTTTGCATAGACTGTAAGGTGATACCAGGAGAATATGTGGTACCTCAACATAGGTTTGTGGTTGCAGACTTTCACTTTCAGTTGCGCTCTCTACGGAGGAAGTAAATCAAGGTGAAAATGACAAAGTGGTGGAAGCTTAAGTAAGATGCAGCACATACTTTCAAGGAAAGGGTTATCAAGGAGGCCTCTTGGTAGGCAAAAAATGATGCAAATGTTATATGGTTAAAAATGACCGCTTGCATTAGAAAAATAGCCTCATAGGAGCTTGGTGTGACTAGAGGAGCCAAACATGAAGCTAAAGACACATGGTGGTGAAACGAGAATGTCTAGAAGGCTATCAAAGAGAAGAAAGAGTGCTTTAAGCGAGTACACCTTGATAGGAGTGTGGTTAACATAGAGCAATATAAAATAGCAAAAAAGACCGCAAAGCGAGCAGTGAGTGAGGCAAAAAGTCGGATGTTTGATGCCTTGTACCATCGACTAGACACGAAAGAAGAGGAAAAAGACATCTATAAGATAGCCAAAAGTCGAGAGAGAAAAACTAGGGACTTCACCTAAGTTAAATGCATTAAGGATGAAGCAGCGCGTCTGTTAGTAAATGATAAAGAGATCAAGGATAGATAGATGGAGTATTTCGTTAAACTCTTGAACGAAGATAGTGGAAGCTCATCCATTGAGTTGGATATCTCTTCCGATGACCTAAATAGTCACTTTGTGAGAAGGATTCAGGAATCCGAGTTAAAAGAGGTATTAAAAGGATGAAAGGAGGTAAGGCATTGGGTCCGGATGGGATTCCCATTGAAGTGTGGAGATGTCTTGGGGATGTAGCAATAGTTTGGCTCACCAAGTTGTTCAATCTCATCTTCCGATCAAATAAGATGTCTGACGAGTGGAGGCGGAGTACTTTAGTACCGAACTTTAAGAACAAAGGAGATGTGCAAAGTTGTACTAACCATCGAGGGACCAAGTTAATGAGCCACACAATGAAGCTATGGGAGAGGGTTATTGAGCACTGTCTGCGGGAATCAACGAGAGTCACCCAAAACCAATTTGGTTTCATGCCCGGGAGATCCACTATGGAGGCAATTTTCTTAATAAGGCAACTGATGGAGAGATACAGAGAACAGAAGAAAGATCTGCATATGGTCTGCATTGACCTAGTGAACGCTTATGATAAAGTGCCTAGTAACGTTATATGGTGGGCATTAAAAATGCATAAAGTCTCAACAAAGTACATTAACCTCATTAAAGATATGTACAAAGATGTGGTGACAAGTGTCCGAACAAGTGATGGAGACACCGATGAGTTTTAAATTAATATAAGACTGCAACAGGGGTCGGCTCTGAGCCCTTATCTTTTTACTTGGGTGATGGATGAGATCACACGAGACTTACATAGGACATTCCTTGGTGTATGCTCTTTGCGGATGATGTGGTGCTAGTGGATGAGAGTAGGATAGGAGTGAACCAGAAGTTAGAATCATAGAGACATGCTTTGGAGTCAAAGGGTTTTAGATTTAGTAGGTCTAAAACAGAGTATATGAGGTGTAATTTCAGTGCTATCGCAGTCGAGTAGGGAGATGTTAGATTTGATGACCAGGTGGTACCAAGAAGGACATTTTCCGTTATTTTGGGTTCAATGTTGCAAAAAGATGGGGATATTGATGAGGATGTAAGTCATAGAATTAAAGCCGGATGGTTGAAGTGGCGTCAAGCTTCTGGAGTCCTATGTGATAGTAGGGTGCTTCAAAAACTCAAAAGTAAATTCTATAGGACTGCAATTCGTCCTGCCATGCTTTATGGAGCAGAGTGTTGGCCTACGAAAAGGCGACATGTCCAACAGCTACACGTAGCCGAAATGCGTATGTTGAGATGGATGTATGGCCACACAAGGAGAGATCGTGTCTGGAACGATGACATACGAAAGATATTAGAAGTGGCATCAGTTGAGAAGAAACTTGTGCAGCATCGTTTGATGTGGTTCGGACATATTTAACGAAGACCACAGGAGGCACCGGTTCGTGGCGGGATGTTAAGTCGACCAAACAGTGTGAAGAGAGGCAGAAGTAGATCAAACTTGATTGGGAAGAGTCTGTGAAGAGAGATCTAAAGGATTGAGATATCGCCAAGGAGTTAACTTTGGAAAGGAGTTCGTGGAGGCTAGCAATTCACGTGTCTGAACTTTGATTGTCGGTTGTTGCTCTTTTTTAGTCGTCTCTCGGGGTTTCATCTTTAGCCTACCTCAACTTGCTTGGAACTAAAGGCTTTGTTGTTGTTTAAGATGACATGTGGGGCTAGTTCATGTAGCATTAGTGTGATTGACATGCGAGGCCATACAATAAAAGTTGTAGCTTTTTGATACATAGGATCAAAGTAGTTGTAGTTTTTTGAAATGGGTCACAAAAGTTGTAGCTTTGTGTTACAATGGTACAAATAGTTGTAGGTTTATGAAATTTACTCAAATGTTAACCATAAGTTGGTTAAGTCACATTCTCCAGTGTTGGAAGCACCTTTAGTCCAGTTGCTGCTAAATTATTTCTCCTAGAATTTTTTTACATATATTTGATTATCTGCTGAGTTCTTAGCGTGCAACAAAACTTATCATTATCTCGATCAAATCACCAAAACCATATAAACTTGTTGCAAATCTTAGCTACTTATCCCAACAGTGCACTGATTATTCATTTAAGTCACTGTGCTTCTGCTCGGGGTCATGAGGCATGAAGCTTTGTTTACCTTAATCTATTTCCTTGGTACCAGTGCAACTGTTCAAGATGCTGAGCGAGCTATCCAACAAAAAAATGGATTTGCTGTTGCTGGTAGGAAAATCAGAGTTAAGCTGGCAATGAATCGTGCTCCGCTGAAGGAGCGCTTGCAAAAGAAGGAGAATAGTAAATATCTTTTCCAGATTTTGTTTCTGTTGAAGTTCATATACATAAGGATCTGATGGTCTTATTCCTATTTCTGTTTTTTTATCAGTGCAAATGAATGACTCCGATGTAAAGAATGAAACACATGATACTTCACCTTCGAAGGGCTCTGAAGCAGATGATACTCCTGTTTCTGCATCGCACAAGGAAGCTTCTCATAAAACAGATTCAGGTTTTAATGGATTTTTTTTGGGTTTTGTATCCGTTTCATTGTTAATATTTCTGCATACTGATGCGAAATTTCATGTTGAATTAGAGCAACCAAAGTTGTTGGCAAAAGTAGGTACAGTGGCTTCCAGTGAACATGTTGATAAAGTGAAAAGTTCTGAAAAGCAAAGGTGTGGACTCGAACTTTGTCTTCTAATAACTTGTCATGTATATATCAAATATTTTCTGTTGTATTTCTTTACTTTTCCTTCAGTGTGACTGGTTGTTTTAATTCTCTTATTATAAAGGGTTGCAAAAACGGTGATTTTTGGTGGCCTGCAAGACTTTGCTATGGCCAGCGATGTTTTCCGTCAAGCTGGAGAGATTGGCTCAGTTGTATCTGTAAACTATCCACTTCCCAAAGAGGAAATTGAACTGCACGGTATGTTCTTTTCGTAACTACATTTTTCAATATTAATGTAAATTGTACTTTAGATTGCTCTAATTTTTCATTGCAAGTACTGAGTTAGTTCTGCAACAATACTTGAAAGTCATGATACTTGCCATCACATTTCTGGTTGACTTGAGAGACATCTCACCCTGCACCTGACTTTGTGCTTGTACTCACCCATGGGCTCTTTTGGCCCACCGCTTACGGTTATAAATTATTCTCTGTTACATGAATGTGAGTACAATATGTATTTACTGTTAGTACGTTTCCTGCATAATTTTGAAGGTTACCAGAGAGTGTGATATAGGTTGACTCAGTGTTATATGAGACCATGAAGGCTATCTGCCTATTAATCAATTGATGCCATTCTAATGTGGTCGTTTCTTACCTGCGGGGATGTCTGAAATTCTACTACTAAGTCTACTACTAGTCACAAAGGGTTTCCTTGTTTGGCCTTTGTAGAGTTTATTTCTTTCTCCTTTTATATGGGACCCACTTATGATTTATGGACAATTTATTATGGTAGCATTTCATTTCAATAAGAAAGTGGAATACTACATGCACTATATATCACATGTTTGAGTCTTAGTTTGCTTTCTTGTTTGCTTCATCAAACCTTGCAATTATTTACTTGTACTATGGCAGCTAGCATGACGTTGTCTTGAAAGCTCTAACCATATGTATCATGCCATTCCCTGCAGGTCTTGCTCGAGACGGATGCACACCAGATGCAGCATCTGTACTCTTTGCAAGTGTAAAATCAGCTTGGGATTCTGTTGTCCATTTGCATCGGAAGGAAGTCAAGGATGCGATAGTTTGGGCTCGTCAACTTGGTGGTGAGGTAATCTAATTGCTATATCTTTCTGTCATGTTTTTTTCTGAATATGATGATACTACTTTCTACTCCCGCCGTAACTATTTTCTACTTTCTTCTCCTTATACACGCTAAGTAGACATGTCTTTCCATTATATTTGTCTGTGTTAACCACTATTACTTCCTAATATATCAGATATGGTAACCTTTTCCTGCTAATTTGTTGGGTTATCTTTGTTTTTGCCACATATAATGTAGCATAGACTATAAGATAAAGAATTTTGTTCACACAAAATTTTAGTTTCCAATTATTTCTTTTCTTTTGCACATGAGCAGTTGGGTAACTTTATAACTTGCATTTCTCATCAATAATTGTCATCACATTTGCTTTCTCTTTTTTTTTCTCCCATTCTTGCAAGTGCTTGAGTTTTTTTTTTTATAACAAATTTAGGGATCAAAAATCAGGAAGTGGAGAGTGATTGTCAGGAACCTACCATTCAAGGTGCTTGATTTGCTCATTTCTTTCAATCTCTCCTTGCTTCTCTCTCAAGAGCATTTATATGTGTGTATATGACTCTTGCAGATTACAGAAAAGGAGATTGTAGACATGTTTAGTTCGGCAGGATTTGTATGGGATGTGTCTATTCCACATAAATCTATTGATGGGTATGCTAATCTTTTTGTCATTGAACAGTATTTGTCAAGTGGTTTAAGAATAAAACTATAAGATATGATAAGCTTTTGTATTTTTTACTCCTTTACAGGGCATCAAAGGGGTTTGCTTTTGTATCTTTCACACGTAAACAGGATGCAGAAAATGTATGGTCAGTGACTTATTCAGGATAATCCGTTGTAAAGCCCCAATTGTGCCATGATTTTTTTTTTCTGAACCAGGCTATAAAAAACATTAATGGAAAAGCTGTTGCAAAGAGAACTGTGGCTGTTGACTGGGCCGTTCCGAAAAAAGTATACACTGTTGTGGCAAAATCCGGTGTTAAAGATAATGGTAAATACAAAGTCTTTGTTATCAGTTATCCTTGCCCTTCGTTCATTCCTTGAGTCATCCAGTCATAGTGTAAATAGTGACATTTAACATTTTGATTATATATCATGTTCACACTTTGACATGGTTTCTCAGGATGCAGGCTTATGTTCCCTTATTTGTTTAAAATATAGATTTTGGCTTGTTCCTTATTAAAATTTTGATGTAATCTCTGTTCTTATATTTGCTGTGTATTACCTTCAATTCCTATTTGATAGCTGCAATCTCAGTAGCCCATTATATTTCCAGAGCTTGCAGACGTATCTGACAATGGCAATGATAGTGATACATCTGACAGTGATCTTGTGGGAGAAGATGGCTCTGAACTTGATCAAGAGACGTGTAATCATCCATCTGAGGATGATTTCGCCGCAGAAGCAGATATTTCTAAAATGATTCTTGAAAATTTGATCAAATCATCACAGAAGTCAGAACCATCTGGTGTTACGGTTTCGGATATTGATACAGACACTGAAACAGAAAATGATGCACTAGAAAAGAAACCTGATTTACCTGTGGCTGGCACTCTATCGAAGTTAAAACAAAAACATGCAGCAGATGCAAAACCCACTGATCCTTCATTTGAACGCAAGAAAAAAGAGGACCTGGATAGGACTATATTCATAAGCAACCTTCCTTTTGATACAAGTAGTGAGGAGGTGAAAGAGCGCTTTGCAGTTTTCGGGAAGGTTGAATCCTTCACCCCGGTTCTTCATAAACTCACAAAGTATGTTTGGCCATCTGATCTGTTCTTTAATTAATGTCGCCGTTGACTTTTAAATTCAACTTTGATCATTCGTCTTATTCAAAATTTTTTGATAAATTTCATATATTTTGATATAATTTGATTTATCATTAGAGTTATTTGAATCACAACTTAAAATTTTACACATTCGAGCAAATTTTTTGAATAAAACAAATGGTCAAAGTTGATTGTAAAAGTCAACGGCGACATCATTTTAAGAACGGAGGGAGTATTTATTTTCTAGGTTGTAGAAACACTTGTCAATTGTTGATGTCAACAGTTTTCTCACTATCTACTTAGGAGACCTAGAGGTACTGGTTTCCTGAAGTTTTCTACAGCAGAATCAGCTGATGCAGCAGTTTCTGCCTCCAATGCTGCTCCTGGGTTAGGAATTTTTATAAAAAGCCGGCCACTTAATGTTATGAAAGCTATGGACAAGGATTCGGCTCACAAAAAGGCACTTGAAAAGGCAAAGACTGAAGTTGAGGATAAACGAAACCTATACTTGGCTAAGGCAATTTATTCAGCACATCCTTTTCCTTATATGTGAACTACAGTGCATTATTATGTTCCTCACACTGTTGACTAGGAGTAGTTCACACATAGTACCATTTAGTCTAACAGTTTGGTCATCAAGCAGGAGGGTGAAATACTTGCTGGAACACCAGCTGCAGAAGGTGTATCGGATGCTGACATGAATAAACGGAGTTGGTATGTGTTGATCACTTGATCACTCATTATTTGTCATCATTTATATTCTGGCTAGTATCAATTGATTTTTTCCTGGTTGATAATATATGTTCCTTAACTGCTGTTTGAATTTACATGGAGAGCAAAAGACACTGTGATTCCATTCTTGCCTCCTAGTAGGCTAGTAGGCCAACTAATATGCTCTCATCATTCCAGCTAATGATTTTTTGGCTGAATTTGACATAAATTCAAACTCGAAAAGGCAGCAGCACATTTTATATTTTTGATAACGTTACTTAGATATCTTAGTGATCAGATATTTTTTATACCCTCATTGCTGGATCTTCTGCTCATACAATATGTCAACGATTTGTCTGTTTTAGGTTAGCTAGAAGAAAAGCAGAGATGCTTCAGTCTCCAAAGTTTCATGTGTCCAGAACAAGGCTTATCATCTACAATTTGCCTAAGACCATGACCATTAATGATGTAAAGAAGCTTTGCAGAGAAGCAGTCATCTCTCGTGCTACAAAACAAAACCCTGTGATTCGGAAGGTGTAGTGGAGTTTCTCTCATTCCTTTTATTCTTTGTTTATTTTTTTGCTATGTGTTTCTTTGTAATACATATGCATTCCTTTTTTTTTCCTTAAAAACAGGTGAATATCCTAAAAAATGAAAAGAAAGGAAAAGTTGGTGTACAGAAGCATTCACGCGGTGTCGCCTTTGTTGATTTTCAAGAACATCAGCATGCTCTTGTTGCTCTAAGGGTTCTAAACAACAACCCTGGTACCTTTCACTCGTGAATAAATTTACTGCAGCCATCTTGTGTTGGCTTCTTTGTCTCCCACTTCTGCTACTTTTTCGTGTATCATGCAGTGATTTGCTTTTGCCTATTGCTTTGTCTTTTGTACTGCAGTAGTTCTGATATTGGTAATGTATCAAATACAACACATTTGGCATTTGGGCCAAGGATGCATGCCAATAGTTTAAATGTCAGAATAATGTTCTGTCACTCCATCTGCCATATCTTCTGATGCTGTATTGCAGTGCTTACCTGTTTATTTTGTAGACCATGAGCAGTTTGACATAGTTTATTGATCTTTGCTGACCACTTTATTTTGGGAACAATGCTAGCCATTTTATTTTTCCCTTTTTGTTTTGTTAATAAGAATATCAAATGCAAAATGTTACTTCGGTCATTACTCTACAGAAATACACTGCCTGTTATGCTGTATTTGGCTAATAGGTAGGTTATCTGGCTTGATCCCAGTTACGATTTAATGTTGTTTGTCTCTGCAGCAACGTTTGGTGCAGAACGTCGTCCAATTGTTGAGTTTGCCCTTGAGAATGTTGAAAAAGTAAGGCTTCAAAAGATTTGGAAGGTGCGTAATGAGAAGTCAGAAGGTGGAGAAGATCAGGAGGGTCCTTCAGGGGATCAACCTTCAAGTGCAGAAAAAGGAAGGTCTTTAAGAAAAGGAAACAAGAGGAAGCCATACGATAGATCATCTTTACCATCCGGTTCTGGTGAAGGACTTGCCAAGGATCTTTCTGCTGCTGGAGGTCGAAGCAGCAGGGAAGGCATAAGAAATGAAAGGCCTGCAAAAAGAGGAAGAAAGTCAAATGTTAGGACCATCTTGCCAGGCCAAGATGGAAAAGATGCAACCGGAAATACTACAACGAATGTAAGTGTTCGTCATTCTCTCTAGATGCTAGTTGATGAGTTGTTTTATTGCAACGGAGTGATGTTAAATGGTTCCTTTTCTTTTAGTTGCAGCAAGCTTTGTCAAGTGAGCTTGATCCGGCAGCTGCTCCAAAGAACAGGAGGGACAGGAAAGATGGTCATGCGGTGAAAAAGAAAGAACGAGCTGCGAGAAGGACAAAGAAAGAGCCAACTGCAGAACCAGGTGTGGATAAATCGTTGGTGGAACGGTATCGTTCCAACTTTTTGCAACATGGTCTCAGCAAAACCAAGGATAATTGAGTGGGATGTTGCCTTGTATTGCATCACGTGACTCCGACCAGCGACTCAGGTTAGTAAAGCTTTCGAAGAGACGTCTGTCTGCACAAAACCTTTGAGCCCACTTTCGGTTGGCCAAATTTTTTATTGTAATGTTATGGCTGTTTAATGTCAATCTTCGTGAGAGGGACTGATTTGTCAGGCATTTTAGTCACAGCTCTGTGAATCAGTTTCTTGCTTCTGGACTTTCGTATATTTCACGGTTTTCGATGAAATTGGTCCGGACCGGTTTTACAAACCGGCCGGTTTTTGTTTAAAAAATTTAAAAAAATTGAAAAATTGAAAAAATTCGGAATATCGAAAACCGGTAAAACCGGTTGGCTAACCCGTAAAACAGGTGGGTTTTAAATTTTAAAATCTGTAGCAAACCGGTGAAACTGGCCGGTTTATCGGTGAAATTGTTCGGATTACTGTAGTAAATCGTTTAAATTTTAAATTTTTAATTTAGAGTAGTTTTTGACCGATTTTTTCGGTTTTCGCGGTTTTCGTTAAACCAATCTTGATCGGTTTTCGTTAAACCAATCTTGATCGGTTTTAACGGTTTAAACGAAATATTAAACACTGGTTAGTATTGCAAGCAGGGCCAAGTAGCATTTGCTTCAGCGTGGTAGATGTCTCAGACAGTTTTCAACACCGCGTCTTCCCGGTCCAAATTTAGTATTTGAACTTTAGTCTGCCCTTTTACCGTCGCTTTCGAAGCTGGTATTTGTCAGGTTGCATAGCAGACCAAGATGCGTTCTACTGTAGACAGTTTGGAATTGTGGGTGGATAAATCTTTGTGAGAGGGTCTTCTCTCTCGGTTAGTCCTATCTTGAGGAGAGTAGGAGTAATACGATTCTTCGGGACAGCTTTCTTAGGAGTATACTCGTTTCATACGAGACCATAATTGAGACCTCCAGACGGCAGGATTAGTCTTTGAGAACATCATTTTCTATCTAGCACAGCGTGCGCGCAACTGCAGAATTTTATTGTGGAGAAAACGACGTCTCGGAGCCTATCTTCAAACCTGCCTAGTCGTCCGGAACACGGTTAGTCCTACGCGGACTGCATTCGAGGCGAAGGTGACGTGCTCGGAGCGACTAAACCACTCGTGTCCAGACCCCAAAGTTGACATGCGCTCCGCTAAGGGCTAAACACAACGCAAAAAGGTCAAGGAGCCAGCATCATCCACCAATCATCCACGATGACCCCAAAAGGTTAAAAGGCATTACAAAGTTCTAAAGAGCGAGCGCCGGTATACTTTAGTTCTTCCTTCACTGCACGCACGGGCGAAGCTAGAGTCATGGTGCTGGGTGCAAATGCACCTATGAAGTACAAAAGTTTACTTATAATTAACTAGTTTTCACCATATATGCATCTTTAAATTTAATTTCATGCACCCATAAATAGCAAAATTAGGTAATTTTTATTTATAATTAGTTAGTTTTCACCATATATACACCTTCAAAATTTAATTTTGTGCATCTATAAACATCTAAATTAGACAATCTTTCTGTATCGAAGTTGTGCACCCTTACTGTAATTCTTCTTCTAGCTGCACCAACTGCGCGACAGGCGACAGCTCGGCCCGCACGGAGTCACGGCCGCATCTCGTGATCGCGTGCACTGAAGCCGATGACGATCTGGGCCGTGTTCCGGTCGTCTGTTGTCCCAGGACGGCGCCTAGATCCGGCAGGCAGCAGAGCAGGTCAAACCAAACCGTCGCATCAGAAATCCGGGGGTGATCATCCAGCCCCGGACGTCTCCGAGCCGACGCGACGCTGCAACCGCGTGAGCTCGCCGCACACGCTTCCGTCCACGCGCGGTAATAACGGATACGGTCGCAACAGCGAAACTGACAGGAAACGAACACGTCTCGCGCCCGCCCCACCAGCCCCGCCAGCTCGGCACCCGAGACCCGACGTGCCGCCGCG
>BCLF01000013.1:3558517-3599862 GCA_001602275.1 Zoysia japonica
AGAGCCCAGGGACGCGACGCGTGGGAAAGTGGCTAGGATTAAGTCCTGACTGGCCGCGGCCGCGAAATCGATGCGTCGCCGTTGGATCAAAATCCAACGGCCACGCCGGAAAAGGAAGAAAAAAAAATAAAAGCGGGTGGGCCGCAAGAGCGCGCGCCACTGTGGCGCGGCTGGGCCCCGCCCGCGCGGCCACTGCTCCAATGGGCCAAAGAAGAAAAGCCCATTTTGAAGTTTTTTCCTTTTTTCAGTGGCATTTTAATAGATAATTTTGCTAAATTTTGGCTTAATTAAACCTGTCAAAATTTGAACCAACGAGATAATTTTAACAGAACAGAAAAATAAAGTAAATACCTCTAAAAATTAATAAAATTTATTTTCCGCTGCGTACTTAAAGAAAACTAATTTTTCATTATTAAATTCGAACCAACGGGAGAATTTAATTTTAAAAAATTAGTAATAAATTTCAGATAATTATGATATTATTATTTTCTGACCAACGTTGATAATAACAATATTATAATTTTGTAATTAATAATTTTATGCATTATTTCTATTTCTGCCCAACGGTGATGTAGATTTAATGTATAAGACAAAATTGTGTGTCATATTTTTTACCAACGTTAAAAATAAGATATATAATTTTACTGTTATTATGTTCTCACTTTGTTTGATTTAATTTATAGGAGGATACAACTTGATAAGTTGTATCAAAGAGATCCTCACTCTCAAAGATGACAACTATGAAAAGTAGAAGAAAAAGATATACTTAGCGTTTATCTTGGCTCAGGTGGACTGGGTTCTCACTTACAGCACGTTCCACTGAGGCTGAACCGTCAGTGAGGAAAGATGATGAGACTGATGCTGCTTGGCAGACTAGACAGATGGACTTTGCTCTCTTAAAGATGTCCTATGATTTTGAGCATAGAAAATAGACCACAGTCAACAAGAAATGTATGGCTGTGATAAAGAACACGATTGAGCTTGCAATTGTGGGCTCGATCTCAGAGTGTGACACCGTAACAGAGTACTTTGAAAGAATAAAGAGTCAGTTTACTGGCTCTTCAAAGACATATACTACACAAGTTATTAAACAACTTGTGACAGAAAGGTACTCTGGTGGTAACGGTGGTATTAGAGAGCACATACTGAGAATACACAACATGGCATCTAAGCTCAAACCAATGGATCTGGGTCTCAAAGATGAGCTCTTTATCTATCTAATTTTTGCTTCTTTGCCAAAAGAGTTTGACACATTTATTGTCAACTACAATATGCAACCCGAGACATGGGACTTAAAAAAGTGCATAACTATGTGTGTGTAAGAGGAGGACAGAATTAAACCTTTACATGGTGGTTCTATCAACTATGTAAAGGACAACAAAAAAAATATTTCAACAGTCACTCCTCAAAGAACAAGAGAAAAGTCTCTGTCCATCAATCTCAACAGAATAAATTTACAGTAGACAAAGACCAGTGTCTTCACTGCAAGAAGACGGGACATTACAAGAAGAATTGTCCCTCCTATTTAAAGATATCATGGCAAAGAAAGGTGAGAACATTATTACCTTTATAAATGAATCCATGTATGTGCAATATTCGAAATCTACTTAGTAGATTGACTCTGAAGCAACTGTTCATGTTGCAAATTTTTTGCAGAGATTCCGTTCGACGAGGACTACGCAAAGAAAAGAAAGATGTATTAAAGTTGCAAATGGAGTCCAAACAGAAGTTGAAGTCGTTAGTGATCTTTCATTAGAGCTAGCTGATGGTTTCACTCTTATACTTAGAGATGTTCTCTATGTACCTTCTCTACAGAAGAATTTGATTAGTGTGTCGTGTTTGGACAATAATGGTTATGATTGTCATTTTAGAAATGGAAGTGTGAAATAATGTTTAATAAAAAATTTGTTGGTCTTGCCATCTTACAAAATGAGCTTTATTTATTATCACTAAGTGATGATGTGAATGTTGTATGCGATAATGAGAACGTTGCGCGCGAGAAAGTAAACGAATACTTGTCTACCAATGTAAACAGAAAACGAAAAAGAACTTTAGATGCGTCATCGAAATTATGGCACTGTTGTTTAGACCATATTTCGAGGGGGAGAACAGAAAGACTAGTTAATAATGATATTCTTCCTCTACTAGAGTTCTCAGACTTAGAACAATGCAGAGAATGCATAAAAAAATATGTATAAAAAATTAAGAAAGATGCAAAAAAGAAGCACAGGAGTTTTACAAATTATTCACACAGACATTTGTGGTTCTTTTCCTGTGAAGAGTATAGATGGTTATGACTCGTTCATAGCATTCACGGATGATTACTCTCGATTTGGATATATTTATCTAATCAAAGAAAAAATGAAGCCTTGGATAAATTTAAGATATTTAAGGCTAAAGTTGAAAACCAACACGATTTAAAGATAAAAATAGTCTGATCCGATCGTGGAGGAGGAGTACTACGGTCGGCATACCCCGTATAGACAAGTTTCTGAACCTTTTGCAAGGTTTCTACAGAAAAATAGAATAGTGGCCCAGTATTCTATACCGGACGAACCTCAGCAAAATAGAGTAGCTGAAAGACGTAACCGTACTCTGATGGATATGGTGTGAAGCATAATGAGCTATTCCACATTACCATTAAGTTTGTGGATAGAGGCGTTAAAAACTGCCATTTATATTCTCAACAGAGTACTAAGTAAATCGGTATCCAAAACAGTGTACGAATTATAGACAGGAAGAGTTCCCTCATTAAACCACTTGCGAGTGTGGGGGAGCCCAGCTGATGCTAAAATATTTAACCTAAATCTTGAAAAACTAGATCTCAAAACAGTGAGTTGTCATTTTATTGTTACCCAGAAAAGTCAAAAGGTTATCGTTTCTACTGCCCAAACAGATACACAAAGTTTGTAGAAACGAGACAAGCTGTCTTCTTAGAGGATGAGATGATGAAAGGGAACATGGTAGCTCGAGAGATTGATCTTGAAGAGAAACGGGCGTACGCGCCCACTTCAATGATTGAAGAGCTACTCTTCTCACTACCGGCTGTAGCTACACCGACAGTGCAGGACACCATGGTGCCAGCACCTGTTATTGTTACTTCTGTAGAAATAATGAATGAGAATGAGAAACCTATTACTAAGGATCCTATAGAACCCGTTGTCACAGATGAGCGAGAGCAACAACAGCCTCCAACAGAAAATGTGCAAAATCAGGAGGCCCCTAAAAAGTCTCAAAGAGTAAGAAGATCAGCTATTTCTGATGATTATCAGATTTATCAAATAAAAAAATTTCAAATGGAGGATGATCCCACCATATTTGAAGAAGCCATGAGAAGCGAAAACTCTTCAAAATAGGTTGAGGCCATGGAAGAAGAAATGAAATCTATGAAGGCTAATAAAGTCTGGGATTTGAAAGTAATTTTTAAAGAAGCCAAAACAGTAGGCTGCAAATGAGTCTATAAAACAAAACTCGACTCTCAAAGAAATGTATAAAGATATAAAGCACGACTCGTGGCAAAAGGCTTTACGCAAAGAGAAGGGATTGATTACAATAAGAACTTTTCTCCAGTCTCGTGTAAAGATTCCTTCAGAATCATAATAACACTAGTGGCTCATTATGATTTAGAATTATAACAAATGGATGTAAAAACAGCATTTCTCAATGAAGATTTGAAGAAAAATATTTACATGGCATAACCGAAAGGCTTTATCATGGAAGGAAATGAAAAAATAGGATGTCGTATAAAGAAATCGATTTATGGGTTAAAGCAAGCTTCAAGACAGTGGAACTTGAAGTTTGATAGTACAATAAAGAAATTTGGATTTAAAAAAAATATTGAGGATAACTGTGTTTACTCAAAGTTTAAAGATGGGAAATTTATCTTCTTAATCTTGTATGTGGATGATATCCTACTTGCTAGTAGTGACGTCAGTCTGCTACTGGAGACAAATAAGATTTTATCCTCAAACTTTGATATGAAAGATCTTAGTGAAGCTTTGTTCGTTTTAGGAATTGAAATTCATTGAGATAGAAAAAAAGGGGTATTAGGACTGTCACAAAAGGCATACATAGAGAAAGTCTTAAAGAAATATGGTATGCATAAATGTAGTCCATCACCTGCACCAATAGTTAAGGGCGACAGATATGGGGATTTTCAATGCCTCAGAAATCAGTATGAGATCGATCAAATAAAAGCGGTTCCATATGCTTCAGCTGTCAGAAGCTTACAGTATGCTCAAGTGTGTACACGCCCTGACTTAGCATTTGTTACCAGATTACTTGGCAGATTTCAGAGCAATCTTAGAATAGAACATTGGAAAATGGTAAAGAAAGTCTTGCGGTATTTGCAAGGAACAAAAGGTCTCATGATGACATACAGAAAATCAGATTCACTTCATATCGTGGGGTACACAGATTTTGATTATGCGGAAGATGATAGAAAGTCTACATCCGAATATGTGTTTACTCTTGCTGAAGGAGCAATTTTGTGAAAAAGCTCAAAGCAAACCGTCACTACATCGTTCACAATGTATGCCGAGTTTGTTGCATGTTGTGAGGCTACGGGGCAGGTGAACTAGCTTAAGAAGTTCATACCCGGTTTAAAAATGGTTGACGACATCTATGGACCACTTAAATTGTATTGCGATAATGAACCCACAGTAACGTATGCCAACAACAATAAGTCAAGTGGTGCTGCCAAACACATTGACATAAAGTACTATGTTGTGAAAGATAAAGTTCGGGATCAAATTATAAGTCTTGAGCATATAAGTACCGCAAAGATATTAGCGGATCCGCTTATTAAAGGCTTAACACCCAAAGTGTTCATTGAATATGTTGCTGGCATGGGTTTAAGGTAAAGGCTGTGATTCCTGAACTAAAAGATGGCCTAAATGTATAGTAACTATTTCAGAACAGAAAAATGTATTGTAGCTGTTAAATCTATTGGCGATTGATCGTGACGATGAGACAGTTCTATGCATTAATCTGTAATGAAATGAGTAAAGTTAAAAAGTATTAAAGATAAAAGTATAAAGGGAGATCAGGGGGAGAATGTTAGAAATTGATCTCCACCTATTTTGGTCTAACGGTCTAAATGGGCCTTTGACCTAATCGCGCTCTGATCGGGGGCGCCCAACCCATTATGGCTGGTGGGCCCCTGTCGCCAGCGCCACAATAAATAGAGGTGGAGGTCGGCCGGAACGCACACCGAGTTCATCCGTATCGCCACACCCTACCGACAAACCCTAATCACTCTAGCGCAGAAGGACCGCATCGACAAAGAGCAAATGGCCGGATTGTCTTCCACGACTCCGACGATCGGATCCGAAGGTATTGACCACCTCCGAACCACAGACTATGTTCTCGACACGAGATTCTCGAATCTGCACTCCTAGACACCGAAAAAAGAAACAACAGTGGTGTCAAATTCTGGGTATGTATTGTCATTTGGAGAGGAAACTGCCTCGGAAGCTGTCAGTTGTAGATATGTACATAGTATTAAGATTAATATCAAATAGAAGCACAGGGCAAAAATTCGCACGGTGTTGAAAAAAAACGAAGCACAGAGCAAAAATAACCCTTACAAGCGTGTAGACTAGAACAGCTCTCCGACACTAGGTTAACAAGTTGACGCTCGTCTGCGTACATCATGGATGAGTGGTGCCTGCTGAGGCTCCGGCCACTGACATTTCACTCTACGATTCCACGAAACCTAGAACTCAATGCAGCTAAGTTCCAGCCACAGGTATTCCAGCGACAAATGCCTGAATCCAGGCCACCGAATAGCGCATGTAGCGGGCATGGCGTGTGGAATGCACTCACAGTTGGCATTGAAGGGTTGGGGGCCGGCGCCGCGGGGCATGAGCAGCGCCGAGCGCGGCGGAGGCCTTGTCGAAGAGGAGCGCGCGGACGCGGCAGAGCTAGAGGAGGAGCCGTGGGCGAGACGGCGAGGCAGCGGCGAGCGCGGGGGAGACGAAGGCGTCCCACGTGGACCGGGACGAGAGGTGCTGCGCGAGCGCGGCGTCGTCGCTCAGCCACGCGTGCCACGCGCCGCAACCCTCCAGGCCTCCAGCCACCACGCGAGCTCGTAGCCGCGGCCATCCCGTCGGCAGGCGGGGCGGTACACGCTTCGCCGGGATCATCGCCCGCGGCACAAGGAAACTGGAAACCTGATGAGAGATCACCGGCAAGGCGGCAAGCCGACAAAGAACGCGCACGTTCGAGCCCCCGCTGCTCCTACAGAGGTTTCAGCCCAACAGGCCCAACCTTTGTCGTCCTGTAACAGATCTAAACTACATTTACACGCTGGGCCTGGGTTTCCTCGAACGACTAGCAACCCATTACTGTGTAACCACTGATTTTTTTAGCGCTTTGCACAAGTATATGTTGTACTTGCACCTAAAAATTTATGCGTGATCATAGATTATCCATATTTTTTGTTTAAATTGTCCACACATTTGATATCTACTTAGAGCACAAGACACGTGACCTGGCACGAGCATTTGATATGTTCTCCACCAGCACAATGCATAGCATTACCGTGGTTAAAAAACCGTTTGAAAATCACGTTTTTGATGAAATTGTTGTGGCTTCGTTATTAAAATTAAGGATTTACTGCAAAAAAAATATAATACTATAGCTAAAACAATTTAAAATTTTTCACACCGTGGAAAAAACCAATCCGGTTATGGTTTTGTGAACCTTGAGTGCTACCTTCTAGGGGAGAGAGAGTATATTGTAGCTGGTTAGCACACATTTGGGCTCGTTCTAAATATTGAAAACTATCTTAATTTGAACCATTGCACCATTTGTGGAATTCTGAGACTATTCGACGGTCTCCTGCGCTGCAAGCCAGCTAGCGCGACGTCCACTCGTCGTGGCCAAATTCGATCTCAAAAGTACTCCACGAACAGCCAAGAGAACCGACCAAAACCGTCGCTGTTGCAGGAATCTTCGTCTTCATCAGTCCAACCACTTCGTCGCCAAGAAACCACCCACCGCCTCTCGTCACACCCGAAAAAAAAACCTCCTTCCACGCGCAGCCAGATTTCAAAAACCGGCGAAAACCGGTCGATTTTTACGGTTTTCAGTCAAACCCGACCGATCCGGTTTAGAAGGTTAGCCGATTTTCGATTTAATAAATTCAAAAAAATTTGAAAATTCAAAAACCGGTCAAACCGACCAGTTTACAGAAAAAACAATGAAAAACCGCTCAAACCGATTTGATTTCAAATTCAAAAAAGGTTAACCGGTCAAACCGACTGATTTTCTCTCAAAAATTTGATTTTCAAATTTATCTGATATTTTCATTTAATGTAACGGTTTTTTGTTTTCGCAAAAATGGGTCAACCGTGGCTCGGCCGTTTTCGGTCTGGTAACGAAATCTGAAACCTTGTCGCAGCTCAGTTTCAGCGCGTCACCATGGCTGGCGCGCGATTGACAGTACAGTACGCGCAGCTAATAGAAGTCGGTTGCGTCTTGCCGTTTGGTTCTTCTTCGCGGGCAAGAAAGCAAGCACTCGCAAGGAAGAGACGAAGCTGTCGTGTCGGCGTCCGTGATGACCGCCGTGACGCACGTCACGCACCTCGCTCGCTTCGAAGAAAATTCTATAAGTACTGGCCGTTGAGAGAGCTGAAGGACCAGTTGTTGGCCGTGGGGCAAGTAACCATCGGTGGTGTGTCAGTGTGTACTGTGTGTGCCCTGCTGCGTCAGGTACAATCGGGAGGGAAGGGAAGGAGGAGGGATCGTCTAGTCGATGGACTCGTCGATGTTTGGCGGGCTGAACTCCGGCGTGGTTCTGAGCCTGATCGCCGTGCTGTGGACGATGGTGTGGCAGAACCTGCAGCACCTCCAGCTGCAGCAGTTCTTCAGCCGCAAGCTGAGCCGGCACGCGCGGCGGCTCGCCGCGATCGTGGACCCGTACCTGTCCGTCACCATCGCCGAGTACGAGGGCGGGCGCATGAAGCGCAGCGACGCGTACGAGGAGGTCAAGGCGTACCTCAGCGCCGCGTGCTCCCGCTGCGTGCGCCACCTCAGGGCCGAGAGCGCCAAGGACGCCGACAAGCTCGTGCTCAGTATGGTCGACGGCGAGGAGGTGGCCGACGAGTTCCAGGGCGCCACCGTCTGGTGGTGGGCCTACTCGCGGCCGCCGCCGCGCAACGACGGCGCGGCGGGGTGGTGGAGAGGCGGGTTCGGCGGCGGCGCGGACCAGGAGGAGCGCCGGTTCTACCGGCTCTTCTTCCTGGAGCGGCACCGCGAGCTGGTGCTCGACACCTACCTCCCGCGCGTCCGGCAGCAAGGCCGCGCCGTCATGGTCAAGAACCGGCAGCGGAAGCTCTTCACCAACATCTCCACGCACCAGTGGAGCGACAGCGGGTACATGCGGTCGGTGTGGAGCCACGTGGTGTTCGAGCACCCGAAGACGTTCGCGACGCTCGCCATGGACCCGGCCAGGAAGAAGGAGATCATGGACGACCTCGACATGTTCAGGAACGGCAAGGAGTACTACGCGCGCGTCGGGAAGGCGTGGAAGCGCGGGTACCTGCTGTACGGCCCGCCGGGGACGGGAAAGTCGGCCATGATCGCCGCCATGGCCAACTACCTCGACTACGACATCTACGACATCGAGCTCACGTCTGTGCACAACAACACCGACCTCCGGCGCCTGTTCATCGAGACGACCAGCAAGTCCATCATCGTGATCGAGGACATCGACTGCTCCCTCGACCTGACCGGCGCGCGAGAGAAGAACAAGAAGAAGAAACCCGCGACAGAGGACGACAAGAAGGACGGCGCCGCCGCGGCAACCGGCAAGCCCAACAGCATGGACGAGAAGAAAGACACGAGCAGCAAGGTGACCCTCTCCGGCCTTCTCAACTTCATCGACGGTCTGTGGTCCGCGTGCGGCGGCGAGCGGATCATCGTGTTCACGACCAACCACGTCGAGAAGCTAGACCCGGCGCTGATCCGCCGCGGCCGCATGGACAAGCACATCGAGATGTCGTACTGCAGCTTCGACGCGTTCAAGTTCCTCGCCAAGACGTACCTCGACGTGGACTCGCACGCGCTGTTCGACGCGGTGCGGAGGCTGCTGCGGGAGGTGGACATGACGCCGGCGGACGTTGCAGAGAACCTCACGCCCAAGAGCCTCGCCGACGACGCGGACTCCTGCCTCGCGGCCTTGGTGAACGCGCTGGAAGAAGCCAAGGAGAAAAAGGCGAGCGGCGGCGATGGCCAGGACGAGCAAGACGAGGAGGAGCAGTAGTAGCTCTAGTTGTGATCGTCGTCATCTTTCTCATTGCAAATTCGGGTGATTTTCCTACGATTATTCTATGTTCTGAGTGATTATCTACTGTAATCGTGTGCTGTTCAAATCTCTGTTAACTTCTGAGGTTCTAAGATCTTATAAAATCTTACTCCCTTCGTTTCAAATTATAAGTCGCTTCTTAAGTTTTTTAAAAATTATAAATTATTTTCACTTTTTAAAACATTTTTTTCTCTTTTTAATATATCTCTGCACTATCTTTTTTTTCTTCTTATTTTCAAAATATTATATCTTTTTCAATTTTTTTTAATTTTGTGCTCAACTTTAAAATAATTTATAAAACATAACGGAGTTTTCTCCGGTTGAGTGGTTGAGAACTCAAAAGATCCCCAGCACGGGTGCTGGATTATGTAGGTTTACGACAGCGAAGTGCAGTTTTGACCTTTTGCTAGGAGAGTGACAGGCAGATACCCGGATGGATGGGATGGTGCCGCGCGGGCTCGCAGACCGCGCGTTACGGGTGGTACCCTATCGCCGGGGCGGGGACCGATGGATGGATGGATGGGGTTTGAGTGGCCGCCTTGGCCTTGCCCTGCAACGGATGGGGAAGCCACCACCCCCCCACCCCCCCCTGGCAGAGTGATCGCAGAGAGCCGTTGTTTCGATGGGTGAGGTGGGGAGCGTCCTTGCAACAGGGCGAAACGACCAGGGGCAGCCGCGGCTCGGCCCGATTCCACGGTGGATGCACGTGCCCATGTGCATGAGGCTGTCCCAACACACTGAGGAGCAGCACGTTGAGCCACCCTAAGTTCTGAACGTACCTTGTAGCCTATGATCGTAAGTGAACGATCCTACGAGAACGGAGCTGGAAGAGTCGCAGGGTCTAGATCAACAAACCTTCGGAGCAAACTAACAGTTGGATCCGAAGTAAGTTGACAACAATATAAAGTGGACAAGCAAAAAAAATAAAAAAAAACAAAATGTTGTCACCCCGCAGGCCCGCACAACAGATTTTGAACTCATCTTACGCGTGTATAGGATGTGGAAATTGCATCACGCTGAACATACTATCAATAAACACTCCTTAACGTTAAACCTCATACCGTGTTTATCTATCAAAATTTTCCGAAACCTCATACCGTGTTATCTAGAATCTTGCGAACTGACGTTTATCTCCACCATCTTTGTCTTTCGTTCCATAAGGATTCGAGGGGCTGATACCATGCCTCTTCCCACCGTCCACCTTCCTCATTTTCTTCCGATGTTTTGATGCACTGCTCTCCAGGTCCAGATTCACTTTTGGAGGGTTCCTGAAGCAGAACGATGCTGCTACATCCTGCAAGACAACAAGAACTCAGATATAGGCCCTAGTTCAAATCTCTGAAACAGCAGCCAGCAGAACCTAAGTGTGCTGCTTGGTGCGATTATCACTTTTTTCGTTGAAAAGCTGATTATAAGCGGAAACAATCAGGGCCATAAGAACATCCAATTCCTTGTCAAGCGTCAACAATAACATTCAAATTCATAATATGATATTGATGTCAAGAAATATCAGAATTAATCCCTCAGCTAGCTACATATTAAAGATATGTTAAACCACCAAGGGGAAATCAACAGAATATTAACTTATCAACTTTATAGTTTATTTACCTTCAAATTAAGCTGATGGATGTTAAAAATGTCTTTCATAGAGTGAGAGTTGTATGCCAAAATGTAGGATCTGTAGGCTTCTTTGGCAGACTGATTCAGGAAGTAATTCTCACCCACAATATTCTCCTGCTCAACAACTCTAGTTGTTACTAGTTCACAATGAAATAAGGTTACAAGGGTAACTGAAACAATGCATTGTCGTTGCCAAAGATATACTTACGAGGTGTGATTGCAAATTTGGCACATGCTTTTGACTGAACTCATACTCTGTCAGAGTAACCCTGGCCGCCTGCAGGTAACCATTAAATGTGTGATTTTTCTTCATTCAAGGGAAAATAAACATTGCATATAACTTTCACATAATGTATAGAGAAAATTCCTTATTTACCATTGAAAGATAGACTAATTCCTTACAAGCCATCAAAAAATTAAAATTTCCTTAGCCGCAATTGGATATGAAATTGATGCCTCATATGGCATTAGTATTTAATAATTAATCGTCACTATCTTTGTTCAATTTATACAGTCAAAACTGCCTTGTTTTGTAGCAAAAAATATTTATTTGTTATGATTATTTCATATCATATAATTGTTATCTTGTACAAATAGATTTTTTCATATATTTTATATTTTAAAATTGTAAAGGTATAACGTAAATAAATATAAATTTTTTATATGGCTTCATCATGATACGGGCGGAACATGGAAAATTTTGCTAAATAATTTGTCTAGAGATAAATGTATATTTTTCAGCTAACATTAAAAATATCTACGAATTAAATTGATAGCGATGGCACATAAGGAATCAATTTCAAATTCAATGGTGGATAACGAAGCTCTAGTTTTTCAATGGCTTATAAGGCATCAAGCTATTTTTAGATGGTAAATAAGGAATAGCCTCTAATGTATATTACCTTCAGATAAATGAGAAACCGCAGTTCTTGCGGTAGTAAAAACAGTAGTGCACTTCCTTTTCCTTTGTCACCACGTGCAGTACGACCAACTCTGTGAATGTAATCCTGAATGAGAAATTCCAAACCTTGGTTAGAAATGAGATGAATAGAAATTTCACTAGTTCTGTTTAGAATCACTAACCTTTGGTTCATCTGGAGGATCATATTGTACAATATAGTCCTAAAGAAGGGAAGATATCCTTAGATTAGCAAAGACAGAAACCTTTATGTTGTCAACAACTAACAAGTCGAGTCCTTACCACATCAGGGATATCAAGTCCACGTGCTGCTACATTAGTGCACAATAAAATGCCCTTCTCTGCCTTGCAAAAGTTAAAGAATGTTGTAGTTCGTTTCTGCTGCTTTTGCTTCCCATGGATATCAGAAACCTCTATCTGAAGGAAATTCAGAAGTTCTGCATGAAATTTGACTGAACTACATGATGAAAAGAACACCATGATCTTCTTCGACTGTTTCTTTTTTAGGAAAGCATACAGAACCAGAAACCTTTTCTCACTTGGAATGACACAATAGCCCTGTTGCAACCCTTCAACAGTAGCCTGCCAGAGCATTAGAGTTAGTTTTTTTCAACAAAAAGATTCCTGAAGGGCTGATAACCAGGTAAATCAATTCCTTACCTTTGATTTGTCATCATCAACTCCAACATAAACTGGTTTTTCTTTACTTTCTTCATTTTTCTCAAATGACAACTTAGCAAACTTTTCAACCTGTGGGATAAATAAACATATAAGCAGAGAAATCTTTACAAAAGATCAACAGAGTGTTCGAATAAGCCGAATGACAGATATACCAACCTCTGGAGTCTGTGTAGCAGAAAAAAGAACAGTCTGCCGGTTCTGAAAGAAATAAGAATTATGTCAGTGCAAAGTTAAATATTTGGCATATGAAATGAGAATTGACAGATGACCATCAGATACCTGAGGAAGTCGTTTAAATATTTGTTTCATATCTTCCTCAAAGTTTTGCTCAAGTATCCGATCAGCTTCATCAATCACAAGGCACTACAAAAATATTAGGATGAAATGTCGGAGGATAATGAGGTGTCACAAGGTGTCCATAGATTCATGTTCACATTCAGAGTCCTGTAATTTTTTTCATTTCCACATAAAAAAATATCTAATGGCACCTGTTCATCTGCAGACCAGGGTTTACTCTAGAGAGATCAATGATAAAAACTTGAGTCTATATATAGGTAATACCACATATAAAAACTGAGTTCATGGTGAGTGGCAGTCGTGGCACCTGTTCATCTGCAGACCAGGGTTTACTCTAGAGAGATCAATGATAAAAACTTGAGTCTATATATCAATAGGTAATACCACATATAAAAGCTGAGTTCATGGTGAGTGGCAGCTGTCTGTCACTCTCCATCTGCACCAACAGCTGTACATCTCACAGCGTTATCCTACTAATTTACTTGATGTAAACTTTAGATTTTCATACCAACACATTGTCACCCAACTACAATTATTAATTTCCTCGCTTAAGTAGAAATTTTGCCGTGGCAAAGCGCAGTCATCATACTATCAATAGGTAAAAACTTGAGCCAATAGAGATGAAAGCATGCTATCAATAAATAACCAACCCAGACAAAACATAGAACAGAGATGAAAGCATGCTTCAAGCAAGGACAAAACTTTAGATGGCTCAGACCACAGAATAATCTAATAATACTGCAGCAAAAAGAGGCCAGTCAATAGTCATGCACAAGAACATAAATACATGCATCATGCTCAAGAAAAAGGAAACTGAAAATACGTTATTTGATGTGACAATACACTAATACAAACATAATAGTTTTCCTATTCCAAATAAAAAGTGCTGTACCTTTAGTCTTTTGTATACAAAACCCTTGGTGTTTTGTAGATGGTCCAGAAGCCTGCCTGGCGTAGCAACCAATAAATTGACCCCCTTAGCAAGCTGATCAGCCTCACTTCTCCGATTATTACCACCAATCACATATCCAAGAGTTTGTGAGTGATTCTTCATTAACTCCTTGGCAACATTGTATGTCTAGATACAATTAAAAAAAGGTGATGATTAGTAAACATATAAACACAATTCATTGATGATTGTGTTTGCGTCTCAGAAACTATCCAAAATTTGTGGCATAACACAAACGACTAGAATTGTTTTTGTTTTATAACATATCTTAGTTGGCAAACATATTTTTTGACTCACAGTAAGTTCTTAAACATTCTCAAACATGTAAACTCTTTTGTATCGAATACTATTGCTCTGTGAATTGTCTTTGTAACTAACATCGCCGAAACCACATACCTGGATAGCAAGCTCCCTTGTTGGACAAACTACAATGACTCCAGTCCCATTCCTTGGCAAGAAATGTAGGTGATAGAGCAGCTCAATGGCTGGTATGAGGAATGCAAGAGTCTTCCCTGAGCCAGTCTTGGCTGCACCCATCACATCTTTTCCTTCCAATAGATGAGGTATTGATCTAGCTTGAATCTGCAAGCACAAAAAAGCCACACACCCCATATCAGATTATGTTTGTATCAAGGCTTTAATGATCCTACAAATACACCTATAAAAAATCCTACAACTCCAGAGGCGTAATGCTACATTAACGCTACCAAGGGAAAAGTACGCAATTTGGACCTGCGCTAATTACAATAAATCTCAGCGATGTAATTAGTAAATTTAAAGCTTCAGCACCTGGGTGAGGTGGGTGTAGTTCATCTCTTTGATGGCATCGGCAGTAAGCTCCGAAATGGGGAGCTCCGAAAACAGCTTGTTCGTTAGAATCCCACTTCCTTGCCCCTTCTTTTCCTTCTCTTCTTTTCCCTTCCCTTCCTCATTTTTCTTCTTCTCCTTTTTTACTTTCTTCCCCATCTCCTTCACTTCCTCCAACTCGCGTATGATCCCTTCATCTTGCACGACCTGCACTCCGTCGTCCTCCCCCTTCCTCTTGTATTTCTCATCGTCCTCGTACTCCCCTTCCGCTTCCTCGTCGCTAGCCTGCTTCTGCTGCATATTCTCTTCCTCCCCGTCGGAGGCAGTGTCGTAGACCGACTCCTCTGAATCGGATTCGGATTCCGGCGAAGCAGCGATGGGCTGCTTTCGCTTCTTCGACGGCTTGCCCGAGCTCATGGTCGCGGCGACGCCCGCAGGAGGAACTAACAACAGGGCCTTTGGCAGCCGCACTACCTAACCTCACTACCGAGTATCCCTACCCCTCCTCTCCTAAAGTTCCGGCGTCCGGCCCGACGGGGACGCTATTGTCCAGTCGGCGCGGAGCGGAGCGGGGCGTCGTGAGGCGGCGAGGTATTCCGGCTGGCGGCTAGGGTTTTTCGTTTTGAAACGTGGGGCTTTTCTTTGACACGGTGGGGCTTTTCTTTGACACGGCGTCTAGGATTATTTTTTTTTAAGATCCGGCGGCTAGGATTGAGAGGAGGAAAAAAGAGTTAGGATTGGAAAATAGGGGTATGACGTGTAAATAGTGTTGGCTGTTAAGACCTCATTTAAAACGGAGAAATAGAAGAAAAAAAATTCTATGAAATTGAACTAACTTCTGTAAAATTCTTGCAAATTCCGTGCGTTCCAAACGGAGCTAAGGGGAGAACGAAGAACAAAAGTTTTATTCATCCTTGACAAGTGAACGTGGTCTACAAAAATTCCATACATAAGAATGGGAGAGTGCCATGGTACAAAAACTGTGCGCATCTAAATACATGCCCCTAATGGTATTACAGCTCCAACCATGAATAAAACTTCCTCTGGAACATGGTGATTTCAGAAAATAATCTATAAACCCTGGGGTTCTGATTGATCATGGTTCACTTTATTAGCCACTGCCTTGAATCCATTTCGTTCGTTCATGACACTCTTTCATAGGCACCGCCAACCTGCATGTGAAGCCATTCGGGGGTTGCTGCGCCTTGTGAGTACTCTATTGGGGCTTGGGTATCAAATGTCAGCCCAGGAGCCGTGTTGTATGTCTGTGTCGGAGCACCAAACTACAAGTAACAAAACCGTCAGCGATCCCATTAAAGTTTTTTTTAAAAAAAAATAAAACTCATACTAATTCTGGAGACACCGAGAAGGGAGAGCAAAAAATCGCACTGAAGAAAACAAGAACAGCTCATTAAGATGTTTCGATGGCGTGGTCTCTGCAAACTTAAACAAAAAAAATGCCACATCATACTTACAAATTCAGAAGTGTTGTTATGTCAATAAAATCAGCAGTGATTACAATGCAGACTCAAATATTTGAAAAGAAGCAACGGAAAAAAAGCACACCGATAGATGGATCTTGATACTTAACTATAGATGATAAAAGCTGACTTACATCTTTTGATGGAAATGCTCCAACCCCACTGCTCACATGGGCATTAACCGCCTCAAGCTTCAGGGACAAGAACTGCAATAGCAATTGTCATACATGAAAACAGATGGTAACACAATTAAATAGGAGAGATAGTTGTGGAAAATGGTATACCTCAACTTGACATTGCAAAGACTGGATATAATTAATTATCTCGTCAAGGACTGGTGCTTTCCCGATAACCTGACCAAGCAAACAAAAACTTCACAGAACCATTCGGATGTTTACTGAAACACAACTCAGGGAGTACTAAAGCTTGTTCATGGTACAAATGACTATCTATGGCTAGTTAATGCCAAATGGAAAATGAGGAAGCATAAACAATGATGAGTGCCTGTTGAGATCAAAGTCCACCTTATTGCATCCAGGGACAAGATCTTGGAGAATTTTCATCCGTTCACTTATCTTCTCACGCCTTGCCTGTCAAAAGGATAATATACTTTTAGTGCTCAGATCAAGGTTGCACACATGCAATTTACAAATAGCAATAATGTCTTTAAGCACATAATTACTAACAACATTTTGCCACCATTGTGCTGGCATGGCACACAACAGCATTTCTAAAAACTGACCTTAAAGTCTTTGTTTACGTACAAATTAGTCAAAACAGAAATATTATAATCAGCATACCCTTTCTGCAAGACTGTGACTATCAGTTGCTTGGCCCCTTCTTGCTCTAACATGGATGTAATCTTGTTTTGGTGGCTCTATTGCTGGTGTATTTTGACTAGCAGCCTTTCCAGCACTTTTTGCGTCTGTTTGAGCCTCTGTTTTTTTACTGCTATTATCATTGCTGCACTTATTTGCCTTGAAACGTTTTGCTTGCGAATCAGTCTGTTTATAAAAAGGTCAAGACAGACAAGAAAAAAAAACAGTTACTACTAAGATTCAGCTCTCCATGGAAGCCATGAATATTGCATAACTTTTTCTTTAAAACACAACCCTTTTCATCTCAAAAGTAAAAAAAAAAAGGGTCAACTTCAACACAGGATAAGGTTCATAAATAGAAGAGGCACCTATGAGTCTATGAGAGCAAGACATCAACAAAAAGCACAGATAACAGTGATGCACGCACCAATATGATTGAGTACACCTTCTGAGAATGACCAATGTAAGATACTACATAGAACAATAAGATGTTTGGCACAATGCCACATTTATACCGTGGGCCATTCTCTGCAATTTTGGGTTGCAAACAGTTTGGACAAGCGGTGGCTGGATAGGGCAAGTATTGGAGAAAGTTGATCGGACATGATTGTTTATCTAACAACTTCCTTCAAATTACTAGAGTATCTCAGTGGCGTGGCATAGCGTCTCATTCACCTGCACATTTCAGCATCTAAATTCACTTCAATTATGTGCAGCTATCATCGCAAAACCACTGTCTGCAGCTACCACGTAAGCACGAATCACAGTGTGCTTAAACGCTCACGCGACCAGATCACATCTGCATACTCAGTTGCTTACGAATTGTGAAGCTACCATTTGAATTGGAAACTCCGAATTTCCAACCCTGAAGAGACACTGGCCCCGACACTCCCAATGCCACACGGATCACGATCAGTGATAAAGAAAACCTACCAAATCCTGACCGCCGGCGCCCCCGCCAGAAGTGGAGAAGATCCGGGACGAGTCGTCCTCGGAAGCCGGAGGCTCCCGCTGCCTCTTCCGACTGGCACCGGCTACTCCTCGGCTGCCATTGCTCTTCTCCGTGACTGCCGAGACCGCCTCCGCCGCGTGGCCACCGCCCCCGGGGATGTGCGGCGGGCGCCAGAGCTCTGTGGCGACCGCCGGGGCGGGTTCCATGGAGTCCGGACGCGAGACGACCGGCGGGAAGGGTCTAGGGTTTCGGAGGCGCGTGCGAAGGGGACGGGTGGGAGAGGCGACCAGATCGGGGTCGAGGGAGGGGAGCTCGCAGTGGCACTGTGCACAGTGCCCACTTGCGGAGGAGGACCGCGCCGAGAAGACTGGAACTGAGCCGTGGAGGAGTAAAGAACTGGGGTCTCGGGATTTCCTTTTTTTTTTGGACGAGGGCCTCGGGATTTCGCCACGCGGTGATTGGGAAAAGTGGAATATGAAATTTTACAAGGACTGATCTGCGAAACTCAAACAAATTTGATTTCCTTTCCACTTCCACCATCTGGTCCTTCCGCTCGCGAAACTGACCTTTCCTTTCCCTCTCGCCTACCCCGCATCCCACCTCGCCGAGATCCATCCCTAGGGTTTCGCCGGAGCCGAGGCCTGCATCATCGGCGGTGAGCTGAACTCCACGACAGGGGTAATAGGAGAGAGAGAGAGAGAGAGGGAGAGAGGGAGCCATGGGGCAGCAGTCGCTGATCTACGCGTTCGTGGCCCGCGGCACGGTCATACTGGCCGAGTACACGGAGTTCACCGGCAACTTCACCACCATCGCCTTCCAGTGTCTCATGAAGCTCCCCGCGAGCAACAACAAGTTCACCTACAATTGCGACGGTCACACGTTCAACTACCTTGTGGAAGACGGATTCAGTGAGTTCCCAGCCTCTCCCGACCTATCCTTTCCTTTACCAGTTCGATTCGTCGTGGATTTGATACGATGAGGGAGTATCTAACACGATGCGTGCTCGATGTTTTCTGCTTAGTTGCAGATCTTCTTATTCGCTTGGTACGCGATTAGTTCGTTTGAATACGGTAGGTGATTGGGTTGGTTGGTGACGTGCTGCGCCTGCGCTTACAGTTATGCACTTGATCAAGCTTAGTTGCGAGGTCTTTTTTGGATCTTGATCGTGCTCAGTTCATATTGTAGGGATTAAATGTGGTATGTGCTGAATACTTGCTCATTTTACCTTGGGATTTTAAGTTGTGTGTTGACGGCTATTTGCCATAGTCACTGGTAGTTGTAAAAGGATAATAGTCCACGGTGCTGCCTGTAAATCTATTTTTAGTAGCTGTCTTTGGTGTTGGCAGCTGTAGACGTCGCTTCATGGCCCCTTGCTACTTCATCTTCATGTTTGCGTATATACTTTTTTTTTACTTAATGTTTTCATAAGTATTGTCAGGCGACAATTAATTGATTATTGTTGAATGGTGTAATTTTCGCGTTCATGTGATATTTTTGTAGCGACATCTTCTGTTTTCACTATGCTCAGTAGCAGATTAGATTACACCATTGTTATAATGGAGTTCGATATGATAGAATGAATTGAAGGAGAAAATGCTGGAATGTTGGAACTATTGTGTGCTGTTGGTAGTATATTTTGCTTCATACCTTTGATAAAATGCAGGTATTATGTTGCTCATATGCTCAAATACTCTTCAAAATGGCCTGATTCTAATTTCTACGAAATAGTTTATTTTTATACAGTCTTCACTTATTTGAATATGTTACCATTAACACAAACTGTCATTAGAATGAACTGTCATTTTTAGGGATGAATAATAGCACATCCATTTCTGAAAATGAAGAATGGCGCAACCATTTCTAGAAATGAAGAATGGACTTGTCAACTCAATTTATGTTACAATTTCTTATCATATTAAAGTTGAAAAACTATAGTCTGAACCCATACTTTTCAGTTTATATTATTATTACAAATTGTCATTTGACAGGTGGAAAACCATAATCTGATACCCTTTCAGTTTTATTACAATTTATTGTTATTTGGAAGTTGGAAAATATAATCTGAACCCATACTTTGTTTCGTAGCATACTGTGTGGTAGCTGTTGAATCAGTGGGACGACAAGTTCCAATTGCTTTCTTGGATAGGGTTAAGGAGGATTTCACAAAAAGATATGGTGCTGGGAAAGCTGCAACTGCCTCAGCTAACAGCCTCAACCGAGAATTTGGGTATGTACCCCTCTGGTATACTCAGTGAAATATTTGCGTCATTGGATTAATAATTTTAGCCTACCCCAACTTGCTTGGGACTAAAGGCTTTGTTGTTGTTGTTGTTGTATTGGATTAATAATTTATTGAGCTTTTTCTTGTTATAGATCAAAACTTAAAGAACATATGCAGTATTGTGTGGATCACCCTGAAGAGGTCAGCAATCTGGCTAAGGTGAAAGCGCAAGTCTCAGAAGTCAAGGGGGTTATGATGGAAAACATCGAAAAGGTACCTTTTCTTCATCATGAACTAACAATAGTCTGCCAAATGCACTGTTTGATATTGAGGGCTATTATTGATGTCTGTCTGTTTCATTCTCTTCTTTCTGTGACTGTGATGCAGGTACTAGATCGTGGAGAGAAGATTGAGCTGCTTGTTGACAAAACTGAGAATCTGCGCTCTCAGGTAATTCTTTCCTCTATCCTTCTGTGTTCGTTACACAATACATTCCTTATTTCCTTTATCCTGCCCAGTACCTGAGCTTTTGTCTGGTCGGTAGGGGACATTCTTTTATATTAGTTCGTGAGTTATTAGTTTATTAAATGGTGATAAACTCATATAAAAGAAGGAAAAATAAAGTTTAGGAAGAAAGTTCTGCATCTTTCTGATAATTTTTTAAACAATAGCTAGTCTCTGATATTTTCATCTGTGTTGGTTGCAGGCGCAAGATTTCAGGCAGCAAGGAACGCAGGTCAGGAGAAAGATGTGGCTACAGAATATGAAGATCAAGCTCATAGTCCTGGGCATAATAATTGCACTGATTCTTATAATAATCTTATCTGTTTGTCACGGTTTTAAGTGCAAGTAAGCATGCACCAAGAGTCGAGAACTGCCCTCTATAATACTACTTCGAACCAAAAAAAAAGAAAAAAGAAAAGAAAAAACACATGACCTTTCCTTTCATTCTAAAATGTGCTCTGGCCCGGTCATTGTTGCATGTAATTGGGTCCGTGGGTTGATAATATTGTGTAGTCATTGTTGCATGCAATTGAGTCAGTGGGTCGATAGTATTGTGTAATTTTTGGATGCTATGTATGCATAGCATGGATATGAGTAGAGTTACTGAACTTCCACTGCATCTTGTAGTTCATTGTTTGCTTTAGTAGACAAATATGTTCCCTCTGTAATACAGTGGCTTCTTGTTTTCGAATGAGAGAGAATATTCCCTGAAGATAAATGTGAAATCAGAATCAACAGTCCATCTATTTCCGGCTCAAGGCATATGATGATATGAATACCAAGTGTTTTTCCCTTTGATTCTTCTCACTGATAGAAGAGACTGCCCTGAATATGGCGGTGCCTCGCATTACTCGTCCCTACTATGCGAGGTTCGGCTAGAGTCGCCTTGACGCTGGAGCAACAAAACGCGCTGGCGCTGTGAAGGTTGCATCAGATCTAAACCACCAAAAGCGCGTTACTCGACATGACTGGATAGCCTTTTCGTTGGACCCTACCACGCAAATTTGCACTGAAATTAAGCTCTCAATTAGTTCAAAGTAAAGTGAATTACAGTAGAAAAAGACAGTACTACATTGGCAGCTTGCTCCTCAGTCGTTGGGGTCAGGAGAGAGTACGAGCAATGGTGTCTGTGTTGGGACCGGGTATCTTGTTGCAACGCGTGCAAGAATAGGGGTGGATACATCTATGTCCCCACTCCCCACTTCGCTCTGCATGTCTTCACTGACCATGCAAGCGATGCAGTAGCAGGAGTACATCTCAGTTCTATGGCACCGGACGACCGGTCAATAAAACAACAGGTCTTCCATCTTTTAGATATAGAAACAACTTTCTCTCTCTCTAGCCTTCCCTCCAACTAGAGCCCAAAGAAGGCCACTTTGGCTGTTCAAAGGTACTAAGTCACGAGAAAAGAAGTTAAAGAGATGAGGGGTGATTTAGAGAGAGAGAGAGAGAGAGAGAGAGAAGGAAAAAAAAGGCATGCTTCCTACTTTGGCAGGGGCAGCCTGGTGTTCCTTCTCTCCCTTTGCTTTCACCGTACTCCTTTGTTTGTTCGTGGCATGTTACATGCAAACATATAGGTTTGGGTTGGTTCAAACTAAAGCCAGGCACAAGACTAGTCTCACAAGCAGGTTAAAAATTTTGGCAAAGCCTTTTCATCAAGAGGGACTACTCTGATCAAGTGCCAAACACAGCCTAATGGCACACAGACTTCAAAGAATTTTCCACATTTTATCCAATCACGTCTACCCAATTATAGAAAAAAAAATTGTTAACGATGGCCATTCTTTCCAGAATCTTTGCTTCTTTAGCAAACGTATGATATGATGCAGAACCGCAGATGATACAGTGACCATGCAAAAGAGTGAGCACCTCCAGAAAAACAAAGCGACCCTGGTAAGATGTAGTATAAAGCAACTTCTGCCAAAAGAGACAGGAGCTCTTGCCCACATCCCTTTGCCAAGAATCTTTGATGCCTGTTTTCTTGTGAGCTAGTAAGAAGCTTGACTGACACTCACCACTCTCTTTACAAGAAAGAAATAACCCACCGGTAGAACAGAATAGCCTTTGTTTCGCAAAAAAGCTAAAGTTTTCACGTTTAAAACCGTCTTAAATAGCGGTGCTTAGAAGAAGATAGGCCACTCCCTCCCCTAGTTACACCCCACATCTCAGGCCCAGACCCACCACAATGCACCTCATGTCTGTTCCTCTTCCAGCTTGCAATGTCTGTTGCCCCTCACTACATGTTGCTGGCTGCTGCCTATTCAGAACCTTCCGAAGCCCCACCTCGGCATCAGCACCGCCGTCACGCTCGGCCCGGAGATCGTCCAGTCTTGCCGGTTCCCCTAGAGATCAAGACGTGAAAGGAATCAGATTAGAACGAGGAACATGAAGCATCATCAGAGGAAAGGAGACAGTTCTGCAAGATTGTGTTCCGATCAGGTGATACACTGAAAACCGCTAGGCTTTCTGTTGCTTATCATGATGAACTATGGTGGTGTGCTTTGTTTGAGTGCTTTTCATGCATGTGGAATACTAATTTCAAGTATGATATGTGCTGCTCGTTAGAGGGATAGGTGTATCCGCTTGCTTTTGCTGAAAGATTAGCATATCATCACAGGGGAATGTGGGCGGAATGAGAAAAAAGGAGCTCATATTCGAGCTTCTCTGTTTCTCCCTGCCTCACAAGTTTTTTCTTTCTTATCCTATTCTACATGAATACCTTGACAAAAACATGAGTGAGCAAAGAACATTTTTGCGGCGAATGGACTGCATTTAGAACACAATGCAAGACGTATACATTGGCAGTGAAAGTTAGCAGAAGCTAGTCAAATAAGAACAGTTGTTTGATGTAGCATGAACCAAGAAGTTTTGATCAAATGTCATGGACCGAGCTGGAATCCTACTATTTCAAATTTGATTAACAACTAAGTACTGTATTTTTCACATATGCAGTGCACTGCTATAAAGATAGAAACTTCTTTTCTGAAGTGCCAGCCGCGAATAAGAAGCAAGGAAAGAAACCATCTCGAAAACCAAAATCAAAGCTTGCATTGCAGGAAACAGTAGGTTGCAGTACCTGTTGTGGATAGGATCAGGACCATTTGGCACCCTCCTCTTGCTGTCCTGGAAGGGGTCTTCAGCCTTCTTGACGTCTTCCAACGTCCCCCGCTTGCCGTCACCTCTGGACATCATCCTCCTCCCGCCGATCGCCGGGTCCTTGCCGTCGTCCACGACCAACGACATCAATACGAGAGCTCCAAAGAAGACGGCCAATGCCGCCGCCCGCACAGACCCTGCCGGTCTTTTCATGGTCGATCTTGACCCCTGCAGCGCCTTGTTCTTGCGCGGTGGCCTCTTCCTCCTTGCTCTGCTTCTACTGCCGTCTACCTTCTAAGAGCTTCTTCTCATGGGGGCGGCGCAAATGGGAAATGCGACTGCTCAATGCGGCTGCATATTATAATGTGGGGAGCAGAGCAGGATTTGTGTCAGTCGCTGTTGTGATATTCTTGCTTCTTGTTCTGTTCTGGGTTTCTTTAGCTTTAGCTGATTCTGCTGTGCTTTTCAAGGACCTAATGGAGGAGGGGGGGGGGGGGGGGGGGGGGGAGAGTAGAATCAAAGCAAACTGAGCCATGCTTGCTTTTGCACTTTGCTTTTTTGAGTTGTGTTGTTTTCTTACCTTTCCTTTTTAATTCCTTGTCGGATCCTTAAGGCTGCCTTGGTTTCCCTCAAGTACATAATCCTACAGGAAGATGTAACTCAGGTGTATATATGTGTGTAAAATGAATGAAATGGTTCACTCAGTATTGAGTTGAGTATTTCTAGGAGAGGGCACCGTGACAGATGAGAGATTGCCTTGGCAAAGTGAGGTTCAAAAGTAGCCCCAAAGTGAGCAGAGACCCTGAAGAAATAAGCATCGCTTTCAGGAGATGCGTCACAATCCTTTTTTATCGGGTGAAATGAACAAGTGTGGTGTTAATAAAACTTTTGGAACCCCAACTTATCTTCCTTTTCGTTTTGGTTAAATTCTCTTTGGTTTGCTAGATTGGATACATATGGAATCAAATGGCTAGCAAAACAATATCTATGTATATGTTTAATTTATCCCTCTCTCTCTCTCTCTCTCTCTCTCCCTCTCTTTCTCTTCTGCAGGGGGGCAAAGTTTCTTTGGCAGAGCGATCCTGAGACAGGAGACTGAGACCAGTGAGCGAGCTTCTGTGTTGTGGAAAGGGCCAAAGAAGTTGGTTAGTTTTTGAGACAGGCGGACAGACACAGTCGCTGTCCTTAAATCCACTGTGAAGCAAGACGATAAAATAGTTAAAGCAGGAAGAGATAGCTGCATGCATGCCAGCATGTCGCTTGAGCTCTGAAGCGGTAGCTTAAAAAATTACAGCATCACCTGTTGAGGTTAAGACAGAGACCTGGCTACAAGGACACTAATCGTGCTGAAGAAGACGAAGACGAAGACAAGGAAAGTTCTCTGTTTAACTAGTGCTTATTATGCTGTCGAACAAGGCGTGCTTGGTTTAACACAGCTACCTGACAGGAAATACACTATGAACTGCAGTTTGCAAACAACGCTGATGCTGTTTGCGCTGACCTGCCATGGCGAGTCTTCTGTCCCAACCAACAACGTAGTAAACCACTCATGTAGTCTATGGCACGCAGACCTCGCCCTGGCCTCGCTTTGTCTCGTGCTTGATGCGTTGTCAGATGGTTGATTTCACTGCAAGCAAACCGCAAGGGCTTAACACTGCGCTGTCGAAGTTATCTGCGACTGAACATTACTAGGTTCAGAGTTTTAGGATCCCACGACGTGGAGTTTGGACTGCAAGGTCCTTGTCGCCGGAGAGGACCACCGAGATGGTGGCACGGCGGGACCCGGAGCGGCTGCGGCCGGAGATCACAGGAAAATGGAAACGATTAGGCTGATGGGCTAGAAATGGAAACGTTGGACCCGTCTTAGGTGGCCCACGTAGAGGTTTCTTGGAAGCCCAAATCATATCTGCGCATGGATCCGTCGCGGCCCAGCTTTGGCGGCGGAGGCGGAGGTCGTCGTCGCCGGGAGGTCCCTTCCCTTCAGAAACGGCTGTAGAGCAGCACAAGAAGAAGGGAATGCAACCGCATCGCTGACCAGAATTTCTTTCCTTTAAGAATTGCCATCATTTATATCAGACGCTGTAACACAGGTCAGAGTCAAACTACATTGCCATCCAAAGGAGTAAGCATTCTTTTCTTTTAATCAGAGTAATCCAAGACCCCACAGCAATTTATATTGCTGGCCGGGTCAATTCAATCTTCGTCGCAGAGACCGCAACTCTTGCGGCAAAACCCGAGAGAGTCATTGGCGCCCACCATGTACGTCGGGTTCTTGCGACACTCCCCGAGCGCAGCCCATCTAGGGCAGAGCTCGTTTCTGTCGGAGCACGGCGCATCGGCCCTCACGTCCAGAGGACCATCGAATGATCTGACGTGGATCCATTTCGTGGCGGACCATTTCTCGCCCTCGATGACCGGGCAGCTCCCGTGAAGACTGCTTGTATCACTCGTGCCGTTGACATGCAGACTGAAGAACAGCAGCGCGTCGCCTTTCTTCGGTTTCACTGCAGGAGGGAAGAGCGCAGCCTTGTTACAGGAGTACAGGACAACGCGGATGTGAAACTGGCTTGCCGCTGTTGCAGTAAACAGTCATTTCATTTCAATAAAAGAAAAGAGTAATCTTCCATTAACGTGCTTCATTCTCTAAATGATGTCGTTTAGGACGACATGATTAGTTCAATTTCTTCTATTCTTTAAATGATGTTGTTTAGGAATTAAACTAATCATGCTGTCCTAAACGATATCATTTAGAGAATGGAGGGAGCAGGATACTCTTTTTTTTTTTGTGACACGTAAGGTGCTGAAGAATACCTGCCAGACCGCCTTTTGAACAATCTGACCAAGTTTCATCCTTGTACTGTAAGTGCCCTCCCTGCAAGCAATTCACCATATGATTAAGAATAAGTTCCTGAAAGATTACATCTTTGTTGCTAAACCTAAGAAAGCGAAATGCAGTGGTGATCACCGAATGCATACCTCAGCATTTGGAAACACAGTCTCTCCACCGCTCTTAACATCGGTCAAGTACATAAGCACAGTGGCGACTCTATGACCACCACGTTTCAGGTTGACTCTATCACGGAAGTAATCAAAATGGGCATCATACTTCTGGCCGATTTCGTAGCGCAGAACCTGCATAGATTCAGCGTTCTCTGTTTCAGAAATGGAGAGATTGTTAGATAATTTCCATACGCCACCTAGAAGAAGGACATGAAAATGAAGTCGAAGAAGAAAACCACCTTCGGGGAGAAATGTCCAAGCAGCCACCCGTTTCTCGATCGCAGCGACAGTGTCATCCTTTCATATGTTAAAAAAAATGAAATGCATCAGTGATACTACTTCTCCGAATGGATTGCAGCGTTAAGGTCACCAAGGAGCTAATATATCCCAAATGCATGGTGAATTGAACAGTTGGTATTTGAATTGCGCAAGAAAGAAGACCGCGACGCCGCAGAAGCGTACCTGGCGTTTGGGCAAGAAGGTGCCGGAGCTGGTGCGCACCTGGCTCATGATACTCTTCCCGGACTCGTTGTCTGCCACAGTGGACTTCTCCAGTCCCCCCTTCGCCTGAACCCGGCAACTCAACATAAGCAAGAAAGGAGCCATGTGAGTGTCACCGCCGTCCTCGCCATCAAGAAAACAGGGCGTGTTAGCAGCAACTCACCAGGTCGACCAGGTGATCGCACTCGCTGGCGGAGAGGAAGCCGCTGTACAGGAACGCCCTGCGAGAGCAGAGCGCACAAGACAAGCCCCGCATGTCAGTCAGACGCAGGGAACGCCGAAACCGCGGGGCGCCACGCCACCAATAGAAAAAACAGGGGACAAAGCGGCGGCACCGAGGAGAAAGAAGAGAGAAGAGCAGAGCGCTCGCGCTGCGTTACCTTGGGCGCCAGGAGAGCTGTTTGACCCGCGCCGGGTCGTAGAAGCCGCCGCCGCCGCCGCCGCCGTGGGTGAAGACCGGGCAGGCAGCGAGCGTGAGGGCGGCGAGGAGGAGGACGACGACGCGCGGCGGCGCCATGAGGGGGGACGAGGATGAGAACGGCGGAGCGGAGACATGTGGCGTCGGCTCCTGGCTCTTTTATGAGTTCGCAGAGATTGAGGAACGGGTTCCGAGAGTTCAGAGACGACGGTGTCGCGGTCGCCGGGATCGCGGCGCCCACTGGAAACGCATGCGAGGGACTGCTGCTTCCGTGGAGGATTCTGTGGGCGCGGAGCGGACCCGCCGCCTGGCGGCAGTTTCTCAATTTGCCGTGTCCAGAGACCAGCGACCGGAGCAGCGGGCAGTTGACTGAGGGCTTGTTTCGTTGCCAAGTTAAAGTTATTTTAAATTTTTGGTATGAAATAAGTTATTTTAAATTAATAATTTATTTTTTTATAAAAAATATATTAAAATGAGAATAAAATTTGATCTATATTTGTATTTTGTTTGTCACCATCTGATTTTGTTCCACATAATAGAAAGTGTGTTTTTATTCCGAGTCATAGAATAAAAAAATATAAAAATAAATCAGATTTTATTCTCACCTAATAAATTTTTTTATAAATAAAAATTAAATTTATTATATACCGAGAATCAACTCTATTGAAAATGATTTCTAGTCTATCAACTGACCAACCAAGCTCTGATGGGGTTATTACCAGAGATCGGTCGGGTTGGGCGCCTTTAGGTGGGATATGGATATAGTAGTCACTAATTAGCACAATAACACTTTTAAATACTACTTTTAATCTTAGTAGCATATAGTACTTAATTATTATTACTCCCTCCGTCTTGTCATTTTTAAGTGTGGATACGAAAATTAATAACAGTAGAAAAAGTGAGATATATTAAAAAGCGAGGAACAACAAGTTGTGAACTCTACCAAAAAAATAATTAAGAATAGAGTGAGTAATAAAATATATACTCTCCAATCTAAAAAAATTATTTCTAGGATCCATTCACTATGTCTTTTATCATCCCTGATTAATAATTTCTATAATTACTTAGTCAAATCTCTCTTCGCACCAAAACATACCTGATCACGGTCTTGGAGCCTCTTTTTAGTTGCCTCCAGGCTCCAGCCAGTCCAGTTCTTCGTCACGAGGGCGGGTACGCCCGCACCGGAGCCCGTGCAGCATCAGCGTGCGCCCCTTTTTGGGCAGATCCCACCACCGACCGGCGCGGCTGCGTGGGCGGATGCCCAGGCACTGCCAACTGGTCGTCGCCTGGCCCTGCGAAGCTTCCAGAGGAACGCGCGCCATGGCGTGGTCCGGTAATCGGGTCCTCCACCTGTGGTTCCGACGAGCGGTACGGTTCGGGGTTTTCTAAGCGACGACTTTCTTTCCGCGCTTTGAGAAATCGAGACACGCTCGTGAATTAGTGCGAGTCTTAACACTGAAGAATAGGAGTACCACTGCATCAAGCTCATTCCAAATCTCGTCGTAATTGTAACATAACAGCAGTGACGAATGACGATACAGGGCGCGTTCGGAAGAGATACTAACAGCTGCAGTTGTACAGCCATCGAGTACAAATTCACTGTAGATGCAATAAAGCACCGTAAACAGCGCCGCCGTTAAACCACATTCCGATCGCGCCTACAATGCTTGAGCAGAGGCATAACAACTCACGTGGCTGGCCACTTTCGAGCCCCGTTTGAAACGGAGGAATTATAATTGAACAAACGAGGCTGAGCGCGATGATGTGGCTCACCACGGTTCATAACCTTCTAAAAAAACAGGTTAAACAGCTAGAGATACACACGGTTCAAAATGGAACGGATATATCAACAAGCTGGAATGTCAGAAATTTGAGCCGTTCAGGCTTTACTGTAACCTTAAAAGGTACTACATGTGCGATACATCAACTTATGTACAATTTCACGCTCAGTTACAACATGTAAAGAACACGGTCCAAAGTTGTAGGAAAATCTACATAAGCTATGAAGAAAAAATCGAATACATTATACTGATTACAAACAAGATGCATAATTGAACGCATGACATGTGTGACATGGTCAATGGACAACATTCCTCAATTTTGGTATACAGAAGAGCCGATTAAAGAGGTTGAAATGCCTGTTTATATCTCGTAAGAAACCTGTGCATCAGCCAAAAAAACTCCTACTTGTGATACAAATGTTCGATCGCAGGAGCAGTCAAAATCATCCCAGTGCTTTCTACTGAGCAAAATGGATCAATCTGAACAAAGTTAGCAGTGTTAGCCTCAACAAAACTGGTATTTGGTTTATGTTGCCACTGATGAACATGTATTCTATCTGGATATCATTAGAGCAAGCCTCAATGCTTTCTGCTGATATAGCTTGTACGGATTTTTCAACATTTCAATACTGGCTTTCTTCGCACCTGACAGAGCAACACGGGCAACACTAAAAGAATCCCCTTTCTCCATTGCAAACTGCCATTCCCTCGATGTAACATAGAACCAATCCTTTCTTGAAGACACAGTTGCCTTCACCTCCACATATTCTGTGATATTTCCTTTACGTGTTATAAGAATATCATATGGAAGTCCCGTTTCAGTTTCTTGATTCACCCACCTGACATTGTTGGAGCCCAGCTGCTCAGCAAAATATTTGTGGACTAGAGCTTCACCAAGCCTGCCCGTGCTTATTTGACTTGCATCTGGAGTCCCCATATCTGCTCTTCTCTCTTCTGGAACACTTTCCAGTTTCTCATTGAAGTTTGCTACCTCAATATCAACAGTGGGGCTTGAACTTCCAGCCTCCAAGTCCATATAAATAGGTGCAGTGGAAGGATCACGAGGCATAACCATATTTGGCTCATCAAGATTTGCTGCTGTACTATCTGCATGTAATGTATTCTGTGTCATTGTGTCAGCTTCTATAATCCAGTCCTCTTCAATACTAACAGGAACCAAAGTATCTTCTGTGTGTCCACACTTAACACGCATGGTTAAATCTGATGAAGTTCCCGCACCTTTTACATTTGCATCTGCGGTATATGCCTGATGGCTTTTCTGATATATTCTGAAGTCAGGTGCTGTTTTCCAATTATTAGGTGGCCAGCTCGAAACAGTTCCTGGTGCCCTCTGATGATTGGGAATATGCAACTCACACGCAGATCTGAACTCAACCATTTGTGAATCAGATATTTGGTTGGCTGCAGACAAGGAAGAAAAGGACCAGACAGCTTCCTGCTCAGGTAACTCAGGTACATTCTGGTTTTTACTCATGAAAGACTCTAACAGCTCAGCTGAGGTGCCAGATTCTGCCATGGTTTTGATCATGTGTAGAAAATTTGCAAAATGCAGATCAGGAGATCCATCAAAAAATATTCTAGACAGTTCTAAGCACACTGAATGCGAATCAGCACCATGCGTAGCATATAACGTATTTCCCTGAAAACCAGTAACCAATAAAATAAATCTGATAGCAGATGAATTAAGCAAAGCAAGCGGATGTTGAGCATTTAAGGTATGAATAACCTAGAGGCATGAATCTTATGTACAGAAAGCAAGGAAATTAACCAACAATGATATAAAACATAATTAAAATTAACATCACACTTTGAATGGATGATTTCTTTTCAGGAATTTTTTTTGCATAATTTGGCATCTCCGGTGAGAGCAGGTAATAGAATACAGGCATAATAGAACGACAGATACTAACCTGCAAAAGGCAGTGGCATTCAAACCTTTTCTTAGAAGAACTATCAAGTCCTCTCAGCACATATTTGTAGAATAACTTGTCAACAACAACAACTCTCAGACTGCTTAGCTTCATGATCTCGTTTTTCTGGAAGTTCATATATGTATCTCTATGAATATGATAAATGTAACGTTGCATATATGGCAAAAGCCAACAAGCTAAAGCAGCCTTTTCTCTGTTGTCTGCTGTACCATAAAATATTGCTTCACGATATATAACCTATGCAAAGGCAGAAAGAGTGATAAGAACCACATGGAGATAAATTTACACAGAGATGACAAATTGATTGTCACAAATTCAATACAAAGGTCCCACTTCTCATTCGGATCTAAATTTGAAAATCAATTATATAAATGGTAAAATAACCAAAAACTCTCAATATTATGTTCAATGTCAACTTCCAAGTATGTTAGTATCATTTTGCCATAACTCCAAACTTTCTTTTGGCTGGTAACCTTACCATGAATTGCCACCGCTAGATTGTTTGGTACTGATACCCAACAAGATTAGTATAACTCATTCATTGGATGCTTGCAGTTAAAAAATCAAATTTGTGATGACTGAAGACTGATGCATACAATCTTCATGCTAGTGCCTCTGCTATAAGAGCTGACTAATTTCTCAAGTATTGTGATGAATTAATGCTGTACAAGTTATAACTCAAAAGAATAATAATTTTCTGAAAATATCCTTGCAATTCAGTCATTTTGCATTCTTAAAACCCATATAGAAAACAAAAGATAAACTTAGTAAAATGTTAAAGATGAATTGCTATGGTACAGGGGCTTTTTAGCCACAGATGCTTTTCCAGGTTTTCATCACAAGTCCCCACTATTAACTATTTTATCATATTTGATAGCAAAAAAAGTGTAAAGACATGAAGAGCTATAGAAACTTGATTGTACCATACTAACTTCTATTATCGAGATTATTAAGGAGCAAACTATAGCACAATTCAATCTATGTAGGGATTACTTTCATTTTACTTTGCAAAGGATTTTTTAGAAAATATCCACCTAGCTTATTTCCCGAGAACGAGTACCGGCAACAGAACTTGTGAATACCAAGAGAAGATTTCTATTACCTTAGAAAGTGCTGGGATACCTAAGTTTTTCATCAAAGCGGCAACCTTTCCACACAGCATTTGCCTATCCTCTGAAGAAAGGTCACCGAATTGTATGAAATGAACATCACTAGAACCTTGAAAATTCTGCTTCAGCTCATCATCATCTACCCAGCAAACAAGGCCAAAAGAAGCATGCAAAGAGACCCATTTATCAACAGAGGTGGGCAATATGGCTGTCTCCAATTTCTGAAGAGATTCTTTCAAGAACAATACATCACTCATCTTGTTAGTTTCAGGATTTAGATCATTAGCCCACCTCACAAATACATGGAATACCTAAAACAACATGAAAACAAAAGATAATAAGTTAAAAGAGACAATCTTGCAAAACACAGTAGAATATTAAACCTTAAAATATAGACTGAAGTATATAAAAAGAGAATAACTAATTCTTCAAGCAAGAAAACAACTTACATGATTAGCTGCTTGTGAAGGTAGTGCAAATTTTGATAAGCATAACAGTATCTCAACATAGCTTGTTGTCGTTGGCGTCTTAGGTACACCACATGCCTCAGTAAAGAATTCGCAGAGGCTCGGATACGATATAGACAAAATTCTTCTTGGGAACATGGTTTTTGTTTTTTTCATTGAAATAAGTTCCTCGATCAATTCAGAACATCCTGTTGGGTCATGCCAAAAGATATCTTCTGGTGGGAAAAATTTACCAGGAATGACCTCCCTAGATCGAGGTCGTTGTAATGGTATAAATATGTAAGAGCATGACAGGAATTCCCGTTTAATATCAATCTTTAAGTCAACCACACCTTCCGACAACAAGCTGTAGAATTTGAACATCTGGTTCATACTGAAGAAAAAAAGAAAATCAATCAATTTGTCATATATCGACAAAGGAAATGATAAAACAAAAACTAATCGATGATGCTGAATATACAAAAAATTCAAACGATTTTTTTTACATAATTATCCCACAAAAGCATTGTGGTCAAAATGTTTAGGTTAGTAATCATAGTTTCGCATGTTCTAATTTCCACAACAGAAAACGTTTTGTGAATCAAATTGTCTAGATAGAGGAACCTAGTACCTTGCGCTAAAAGGAACCTGTGATGTTATCCAAGATTTTAGCACCATAAAAGCATCTTTGTGGGACACCTCTGTTTTGAATCCGATGTCCTTCCGAAGAGAATAGCTGGATACCTGGTTTGCATCGAATAAGGTGAGGTAAGCGGTAAATTCAGGTACAGTTAGAAAGGGACAAAAAATAAACTGCCAACCTGTGGTACAGCATATGGAGCGACACTGCCAAGAAGTGCGCGCACATCTTCAAAATCATAGAATAAATCTGTTGCATTATGAAGATCCTCATCCATACTTGATGCTATCCATTTGAAGCTGCCGATACACTTCAAAAATGATGACTCAACCATCATGTTTTCAACGTAGTGTGTGGCATTTGTGAAAGTCCTAGTTTTCGCACTATAATAATCATCCCACAATTTGTCAAGAACCTCCAGAAGATAAATACAGTTTTCCCTGCATCTTTTGGAAGAAAATATTGATAACATACTAGCCAATTCTGATGACTCCCAGTCAAATACAGTACAGGCTTTGCCAGATGCATCACCCTGAGAATGACTTCCTGCTAGAAAAGAATCAGTTTGCAGTATATTTTTCTCAACTTTCACTACCTGCACAAAATCAGTCACGCCCATCTCCTCAAAAAATTGCCTCCATTTTTTCATTTCAAATAATGAGGAATCTGAACCGTGACTCATCAAATAGGTACTATCAAGTTCGATCCAGCCAAAATCTACATCACGAAGTAGCCTGCCTACATCAACAGAATTTCCATAATCTTTGCTGAAGTGAATCGGTTCGTCACCTGGGCACTTATATCCATGGTTTGTAAGGAAGATAGGCATATTCCTTAGCTCTGACACTATCTCTTCTTTTTCAAAGTTACAGCTGGTACAAGAAGACTGAAAATGGAGCATTATAAAACTCACATACTCTATCATCGCTTTATCAGCCATAATGGCATCTATACCATTACGCAACGACAACATGATGTGATTTTTGATGATATCATGCCCAGACAATTTCCTCACCCCAATTTTTAGCAGAATGTCTACCAAATCATTCGTTCTGGCTTGTTCCGTGAGGTATTTGTTTTTGCACGATGCAGACAGAAGATCTGGACTTACAGTTCGAAGGTTACCATATAGAATTGGGAAATTCTGAATGCTACTTCTGCTTTCAGTAATGGAATTGACAATATCATATGGCAACCATATAGGGCCATCTGAAACAGAGCTAAATGAACTATCTGAAAGTGGGATGCATGGTATTTTCCTAATTGTATTTAAAAGATCATCTTCCGAGCTTGCTGTTAGGGTAACATTTCGAGAAGAATGAGACAGAAACGACAAATAAAGGGTAACAAACCAAGCACATAGCCATTCCAGGCCCAATGACTCAATACAACCATCAGTTCGGCAAATAGATGAAATGGTGTCCATCAAAATCTTTGGTCCATATTCATGAATACCTAGGGCCCTTGATAATTTATCAGATAGAACAATATCTTTTGAGAGGTACCCAAGACCAAGATGCTCATGTAGTAAGTCATCAGACAATAGAATTTTAGTTTGTTGATCCCAACCCCTAAGTGTATTGCATGGGTAGACCCATTGCAAATTAGAGCCATCCAAAAAGATGCAGCGGGTCAAACGCAATTTGGAAATGATCAAGTGAGGGAGCTGACTGAAGAATCCAATAACTTCTCCCATCAGAGGAATAAAACTCAAGAAGGCTGTGACAGCCTTTCCAGGGAAGCTCTGGAAGCAGGGGAGAGCACAAAACGATTCTTGGGCACTCACAAACAAAGATGGAAATTCAGACAACAACCACTGATTCCATGCACTATCCGCATCCACTTCCTCTCTGGAAGAAGGTACAACAAAATCTCCTTGGAGAATGAATTTAAGACCATAATTTCTTAACGGAAGAAAAGCAAACACTGGCTGTTGCTTCAAGTAAGGTTCATAGTCTCCTTTCTCAGTCTCCTGCAAAGTAAAAGCCACAGAAATCTCTGTGGTGCAGACATCATGCCTTACAACTGTACCATGCAATTTCTTACTGACTACCAGCCAACTCATTATCTCATTCCCATGTGAGATTCTCACAATGCCATCACCAAGAGACTCCCTTCTAATAATCAGTAATGTGTCATTCAGCAAATTCTTAAACTTGACGCATTTTAGTCGGTGAAGGAACAGGAGAAGAGATGGGTGGAGATCAGAAAACATAGATACAATGGAGCACATACCAGTGCCCTCCCTAAATTTTGATCTGAAGGGAAGTAGAATGCATGTGTTCCACAAGGAACCGGTGTCTTTATCCTCTTCAGAGCACAACATTCTACTTAATGGACCAGTATTATAAGGTGGAACGGCAGTTGGCAGTACAAAACCAATCTGGCCTTCTGTAATGTCAAATTTCACATGGAAGCCATTTGAGTGGATCTCAGGAGCATCAGTTACCTATAAAATCATTAATAAAATTAAAAGCTTATAAGTTCAACAAAACATGTGGTAACTACAAGTTAGGGATCTTAATTGTTACAATAAGAATTCATGAAACTATAAAAAAGAGTCATGTTATTGTACAAAACATTCTATTTATACCTACCCGAAAAACTGATTTAAATCCGATCCCTTTATTTCCAATATAACCCATGTTTGATTTTTTCTTTGTCGAGTTACCAATATCACAAAGTGCTCTAATGTTCTCGGCAAAGAAGCCCCTCTCGTTGTTTAGAACAATAATACCATCTTCCTGAAGAATGAATGCCAAAGTTGGTTCAACCTCCTCAGGATATGTATTGTCATCAGCATTTTGTACCTAATGTATAGTAAGAATAAAGTCAGCAAACGAGCATACCCAAATTTCATGTACATGATCTCTAAGATACAGAAAATTAAGTGGAAGTGCATAGCATAAAGCTTACCAGCTCAAGTAGTAAATGTGAATCCTGCGAATATAGTTCTTGTGAAAGACAATGTAATGCTCTGCCAAGTCGAGCATGCTGCTTTTTCAACAAGCTATTCTCATTGTAACTTAGTGCATGATCCAAACCAAACTCTTCACGCCGTATAGCCTCAATAACAAGAGTTGGTTCCTCAAGAATTGTTTCTCCCGTCACAGAAGGTTTGTCAGTAGCATGCAGTTCTGCAACATCTGCCTTTATTCCAACTCGATTTAACACCTTATGGTCTCTACTATCTACAGCAATAGCTCGACCTTTTGTGCTGGGAGGTGAGTTCTTTTTGTCATTCAGCACAACATCATCATTAGAAACCAGTATGTCAGAACTTTCACATGTAGCTTCCTCAGAAGCAGCTGCTGCATGCTTAGAAGAAGAATGTGCTTTGGTCTTCGCATGAGCCTCTTCAGTTAAACAAAACCTACGACAATCTTCGACCCACTCTGAAACTCCAAGTGACAACCCAATATCATGAAGCATGCAAAGCTGCCAATCTTCTGTGGCTTCATGCAACATGACTGAATAGCAGTTCTTGGTAACAATTCGAAGCCCTGCTAATAGTATATCTGCTGCAAGACTTCGAAACTCTGAAGGTAGATGACCAAGACAATCAAGTATAAATTTGGCAACTAAACGAGCAGTGTCATCAATGTTGGATAACCTATGAGACCGCAAATGAGTAGAGTTGACGTGTTGTATAACACTTGCATTGTCAGGTACGTCAGGCATAAATTGTTTGCTTTCAGATTTAGAGTTCATCGAATCATTGCCATTGTCCAATATGATATTCATTGCTCGCTCTGCATAACACTTTAGTAATGAAGTTGGGGTGTTAGTAGATCCATCGTAAATGTATAGCAAGGAAAGCAGCTTCAGTGCCACTTGAAATGGTGAACGCTGACTGATAGCTTCTAGAAATTGGTCAACCGTGACTGACGGATCTACTCTAATAAACCTAGCATCTGTGGTAACAATGCAAGATAGCTCTTGAATTGGACCAGTATTCAGCAACCAGGGAATGAAGGAGCCCAATGAAGGGGCAAATAGCAGATCCCAGTGTGACCAAAGTAGCAGGTCTGACAACATAGGAGCCTTCAGTAAACAATTAATTGCTTCTTGTGAGCAAACTGTCCCAGAATAATAAGATTCTTGAACATCATTAGCCAGCCCATCAATACTGTCAAATCTAACTGGCAAAATTCCAGACCACCGTTTATCCAACAAAGAGATGGAAAACTTTATGCTATTTGTTTGTATATTTTTTGTTTGCCTCTTAATATAGTCAGCAATTCTTTCTGCAGATTTGCCATGCATAGTACCAAAGCTAATAGTAGGAAATTGCCTTTTGAGTAGCGTAAGGAGACTATCCTCAGAAACGTGGTCATCTTCCAGCCAATTACTCTCAGCTTGGCAGAATAAAACTTCAATTTGCTGCTGCAGCACAGAAACTTCCAGAGATAAAGAATCAGAACTGCCCCCCTTCAAGAAACCACTCAACGTAGACGGAAAGTGATGAGCATGTTTTTGCAAAAATTCAAGGAACATCCCATGGTCAAGATCACTAAATTGCTTGGCCGAAAATTGAGTAGCTACCCATGTTTCACAATCATGAAGTATCCTCACTTGCAAAGCCCCATTCCCAGACATTTTAAAGTTAGACTCAAAATATTCTCTTACCCTCCTTATGATATCATCAGCTGCAACACCTGCAGCAACAAATGACAAACGTGAAAAGGGGTTATTTGTGTGTAGCATGCCATATGCAGGATTTTGAGTGCGAAGAACAGTAATGAGATAGATAGAGTACCATGTCTATTCCCGCTGTCCTTGCTGTATTTAGTGGCTTCTTTAGCAATACATTTAGTATTTCCATTACTCGAAGGCTCGATTTCCATAACCTCAGTGGTGGTGTTCGGAATCAGGCCTGAAGACGCATTATTCTCACCAGAGAGCTGGATGACATCATAAATACTATCCAGCAGACCACATGCGATCGATCTAACCTGCGTATCCATGTGGCAGCAAAGTTTACAAGATATCTCAAATGGTACCATGCGACCAATATATCGTAATAAAAGAAGGTGGAAATGTATGCCTAACAAAAAAAAAGTCGAATATGCATGGTCTAATAAATCTCTCTGTACATATAATGACTATGTGGGTCTAGTCATAACATTAGATTTGGATCATAAAATCCACCACCAGGTCTCAAAACTTGTTAACACAAAAGAAAGTGAGCATACGAATAATTTTCCTGAATTATAAGGTCATACTCCCTCCATCCCATTTTATAAGCCATTTTGGGTTTGGGCACAGGAATTAAGAAGAGTAGAAAAGGTAGTATGTTCTGAAAACGAGGAGAGAGATTAGAGATGGGGAGGTATTGGAAAGAGAGAAAGTTGTATCAGGAAGTGAGAATGACTTATAATTTGGGAAAACTTGAGGAAGCCAGAGTGACTTATAATTTGGGACGGAGAGAGTATAATAGTATGAAGCTTGAGCAAAGCAGAAATCAGATGACACATGACAGTAAACATTTTTGTAAATATGCTGTCATATAACACAACCTGTTTCAAACCACACAGTAGTTAAGCAGTTCTCTAGAGTTTAGACAAATCCAAAGATAGTGTAGTGGTAGAGGAATCGGACCAAGAGACAAAAGACAGAAAAACGTATACAAATGGTTTCCTACTACACAGGAAAAGAAGAGCTTCCAAAAAACATGTAAGAACGACTCACTCAATTACAAGGGGAACTTGCAACAAGAGGGTAGGTCCAGTATCAAGCCTTATTTTATTAGGTGCCCTAATATGAATATTATCAAGTAGGAACTACTGACAAATATAATATCGGTAAAGAATCAGATGAATCGAGGACAAACAACTTACAGCAACATTGAAGAGACCAATGCCTGGGTACTGTATGCAGAAATTTATTATTTTCTTCTTCTCCTTTGCTGTTCTTGCATAGTAATTTGCTATCATCTCCAGAACCTGCATTGGTGCATAAGCACTTTTAGTCTTTTAGAAATAGATAGAATTAAGTTCAGATTGAACATGTCTAATGCTAAACAATCAGCTGCTTGCTTCAAATAAGTTAAGTGACAAAGGAAGATATATGCCCTGACCTAAAAGATAGGATCATAGGAATCATATACTACAGTGCATGTATTCTCATTAGATTATTTCATATACGAAGGCTACTCGGGATCATAAAAATGAAAAAAAAATGGATTTGACTTGTGAGTGTCAGCAATACCTTTTTTTTGTTGAAATAATAACAGCAAGGGAAACCCCTGCTGCAGTAGGCATATTATTAATTAAAAAAAACTATACAATTAAAAAAAACTATACACTGCTGCAGCCAGCAATACCTGTTGGACTGGATGTTCACGACATGTTTCCTTCCATGTTGTTATAAAATTCTCCAGTTTACTTATACTTAAGAAACAATTAGGTGACAGTTCATGCTTCTGGGTTTGCATCTTTTGCTGCTTCTTGGGCCGTTCGCACAAAGAGTCAGGGCTACCAATTTCTTCAACCTTCCTCTTTTCTCTTGAATTTCCCTTTTTCCCACGCTCTCTTACCTTGCTGCTCTCTAAGGCTGGCCTCCTACTAGTTTCCGGTTTCAAACCAAGCCTTTCCATTTCTTCAGTTTTTGAAGGATATGGACAGCTGCTTGCACGTTTATCACCACCCTTGTTATCAAGAATAGAACTGTCATTTTTACTCTCATTTTCATCATGTTTATCATCCTCAGAACCAGAATCACCATCAATTTCATCATCAGTTGAATCAAAACGAATATGTTTATTGATGCCAGGAAACTGTTTTATACGACTGGTTAAAGAATTGAATCTCTTGTCCAATGCCTGCTTGTCAGCATGACTAATTGACTTTTTGGACAATTTCTTTTCTCGGCTGTTATCAGCAGATCCACTCATCTTGCCTACGACCTTAACAGCATCCACTTCTTCTCTCGTGGCCTTCCGAAGTAAGGAAATATGCAACCTACAAAACCTCTACAAATTAGTGAAAGTCAAATTTCTGGTCATAATACTTCAGTGGCAGAGGCAAAAGAAAGACAATGTTTCAGAGAAGACAGGATAAAGTAGTATTAATATCAGATTAACTATAGCATATCCCTTTACTGTTAGATAAATACGTACCCCAAGCTCTGTACACGCACACCAAGTGCTTCCTTTCCAGAGACTGATAATTGATCCACAAGATAATCTAAGAATTCTTCAACTGTGATTTTCTTCTTGGAATTATCCACAAATCTCTGCAGTAAACTAATAATCTGCATGCTACTAAGCTTAGGCACCATTGACAAATCAGCACTTGCTGAAAAATAATGTATAACAAGTGGGTGCTGGAGAAAAGGCCCCAATCCCAGCTCTTCAAACTTCTCAATCCCTTCATTCTTGCATATTTCAGCCTCCAGATCATATAAGGTTATAATTCTTCTCGCACTAACATAGCAATGGATGAACGTGTTCACCTGACAATACCATGTAATGCACATACAAAGTCAACTGCCCTAGATAGTGATGATTTAAGAGTGAGAAAAGATATCAACTACACCTGATAGTGATTATTTGAGAATGACAAATAATATCATCATTTTGTTGCAGTTGCACAAAAAAGGGAGCATTGAGTTTTTATACATCAAGGTAAAGAATTTAAAACGGCAATCGGTAGCACAGATTTCCATCACGTACACTTGACACAGTTGCAACATATCTATGCTTGATTTTTGCTCCGATATAAGACGAGTCTAACTTTAATAATGTACCCCCATCAGTTGCTTAATGACTTATGACTTAAATAAATAACAATGGGACTACATTCCATTTCAGACTTCTTTACCTCCCCCCCCCCCCAACGTC
>BCLF01000013.1:3599867-3612110 GCA_001602275.1 Zoysia japonica
TTCCCCCCCCCCCCCCCCCCCAACGTCAAAAGACTATTGGAATAGCATACAAAGCTACAGCTGATTGGATTCCCCTATACAACAATGCAATAAATAGAGACATCACGAAAGTTAATGGCCTTGTTTGGTATCGCTTCTCTGGAAGTGATTCTCTGATGAGAAATGATTTTGTTGCTGAATGTGATTCTCTTTGACAAACTCTTAGAACCAGGACAAATAATCACTTCACAAACTACTTTTTTCAGCTCTCAACTACTTAGTTTATCTCAATCACTTCTCCTGAAAAACATATTTGTACAACTTCCTAGGTTCTACCCTCCAAATCATTCGAAACTCGCAACCAAAAAACACACAAAAAAAAAATTGCGAGTTTCAGTGTAGCGGCACTTTACAAGCAACTGCGCTCATACTCAGAGCTTGCACTGACCTTGCCCTCCACAAGTAAGAAGTCGCGCAGGAGAGGCACGTCGTGGAGCTGGATACCGAGAGAGTCCCACGAGTCGACCTTGAGCGCCGCCAGCACCCCTTGGGCCAGCTTCCACCCTGTAACGCCCTCCCCCCTCTCCAAGAGCTCATCCCGAGCTTTCTTCGCCGCCGCATGCGCCTTCCCAATCGCGACCTGCTGGTTTGGTGGCTGCGGCTGTTGAGTCTGGGGAGGGGGCGGCGCAGATGAAGAGGCGGCGGCAGGATTGGCCGGATGGTGCTGGGTTCCCGGGGTCGGGTTCTGGTGGTAGACGTGGGAGGGGTAGTGATGCTGCTGCTGCTGTAGTTGGTGGAAGACGGTGAGGGCGGCGGGGTTCTGGAGGAGGAGGTTACTGAAAACCTCGTTGAAGGGATTCGGCGCAAATTGAGGGAACGGGGGGTAGGCGTAGGGGTTCATGTTCATCTCCTGCGCCGCCGCAGAGCCAGGGCCGGGGGCGGACGTCGAGGCGGCGCCATGCCACTGCACTCCGGGAGGGCGAGGGTTGTAGCCTTGGCCGTGGCTGGGGCGATGCCGCTGATGCTGCTGATCACGGCGGACCATCTAGGTAGATTGGGACCGGAGTCCGGAGAGGCGGCGGCAGCGGAGAAGGGGGGAGGGAGGGGAGGCGCGCGACGGCAAGTCGGCGCGGCGGCTGCCGTGTCGACGGTTTGGGTCTCTGAAATCTGATTTTATACGCCTTCTCTTTATGAACGTGTTACGGTGGGCTAAGGGTAAAGAAAATTTTCATGGGCTGAAGCCTCCCATGGTATGGGCCATACTGCACTGTGCGATCACGGGGGCCTGAAAGTTGATAAGCCCAGTCAACTGAAGGAAGGAACGACGCTGGCTCATCAAGGCGAAGGCCGCCGCCGCCACCCGCGTGAGAGTCCTTATAGCCCAACAACGGTTCCCAGGCCCATATAGCAGTCACCAACGTGCCAGCGGGCAGCGGCCACCGGCGCATCTCCGACGCTACTCCAGGCCGCCGTTGTCTTAGTGATGCCACCTCCGGCGCGCTGGCGCGCCACGCCACGCCGTCACGGCGGGGGTCGCGAAGTCCTCCCCCTCCTCGTATTCCTCCTCATCCCTGCGCTGCTTCCCTCCTCTGCTGCGGTGCCCAGGTCCGCCCCTCCTCCCCCGATCCATTCGGCACTCCTTACATTTAGCAGCGTCCCTTGACCGCTCCTCGTGTTCCCCTGCAGCGCCGAGCCGAGGACACTTAGCGTGGGAAGGGAGCTGTTCAGCGAGACGATGCCGCTGCGCCACGGCCGGCGGGTCTACAAGATCGACGGGCTGCGGCCGTCGACGTGGTACGAAGTCAAGATCTCCTACCCGGCCTCCGTACGATCTGACCCTTGTACCATTAGAAGAGGGAAATTGTGAAACAGACGCAAGGATCTCCGTTTCACCATTTCAGCTGTTTCCAGTTATTGATGCTTTTGTGTTTGCAGATACCCTCGAGCTTCTCGATTCGACTTGTGGACAGTCCTGACTACGCAGAGGATTTGGGGAGCAAGAACAGGAGGCTGCTCAACACGGAGAAGATAATATTCAAAGCTGAGAGCAGTGACCCTGTTAGTATCCGTTCATCAGTCATCTACTATTTGTTCGGTAGTGGTGCTCCTTGATAAGATGAATTTGACCATTGTATGTAGGCTTATGTTCTTGTCACTGTGGAGCCTGAGGGCGTAGTTGCAAAGCCAAATGTGCCGGAGAGAGAGCTTGTGCTCTTTAACATTGGTACAGTATTACTGTTTCATTTGTAATTCGTTTGATTTTCATCTTAGATACTCATCAGATCTGATTAGTTAATCATGTTGAAAATTTCTGGTAGCATATTTGTTAAGCTGGAAAATATGCTCCATTTACTGCCACAAGATAGAATTGGGTGTATCAGGTTTACTAATTTGCATTTCTGTCATTCCTGAAAAATTAACCCTTACCAGCCTCATGCATTTATAACTTGCTTTATGAGCGCTCAATGCTTATTGTTACACATGATTATCTATATACTCTGTATTGAAAAGCTAGATTAAGTTATGTCATAAATCCTACAGTTATAGACTTGATGATGATGCATGACTGCAAATTTGAAAGGTTCTAGTACATGTTACAAGTCAGCGGAGAAAAAGGGATATGATCAGCTGAGTACAGTTTCACGTTTTTTTTTTCTTTATTATATCCGTATCTGAATTCTTTTTTGCATGGACTCACTGGCCCCCTGGTTGGGTGTTTTGCTCCAGTTAATGTCGAATGAATTTCTGTTCTCTGTTCATTTAAGAAAACGATAGGAATTTCCTTGCTTGTTTAGTATATGTGTTTCATCTGCTCTTAGTTCAGAAGCCTGCCTTTTTTTCCCACCCTTAGTGAAGCTTTAGGTGGTAAATTTGATTCGTTTTGTCTGGAGACTCTGGAGGACTCACTTTTCACTCCCACAAACTAGAAGTCAACTAAGAACAGGTTCTTGTGTCATGCAATCTACACCGGCCTTGTCATGATTGTAGGTTCATACTTAACTTTCAGACTAATATCAATCGAACAGCTCTGTCTGGCATTTTAATGAGTTGCACGTACTCATTGACCTTTATCTACAAACTATATATCGTCCTCTTTATGAAAGCTCTATGGCATGCTCATATTCTGAAATTGACAAATTCAATACGCCTAGTTTGCCGTCTCTTGCTTATGTTGCTATCGGCTACACGGCTTTGCAGGCTTGTATGATGCAACCATCTGGATTAATTTGTTGATCCGATTGTGTATATTTCTCTTTTCTGCAGTTTGCGATGAACTTATGCTTGGCATCCCACATTTTGCGTGGAGGGTTGGGATTGGAGCACTGCTTTGCATTGTACTGGCTTTTCTGGCACCACTTGTTCTCCCGCTGCACAAGCTTCTGGAACCTACAGAACTGAGCGAAGCTGATACCGCCGCAAAGATGTCCTGAGAGTTGAAGCGGCGGTCCACGGCGTGTTTATTGTTAATCCCTTATTTTTCAGAGTAGGCTAGTGTACAGGCATCTCCAATCTTTTCTCTTTCAGATGTACGGAGTATTTTATTTTTGTATACACATTGACTTCAGCATTAGAACGGGTCAAGTTTCGAATCTTTTCTTTCTGGTACGGTGGATCGAGCGCTGTGATGACATTATTTGCTGTTCGGTATTGTGGCGAAGTTGGATTCGTAAACAGTGCAACGTTGAACTTGAACATCACAAGTAATGCTATGCATTCATGATCGATATTATTCATGACGTATAAGTCTGGTTGATTTGCTTCTGGAACTGCCGTAATGAACACGTGCGACATATAAACTAGTGTTCGTTACGGACAGTTTACAAGGGTGAAAGGTGTATCATTTCCAACGTTCCCTCGGTGATCAGCGGCGCACGATTTACAGGCACGAATCTGAGCGACCGATCACCCATGCAACTACGAGTCTGATTCCACGTACTCAAAATTTAAGGGAAAAAAAAAACATGATCACCTATCCAACGATGATCTTGATAAACTGAAGAAGAGTCAAAGAAGAGCCATTACGCAAGACTCCAATAATCGCGCCAAACACTAAAGATCCTTTTTGAATGCGCTGATGGCAACTCCCGTGTTCCGTGAGGAGGAGAAGAAGAGCAAGACAGCCGGACTGTTGCCGAGATCATGGCGGCAGTGAAGGCGAAAAGAACGCGTACCGGTACCGGCTTCCTTCGTCCGACATGGAATGGAAGCGCCGCCCACAGACATCAAGACCAAACAAACCATCCAGCCGCGAGGCGCGCGCAAGCACGTCGTGGATGGATCCAGTGCGCTGGCTACCTGGTGCACGTTTGATTAACGTACCGGAGAGGCGGAGATGGCCGTCTCGTTCTGATCCTTCCCGCGCTGCCCATGCTAGTACAAAGCTTTCTCGCTTTCAGAGCAGTTGCGCATTCAGTGCGGCCAGCGGCATGGCGTGAGGCGCACCAGCAGTTTCCCACGGCTACAGCCAAGCCGGGCTACTGGCTACGCCATCCATTTTCCGGTGATGCCTTGGGCTCGAGGGCGTCTGGGGTTTTGATGGAGCTGTGCGTAACTGAGGTCGAAAGCTCGAAGCTGATTGAGGCGTGCAGTACCAAGCTCTTTTTCGGAACATCAGGACGAGGAAATCGACGTGTGGATAATGGGGGTTGATTGAGCTGCGTAACCGAACGAGCGAGTTCAGTTAACCGCTGGCCGGCGGCTCCTCTCTCCGTTTTAAAACGGTGTTGATTCCGATGGATTTGAAACGCATGTCACGACTCGTCGCTGTACTCGGTTTCGCGATCAGCTCCGGTAACTCACCGTCGGGCACGGGTCAAATCAGGATGCTCCCACTCGAATGTTGTGTTGACATCCCGCCTGCTGTTCGTGATAGGAGCAGTACCGAGATCAAAGATGTCGCGCGTGAACAACGTGTCGAGATCGGTCAGCACTTGCACGGCGGTCATTTATTAGCGACTCTGTCCAGAGCATTCTCAAAAGCGACCGTCACGTGTCGACCGGTTTTCGGCTGGAATTGAAACCGGAATTAAACCCGAATGCAGCCCGTCACCACGAAAATTGAATCCGAATTTAAACTTCTAAGCCTATTCACTAATGTAAGTAGAGCAAGCAGTTGGTGTTCGTATAATCAAGTCGTAAAACCACGTTGAAATAAATGGCACTGCTCACCGGCCCGTCTACGCTTGACGGCTGTACTTGCAGTAATGACGGCTGTTAGCCATTGGTCGTATCTTGGCTTGGCTGCCTTCAAGCACGTGACGGAGACGCACACATGAGTTCGACTGCATGCCGTGCCAGCCCCTGTAGCCTTTACGAGTCCTAACACGTGAACACGAGAAGAGGTGTCGACCGAGAGACCAGGACTCGGCACCAAACCAGACCGGTGTAGTAGGGCTCGAAGCAAGCCACAACAGCCAACCAACTTCAATTGAATCCTCTCGCTGGGCTCCGCTCAGCTGTGTAGCACCTGCTCGGTCATCGGCACCGCCCGCTGGAAGCCACCAGGAACACAGACCCGATCGCTCGCTCGCCGGTCGTCTCTATAAATCCTGGCCCAACGCACTCCGGACACGCACCACCCGCACGAAAGCCACGAGCGAAGAAAGCAGAACAAGCACCACCACCGCGGCGAGCTCGATCAGTCGACAACATGGCCTTCGCGGTTGCTGCGGGCAAGTTCCCCCGGACGACGCTGGTGGTGGTGTTGGTTGCGTTGATGATGGCCGCCGGTGGCGTGGTGGTAGTGCGCGGCGACTTCGCGGCGGACCGCGCGGCGTGCGCGGACAAGCTGATGGGTCTGGCGACGTGCCTGACGTACGTGCAGGCGCAGGCGACGGCGCGGTCGCCGACGCCGGACTGCTGCGCGGGGCTGAAGCAGGTGGTGACGGCGAGCAAGAAGTGCCTGTGCGTGCTGGTCAAGGACCGCGACGAGCCCGCGCTCGGGTTCCAGATCAACGTCACCCGCGCCATGGACCTCCCCGCCACCTGCAACTTCCCGGCCACCTTCTCCGACTGCCCCAGTACGTACTACGAAGTACTCCAGTACCCTTCTCCTTCCATTTCTCGCCGTGTCAGTGCGCGAGCAGGAGTAAGTGGCGATCGACCTGCGGCCGCAGGGGATACTGTGGTCCGCGACTCCGCTTGAGGACATCCACAGTGGACCATAAATTATAAAATATATTGTTTAAAGCTGTTCATAAAAATTGTAAAAGTGATCAATAAAAAAAACAACTAAAGTTATCTATAAGCTTATGATTAAAATAAGAAATAAAAAATATTTTCTATCCATTCTTCACTCTCTTATTTTTAATGAATATGATTTTTTATTTGATAATGAGTTTCAGTTGTTACGTATGTATATATTATGTATCTTATAAACAATTAAAATCTACTTACACAAAGGCCTACTCTTATAAATAAAATAGAAATAAACATTGTGGTTAGTATTAAAAGTTAGAATAGCTCTAAGTTATTGGTACCACTGGTACTCGCTGCTTGGCTGGACTTGCACAGTACTCCTAGCACTAGCTCGGTCGGTTTGGCTGGTCCTGCGTGACCAGCCAGCTGCTCGCCTCGCCCTGCTCCACCAATTTGTATATCCTGACAGAGCACCGACAGAACTTGTCCGCGTGCTGTGAATCTGTAACTGAACACGTCGATGATGCTCTGTCTTTGGCTCTTGCAGAGTTACTGAACATGTCGGCCGACTCCCCAGACGCGCAGATCTTCAAGGAGTACGCGAAGCGGCACGAGTCCAAGAGCGGCACGGCCGCGCCTGCCGGCCCCGCCGCCGCAGGTAAGAAAGCTTCTCATCCTGTTCAGTTAGCAGCAGCATCCGCGTCCACTTGCAAGCATGGCCGTGCACCGTACGCGGTGGTCCCTGGCGTACGTCGAGTTTTCGGCTTCGTGGTCCGCGTAGTACGACCACGACGTGCCGACGACACGCGACCATACGCTCCGTCCTGATAATAGAATCACGGGGCGAGATTCCTGCCATCCCAAATTGGGATTCCCAATCAAGTAACCGTGATCGTGTGTTGCTAACAGAATCACTCCACAGATGGGCGGCTCTGCACTTTCCTGCAAGGGATGAGTCTTCGGTACTGCCTCGATCGCCCACGCTCACCCTCGTCTCGTACGTTCCTTGTGTTGCAGGTGACGCCGGCGGGAAGACCGCGACGGTCTTCGTCTTCCTCGCGCCGGTGCTGCTCGCCGCCCTCTCTGCTCTCGCGTGAGCACCGCGCGGATGGACGGATGGGCCGAGCCACGGAGTTTTAGGATTGGAGAAAGTCGAAGCGTTAAGGTGACGTTTGAATTTCGGAATATGACATTTGAGTTAGAGATAAAAAAAACAAAAGAAGTGATTCGAGCCATCTATTCGTTCACTACATTACATCTTAACTATTAATTAATTTTCCAATTTCAAATTAACTACTCATTTTTAGAAATCTAAACACCACCTAAAAGACAAGTGCACTCTTTTTTTTTTCTTGTAGTAGTACAGCTTTGTGCGTTGTGACGAGGGGTGTTTGTGTTGACCGTGCACCAGCGACGAACAGCTTGGACTTCCCGCCTGGGATTTGAACGTGGTGACTTGGTGAGCAGAGATTTGTCCACCTGTCTATCTGAATCTCGTCCACTTGGTGTTGCCGCTTTGTTTCCAAAGCTCTTCCATTTTATTTTGTTGTGTAAACGACTGCAGATGTTATGGACTGTACTAGAGGAGAACTAGAAGTTTTCTTCTTGCTAAAGAAAATTCAATTGTCATTTTCGTGCCCCGTTAATACCCTGGTGTGTTTTTTTCCCATCCGGTTACCTTTCAAAGTACTGTGATAAGTAGAAAATATTTTAAAGACAATTTAAGGGAAAAAGAAACGCAACGCTTCTCTGTAAAAGTTCAACGAGTCAAATAGTTGTGCATCAGCGTACTTGCAATTGTTGCCTTCGTGCTAAAGAAAAATCCAACTCTGTCATTTGGCGCTCCGAGGGGCCATTCGTGTTTCTCCATAAAAATGCGATCTCTTCAAATTGGAGTTATCGCTGGTTTCCCTTTGAAAAAAATCCATTGCGCCTATTGATTTTTACAATGAACGATGAAAAACAGTCTAGAAATTTTAACATTTGATTTGAATCAAAGTGACCCATCTAATGTCTGCTGAACCATGTTACCTTGATACCTCCATTGCCGGCTCATCCTCTCCTCTGGCTCGACCACATGGTGTGGTCGTCGTCTCAACACCAGTTCTGTCACTTCAGTCAGTTTTTTCTCGGCTTTTGCAAATATGAGAGAATTTTTTTTAAAAAAAAAGAAATGGCAGAAACACTGTCATTCATTAAGATAGAAAAGAGAATTACAACTTAGAATTTACAGCAGCTAAGACGCTGCCGAGCAAGAGGAAACAAAGGAGAACAAGATATTATCACGCGCTTTATCCATTCTAAAATTATCTGGTCAACTTATCGGTTAGTTGTAATGGCGATACCAATTTTAAAGGAAAGAAATTCTATTTATTTAAATAAGAGTTGCAATATCCAAACAGAGCCAGATAAGCTTCTCATTTACTTCGCCCTCCCTGGCTCTCTGCGTTTCTCCCGGCTTACAGAAGGGCCAACTCAACTCCATGCTTTCCACCTTGGGCAACCGTCCAACACGACCGCACGAGTCCCCCGATCATTCCGTCCGTCGTTCTTCCCCGGAATACTCAACACGCGCAAATCGAGACGCCGAAATAGACGAGCGCCAGAGCCAAGCATATCCCTCTGTGCACGTGCAACCCTGCCCGCCACTTCTATTTGCTTCGGGATCTTCCGGAAGCAGAGCGGGGAAGAAGGGAGGAAGCCTCAGCCTGGACGCTGGGCCGGCGTAGGGTTCCGCTCGGCTGATGGCCTCCGCTTCCGCCAAGTCATCGAGGTCGCGGCCCTCCGGCCACTCCGGCGTGTTCCCGGTGAACGCGTCGGCCGGCGCCGCGGGCGGCGATGGCGTGGGGCACGCGGATAAGCTCAAGATATTCAAGACCGACAACTTCGACCCGGACTCCTACGTGCAGTCCAAGTGCCGAACTATGACGGAGAAGGTGAGGAGTCCATTCCAGTCCGCGAGTAGCGGTGGAAGCATCACCTCTTCTTTTGCTTGCTCTATGTAAGTTGTAAGGAACACGGGGCCTAGTGTTTCGCTGCGTATCCGGGGCAGGGAGGTGCAAAATTGGGTGTGATTTAGTGATTACGATTGCGTGGAAGAGGAATTCGATGCGTGAAGCGAGGACTCGTTTTGGTGTAAGGTTATGTAGGAAAACATTGTTGTTGCGCTGTACTATGTTGCCTCTAGAAGAATTTTACTGTTTACTTGCTTGTAACCATATTTATGCTGAGCATTGAGTGAATACGCGAGATAAATCACCCTATTAAATTGATCATGTATAGATTGAAGTGAAACTTTTGAATCCGGCATCACTTTAACGAAATAATTCTACCTTTTTTTTTTGTTTTTACAAAGCGATCATTTTTTCTGATATGATTTTGTCTGGGGCGCATGTTCCTGTTCTAGAATCTAGATGGCTGCTGTAGCACTTGGTTATCAAAAGGGTAACGTGTTCAGTTCGGTGGTACAAGTGTCCTTAAAAACCTTTGCCTCTGCTTTCTAGACCACACTTTTTAACCGATATGTCTGGATTACACTGGTTTATGCCATAGTGTCAATGCATAGGTAAACGTTAAACATCATTTTATATAAAACAATCTATCTTGCTTTTTAGCAATATCAACTATCTTCCTTACTTTTCTACGGGACTGATATTCAGACCTATAACAGGAAATAAGGCACCTGTGTTCTTATCTGCAAGATTTAAAGAAGGTTTCAGCAGAAGAGATGCGTCGAAGTGTTTATGCAAACTATGCTGCATTCATCAAGTATGGAAATATATGCTTTACCTTATCAGAAACAATTTCTTATAGCGCAGTTTATATCTGAAACATTCTTTTATCTGCAGCAATTTAAGTTAGTATTTTAGTATTTGGTAGTAGTAGGAACCATGCTTTGGCTAGTAATTCGTGACAAAATGTTGGCACCTGATTTGGCTATTGTATTTTGGACAAAGTTTCTATTGATTTTCTTATTCACGACAAGTCGATACTGCTACTATTTTGAGTGAATGCCACAGTAGTGCTCCCCTTCTTTGCCCCTGGTGACTTCTTGTGCCTAATCATTAATGTGTGTCATGCATACTGCAGAATCATAAGAGTAGTTAGATATGTACTACCTGCCTGCAGTTTGCAGAGAACTGCTTTGTAGTGAACTTTTCATGTTCCTCATCTCCTCTATATTTGATGACTGGGATACATTTCTGAAAACTAATCTCCTGGCACAGGACATCAAAGGAGATTTCAAACCTTGAAGGGGAGCTGTTATCTACTAGAAATTTGTTAAGCACGCAATCAGCTCTAATTCACAGTCTATCTGAAGGAGTTCAGATAGATTCCTTAACTGCAAATCTTGAGGATTCTGCAGAACAGGACATATCCCTTTTTGAAGATCAGGAGCCATCAGAATTACAGCAATGGTCTGCAGAATTCCCTGATATGCTTGATGTTTTATTAGGTGAAAGAAGAGTGGACGAAGCACTGGATGCCCTGGATGAAGCAGAACGAATTGTTGCTGATGCAAAACAGGAGACTCTTACCACTGCTGACATTATGGCTTTAAAGAGGACTACCTCTGAAAATCGTCAGAAATTGGCAGATCAGCTAGCAGAGGCTGCTTGTCTGTCTTCTAATTGTGGTGTTGAACTTCGTGCTGCAGCTTCTGCTCTCAAGAGACTTGGTGATGGACCTCGTGCTCATAGTTTGTTGCTCAGTGCACATGATCAAAGGCTGAAATTAAACATGCAAATGATACGTCCATCTACCACAGCATATGGTGGGGCATACACTGCATCTCTTGCACAGCAATTTTTTTCTGTTATATCTCAGGCACTCAGTGACTCTGTGGAAGTCTTTGGTGATGAATCATCATATGCATCTGAACTGGTTACATGGGCTACTAAGCAGGTAATGTCATTTGCGCTACTTGTAAAGAGGCATGCTTTGGCCTCTTGTGCAGCAGGAGGTGGTCTAAGAACTGCTGCAGAATGTCTTCAGATAGCACTTGGGTACTCAGACCTGCTGGAAGCCCGTGGTCTATCACTTTCAGCAGTTTTGATGAATCAATTCAGACCCTCTGTTGAACAGGCACTCGAATCCAGTTTGAGGAGAATTAGTGAGAGTTCTGCTGCTTTAGTGGCAACTGATGACTGGGTACTGAGCCATCCTCCAACTGGCATACGTCCATTTACTAGATCATCTGCTGGTAACCTGGCAATCCAACCAAAGCTCTCAACCAGTGCTCATCGTTTCAATTCAATGGTTCAGGTAAGGTTCTATCCTTGGGTAAATAAAGAAATGTTTCCAGAAATTGTAGTTATTGATATTTTCTTTTCCTCAATTGATTTGAAGTATAAGTTTCCTTTTGTTTCCAGCAATTATTATTCTGTGAGATGTGACTTCAAGAGACATATGCCAAATGATCTCTCTCTCTCTCTCTCTCTTTGAAAAAGGATAGAATGTCAACTGTTTCTCTTATACACTTCTAATTTAAACAATTGTACATGTTCTTTTTTCTTTGAGAGTCAATAGTCAGTACATGTATTCATTCAGTTTATGTTGAAAATTTGGCATGCAGGATTTCTTTGAGGATGTTAGACCACTGTTTAATTTACAGCTAGGTGGCTCCGCAATGGTTGGACTTCTTCAAATATTTGATACATATGTAAATTTGCTCATAAGTGCTCTACCAGGTTCAGTGGATGATGAAGTGAATTTGGAAGGTTTGGGGAATAGGATTGTTAGAATGGCAGAGACAGAGGAGCAACAGTTAGCATTGCTAGCTAATGCATCTTTACTAGCTGAAGAGTTGCTACCTAGAGCAGCTATGAAGCTATACTCTACAAGCCAAGCCAGCATCGATAGTATGCGTAAAAGAGGCACTGAGAAACCAAACCGTGCGGCAGAACAACGAGAATGGAAAAGGAAACTGCACCGTACAGTGGACAAGCTTAGAGATAGTTTCTGCAGACAGCATGCCCTTGATCTTATATTCACGGATGAAGATGGCACCCATCTGAGTGCAGAAATGTACATCTCTATGGATAGTACTGCTGAAGAACCAGAATGGGTTCCGTCTCTGGTTTTCCAGGTACATCCTAGCACCTTGCAATCTTTTTTTTTTTTTTT
>BCLF01000013.1:3612127-3633630 GCA_001602275.1 Zoysia japonica
TTTTTTTTGGAACCGAACACCTTGCAAATTTCCCCAAGAAGCTCTCGTCCTCTGCAGCTTCTCATCTCCAGTTCATTGCAGGAATTGTATTCGAAATTGAATAAGCTGGCAAGCATTGCAGCAGACCTGTTTGTTGGTCGGGAAAGGTTTGTCACATTGTTAATGATGCGACTTACAGAGACAGTCATACTTTGGCTCTCAGAAGATCAGAGTTTTTGGGAAGAGATTGAAGAAGGACCAACACCCCTTGGTCCCCTTGGACTTCAACAGGTAAGCTCGTGCCTTTTTAGCTTCTGACTGCATTTTTAAATTGTTATCGCGAAGACAACAGCTCTAGTTCGTGTTTGAACTAAAATTGTTGCCCTAACAATAACAGTTAAAAAAAACGGAAGGAGTAGACACCACTGGTTCATGCTTGTAAGTTGTAACTTAACTTTCCTTTTCAGTTGTACCTGGATATGCAATTTGTCATATTGTTTGGGCAAGGACGTTTCTTGTCTCGGCATGTTCATCAAATCATATTGGACATCATCGATAGGGCCATGGCAGCATTTTCTGCTACTGGAATGAACCCTGACAGGTATTTCATATTTCATTATTACATCTGACTTACAAGTTACTTTTTGGTTGTAAGTCACCAAAAGTTAGAAAAAAGTGTTACTGTTTATGTTACATTATTGGCATATGTGAAAGGCAAGCGGGCTTGTGTTTTCAATCCCACAGCACCTTTAAACTGAAGCTGATACATATACTCGTGAAATGTCTGCAGTGTACTTCCAAGTGACGACTGGTTCATTGACGTTGCTCATGAAGCTATCAGCAGGATAAGTGGGAAGCCTCGAATTGCCAATGGGGAGAGGGAAGCGAACAGCCCGACAACCTCCGTGTCAGCACAATCCGTGTCGTCGGTCAGATCCCACGGCAGCTCCTAGCGTGTAGGCTAGACATTCTGTAGACATATGTGCAGGTCCATGTATAGTTCCAATAGTAGCATGTCTGTATATGCCTTGATTTTGTCTGCTGAATCTCCTCTGTATCACCTTGCTGTTCCTGTTTACTGTTGTGCTAGTATATATTGGTGAGTAGTTGTCTAAATATAAGATTATATTTTCTCAGTGCTTGATTTGGAATTTTTGGTGAGTATACTTGGCACCAATGTGAGGCAGGATCTCTGGCCCGTGTCATCTTCCACCAGGCTTGACCTTGGGTTGAAAGCTGATGTATGGCGCCATGGCGGCCATGGACTCTTATGATTGACGCGTTGGCTGTTTGGGTGGCCGTGCTTCTGGATTCCACGTCGCTGAACGAGTCCACCGGTCGCCCGGTCGGCGGTCGAGTTGGGTTAGTCCCGGAAGGCTGGTGGGCGAGCGGACCGGCCCACGGCGGCGCCGCCAGTGCCCTGTGGCGGCGGCAGAGACACGTTCAGGCGCGCCAGAACCGCATTCAGATGCTACCTGCTGCGTTTTTACTTTTCTTGGCCATTTATTAATGACTTAGCGGACCTCAAAAGTTCAATGAAGCCTTCGTTTCACCTGCCATGGGGGACAAAAGCTTCTCGTGGGTCACACGACTGACTGAGTCTCCACCAAATCGCAGCCCGCGATGATTACCGCTGCAATCGGAGGGCCATGATTAACCGGTTCGCCGCCAATGGAGGTGGCACTAGTAGAATCTTAAAGCGCTGCGTATCTTGACGATCACCACGACACCAACCTCAACTTGACAAAGGGGGAGGGTCACGATATTGCATGGAACCATCCTGCAAGACCTGTGCAAGTCACGAAGACTTGAGTAACTTTTGACGCCTTCAACTCCATTGACATTTGCTTGCCCTCTAGTGCAAACTTCCGTTATATAGCCATCGATCGCAGCGTAGCGCTCCAAAACGCCAGCCCCTTCACATTTCACACTCCCGTCGCCAGCACCGCCATGTCGTCGAAGAAGCCATCGCCGTCGCCGTTCCTTCTCCTCGTCGTCGTCGTCCTGCTGTTCGCGACGACGGTCTGCCGTGCTGACCCCGAGCCGGTCCAGGACTTCTGCGTGGCCGCGCCGCACGGCGAGGGGGAGAAGGCGACCGCCGCGTTCCCGGGCGGGCTCCCGTGCAAGCCGGCGTCCGCGGTGGTCTCCGACGACTTCTTCTTCGCGGCGCACGCGCGCGCCGCGAGCACGGACAACGCGATGGGCGCGGGCCTGACGCCGGGCAACGTGGCGGCGTTCCCGGGGCTGAACACCCTCGGCGTGTCCATCAACCGCGTCGACCTGGCCCCCGGCGGCGTCAACCCGCTGCACAGCCACCCGCGCGCCGCCGAGCTCGTGCACGTCGTGGCCGGGGAGGTGCTCGTGGGGTTCGTCAGCACGGAGGGGAGGTTCTTCTCCAAGGTGGTGCGGGACGGCGAGAGCTTCGTCATCCCGCGCGGGCTCATGCACTTCCAGTACAACGTCGGGAAGCACGCAGCAAGGGCCATGACCGTGTTCAACAGCCAGCTGCCCGGCGTCGTGCTCGCCGCGCCGGCGCTGTTCGGGGCTGAGCCGGAGATACCTGACGCCGTCCTGGCTAAGAGCTTCCAGGTGGACGTCGAGGTCGTCAAGCTCATCAAGTCCAAGAACCGGAAAGGATAGGTGTTGGTCAATGGCGGTCACAGTTGAAGCTGTCGCATTTTCGTGTCTGCGTACATAGAATATAATTATTCCTGTCAGGAATTTTGGTTTCCTATTTTGTGATATGATAATAAAACGCTCCCTACTTAATTTCATTAAACTATATTAAACATGATAGCCTGAATTGGCTCTAAAAGTTTTTACTCCATTCATTTTTAAATTAATGTTACTGTTAATTATAATCTATGATTTAAACATTTTTTTATGATAAAGTAAATCATAATAAAATATATAAAATTTATTATATTTTTTGAATAAAATAAATAATCAAAATTGAGACATAAACTTAAAATCGGAGGGAGTACCATGTGACCAGCCATCTAGACATCATCACTGCAGATCGACGTGTGCCGGAGCTTGGTTTGCCAAGCTTATGGTTTTGTGGTTGTCGTTTCGACATGATGGTTATCCTTGTAGTGCCTGAGCTGCTCCACAAGCTTATCCATGTACGAGTCCTGCCGTCGCTGATCGCCGAGAACTCCCTTCAGTTCCGCCGCGCTGCTCGCGAAGGCCTTCCCTTCCTCCTCCACCAGGACGCGGCGCACCGCCGCGGCGACGGCGTCCCTCCCGAACGACCCGTCGGCGTCCCTCGCCACCTCGACCCCGACGCCGCACCGCGCCGTGGTCCGCGCGACGAGGGGTTGGTCCACGACGAACGGCAGCATCACCATGGGGAGCCCGAGCACGAGGCTCTCGACGGTGGAGCCCCACCCGCAGTGCGCCAGGAACGCGCCCGCCGTCGGCGAACCCGGGCGGCAGGAGTGCGTCCACGTCGGCGTCGGGCGCAGTCGTGCCCGCCGGCTTGCGGAACGCCCAGAGGAAGCGGACGCCGGCGAGCTCGAGGCCCATCGCGAGCTCATGCAGGTTGTTTGCCGTCAGCGGCGCCTCGCTCCCCAGCGCGACGTAGATGACGGACTTTGGAGGTTGGGCGTCCAACCATCGGAGGACCTCGGAACGTTCTGATCCACCTGATGAGGACGAGATCGAGTCATCGCCGTCGCCGTCGTCGTCGAGGTCCGGCTGAAACAGGACTCCGGCGGGGACGGCTGGGATCTTGAAGATATCAGTGAGGAGGGCGAACATCCCAGGCTCGAGCTCCTCGCAGCTGCGGTAGATGACGAGGCGAGACCGCTCGATGATCTGCCACATGCGGCCGAAGTCGGAGACCCAAGGCGCGTTGGGCTGGAACACGGTGGCGATCCACTCGGCCTCGTGGCGGCGGTGCGCCGCTTCAGGAGGGAACAACGGGCGGCAGCACTCGGGCGGCGCGGTGAAGTCCTCCCACGTCACGCCGGGAGGAGTAGGACGCCCCCACCTCGGGCCGAAGAAGGCGATCATGGCGGCCTGCGGATTCATGAACGTGGCGCACGGCACCCCGTGCTTGTCCGCGACGGCTGGGAGCCAGTGGTGGCAGAAGTCGTTGACGATCCAGTCGGGTCTCCTCCCTCCTTCGACAGCGTCGTCGAGGAACGCCGCGAACGGGTCTGCCAGGCCGTCGACCGCCTTCTTGATGAGCTCGTTCTGCTCCGGCGGGACGTCGGCCGTGGACTCGGCGCCCTCGGGCAGGCCCTCGACTCTAGGCCGCGGCAGCGCCACGAGGCGGATGCGGGGCGACAGGCGCGCCGGCACGGGCGGCAGCCTCGCGAGGTTCCGCGGCGTGGAGAGGAAGCTGACGGCGTGGCCCCTCGCCGCCAGGCGCTTGGCGAGCTCCAGGAACGGGATCAGGTGCCCGAACGCCAGCCACGGGAACAGCACCACGTGGAGTTTATCGCCGGCGCCGCTGGCTGCTGTTTCTTCCATCGGCCGCCGCGCCGGAGTCCGATCTGCCCTGCCGGGATGAGCAATCAACTCGGAGCGAAAGAGCTTCTTGGCGCGCAGGACGGTGGGAGTGGAGTGTGTGTGTGTGTGTGTGTGTGTGTGGGTGTGTGTTTGGCTATTTATGGGTGTACAGCGGTAGCTGGAGACGCATCTCTGTTCGCCGCATCAATCTCGCGGCTCACGTGGTTTTTATAAAAAAAAATCTGATACACCCATCAAGAGCACAGTAATTGTAGGATCGGACGTCTAAAATGAATGTTTCGTCGGACCAACAATCGAACTCAAACATTCCCTCTTGTTAATTATTTCACCGAAAAGACAAATCCTTATTATTAGTATTTTAAAATCAGAAGCACAGAGTAGCAAAGCCTGGTAATGATTTTTTAAGTCTGAAACTACTAAATCAAACGAAGCCAAACATCAATCAAATAGTCAATATGTTGAAATAACTCAACTCAAAATACGTAAGCAGACAATTGGGCCTTCTTTGGATTAAAGCATTTCCTGTCAGATAAAGGAACTGATTTTTGTGAATTTTTTTATGAATTTCCTGCCCTCCAAAAGGGCCCATGCATGTTTTCTGAAGCATAATAGAATTGAAAGGTTTTAAATTATTCATACTATTAATTTTTATCATTAACTTGAATCATTTATTTTATTCAAAAAATTTCTTTCAATGTTTAAAATTATTAATCATAATTTAAATTTCATAATGATAATGAAATAGTAACAAAAAATTATATATTTGAATAAATTTTTTAAATAAAACAAATAATTAAAATTAATGTTAAAAACTAATGGTCTCAATATTATAAAACCGGAGGGAGGAAAATGGAGTATGGGCCGCTCTGGGGCCTTCACACCGTGCGGGTCAGACGATGGATGGGCCGCTCTGAGGTTGACTACTCCATTCGGGCAGGTTTACCCATCCTGATGGGCCAATTGGCGCCCACCGGCCCACGTCCTCCTCCCCGGCGCCGGCTAGGCGGTCACCAGTCACCACGAGCATCAACGCCGGATCACATACGCGGCTTCGATGCCCTGGCGCCGGAACGCAGTGAGCATCATGCTCCGCGTCCCGTTTTCAGGAGTACAGCCAAGATGCGATGCGATCCTGGTCCACGCCTCCCTCTCCAACTGGACCGCGCATCGCATCGGGCGGACCCACCCACGAGCGTGTCACGAGCGGTTACCTCCCGAGAGGAGGAAACCAACAATCCCCAAATTCATCTTACTGACTAGTGGGCTCCGCCCATTTACGGACCCTACCAGTCATGCAGTACATGCCACGCGGTCTCGTTCACCCGGCCGCGACGAGATCGCGACCCGGCTGACCCGAGTAATTTTCCAGACGGCGACACCCATCACCATCCCTCTCCCACTCCCTCCCAGCCAACACGCCTCTTCCTTCCTTCCCTCCCACGGGAGAGCTCTAGAAAGAGTCGGACGCCCGCCTCCCTGCTCCGCGTCCTTGCCTCACGCGCACACAGACGTACAACCAGCGCTGCGTACAACACCTTCGTCGCCGCGGGTAAGATCGTATCGTCGGATCGATCGGGAGGAGGGGACCACCACCAGCAGGACGAGGAGGAGTGAGGAGTCCATCATTCGAATCGGCGATGGGCGGGCTGTCGCGGCCGGAGGAGGTGGTGGCGCTGGTCAAGCTGCGGGTGGCGGCGGGGCAGATCAAGCGCCAGATCCCGCGCGAGGAGCACTGGGCCTTCTGCTACTCCATGCTCCAGAAGGTCTCCCGCAGCTTCGCGCTCGTCATCCAGCAGCTCCGCCCCGAGCTCCGCAATGCGGTTAGTAATAGCACCGCCGCTTCCTTCTCCCTCCTGGCGCGCAAGCCGGTTGGATCCGATGCGCGCGGCTCGATCTTCCTGGCGTCATGGTATTTCCGTGTTTTTTTTTCGGGTAGTAGTAGTTTCTGACGGCCGTTGTTGCGATCGCGCAGGTGTGCATCTTCTACCTCGTGCTCCGCGCGCTCGACACCGTCGGTTAGTTTATTTACTCCTAAATCTTGTAATCTCAAGCTACTGTTGTCTGTACTCACTTCCAAGTGGCGATGTGTTACGAATACCTTGAATTGGAGTGTGATTATGTGATGTTGTTTGTTTGCCAAGTTAATGCCTCGCCCCTTCTAATACCTTCTGTAAAAATGTTTCTGTATCAAATGAAGAGGATGACACCAGCATCCCGACCGAGGTGAAGGTGCCCATCGTCAAGGAATTCTACCGGCACATCTACAACCGCGACTGGCACTATTCGTGTATGGAATCCCTTCACCACCACCTCCTCCCAATATGCGGACCACAGTTATTGAGTGGTTCCCTGTTGTTTTATTGAATGTGATGCTGACTGGTATTGTATGGCTGGCTTTGCAGGTGGAACAAATAACTATAAGGTGCTGATGGATAAGTTCCACTTTGTGTCCACGGCCTTCCTTGAGCTGGGCGAAGGGTATTTTCTTCAGCATTTTGCTTATCTGTACCTTATAATTTGCAAACCTGAGGTTTCGAGCGCATTGAAGTTCTGTTGTTCTGTCACTTGTACAAGAAACAATTGACTTGCTCAATATGGAGCTTTTACAGGGAGTAGTTCGTAGAATTAAACCCTGTCATGGTCACTGATCTGGTTTTCTGGATGAGACAAAGTGCTGATAGTTACGTGCATAGACAACTTTTCATCTGGATAGTGTTCGTCATTTTACAAGCAACTTCCGAATTAAATGTGTCGCACAGTGATGTACCAATACTGTTGCTAATTTTGAAGTTACTTTTCAGAATTAGCTTTGTCCTATAATAGTGTATAAGCCGCAGTTGAATTTTTCTCTGCCATTTCATTTCTGTACCCAGATATTAGCATTTTAAATAACCTTGTGCTGAATAATTATCTTTTGCGTTTCAGTTATCAACAGGCAATTGAAGAGATCACTAGACGAATGGGAGCGGGAATGGCAAAATTTATATGCAAGGAGGTCAGTTACATATATCCATCTAAATACCAAGTCACGAATTAAATAAATTATATTCATATGACATGCAGTACTATATTCTCTATTACTGTAGTTTTTTTTTTATCTTGGATTTGATGTTGTTTGGGAGCAACAATGTGAGTTTCATGCTGAGAAAAAAATCAGCCTTCGTACACCTGTAGTTCTAAGCGATCTGTATCATGAGTATGCAGTAGTGCATTTACTTGAGCAGAGTTATGTGGCTCCTAACACTGGAGTCCAGTTTTTAGCTGTCATATCAATGTGTTGTCCTTTTGACCATTTCTCTGTATGGGATAAGTTTTATTTTGCGGCTCTTGTGAATGTAGCATGCAACTTGAGTCTTTAGATGTCATATATATCCACGTGTAGTCCTTTTGACCACTTTTATCATATATTTTATTTTGTGGCTCTTGAAAATATAGCAGACACGCAAATCCAGTCATTAGCTGTCATATCAATGTGTTGTCCTTTTTCTCTATATAAAATTAGGTCTACTTCATGGCTCTTGAAAAGGTAGCTATCAAGAATTATATTCTGGACCAAAATAGATTTTTCCCATGTGAACCTGGTATATGATAACCTGAAACCTGCACCTTACTAAAATTTTTCTGCAATCATATTTTCATCAGTATACTCATATGTGCATATGATGGTTTTGTAGTTGCATTGTACTTGCACATAATTTGTTTTTACTTTGGGCAAGAACCATTAGTAGTGTTAATTTTTAGACCTGAATTTGTTTGTGCTTTAACTTAATGCTGATTGAGCAGTGCTCTGAACTCATGAAATATCTTTCTTGGTGTAGGTTGAAACTGTTGACGACTATGATGAATACTGTCACTACGTAGCAGGACTGGTTGGCTATGGACTTTCCAGGCTCTTTCATGCTGCTGGGACAGAAGATCTAGCTCCAGATTCACTATCGAATTCAATGGGTTTATTTTTGCAGGTTTGTTATTCAGTGTCTTTGAATCAACTCTATGTTTTCACTCTGTGTGAAATGTTTTTCTCTAGCTGTTTGCTTTGCTGACAAATATTTAAAATTGTAATGCAGAAAACTAATATAATTAGGGATTACTTGGAGGACATAAATGAGATACCAAAGTCCCGTATGTTCTGGCCTCGGGAGATATGGAGTAAATATGTTGATAAACTTGAGGTATAAAATGCATTTGCTTTTGCTTTCTTTTCCCCCTCAAGTAACTTTTCATCTACTTTCCAAATTACCAAATCATACATCTAGGGAATTTTCATGATGTATCTGTTTCCTCAACCTTTCTGTAGGAACCCATGACTGATTGCTGTAGATAGTAACCAAATATTAAAGAGATCTCAAGATTAAATACACAATCAATATTTAATGTAATCTACCTCAGTATGCAGATCGGAATTATTTTTCTTCCTATGATGATACTGTACCTTTTTTTTTTGAAACCAGGATTTCAAGTATGAAGAAAATTCTGAAAAGGCTGTACAGTGCTTGAATGACTTGGTGACAAATGCATTGAGTCATGCTGAGGACTGCCTTAAGTACATGGCCGCTTTGAAGGATATTGCTATTTTCCGTTTTTGTGCGATACCCCAGGTATTTTGCGCATCTTGTCAGATCTCTTTTGTCAATACAACTTGATATGTTACATTCACTGTTGAAGAACTAAATTTCCAGAATCATCTGACTCGAGATTGAACAATGTTATCTACCTTATAGCTCACTTTACCTGAATCCCATTCTAATTTGTATGTGCCTGTACCTCTGAAAATACTGTTAAACTGTGCTACAATCAGGAACTATATAGCTCAGAATTGCTGAGCCAAAGAACTTGATATCAGTAAATTTTGTAGTGTAATCTCCTTTATAAGTCAGATCAATCCTAGATTGGATTTCTGGTATTGGCTGCAATTTTTAAAAAAATGTTAAACTGTGCTATATGGAACAGAATGTTAGCATACTAAGAGGCGACATGTCCAACAGATAAATGTAGCAGATGTTTATGGTATAATAGTCTTTGTTAGGGTTTCCCTCATGTAGCCTCTATATATTGCCCCTTTTTGGTGCTATTATCAATGCAACTCATATTCCTTTCGGGAATTGCATTGAGTTGTTATTTCCTGTTTTCAGATAATGGCAATTGGAACTTGTGCTATTTGCTACAACAATGTCAATGTCTTTAGAGGAGTTGTTAAGATGAGACGTGGTAAGATGTCAACTGACGTGAGACATTAAATTTCTGCAAGACTTACACGCCTTTACCTCACAGAAATTATTTACTTGTTATTCTTTATATCATCTTACCATACTACACATAATGGTTCTTTTCACAAATAAGTTCTGTGGTGTTTTCTTTTTGCGCACTAGATTTTGACTATGTATGTTCTCATGATTACTGTTGTCTGAATTGAGATTGCCTAGTAATGTAAGACATAATGATTTACTGAAGTAACTTGTCAGTACCTCATACCCTTTATTTAACTTACCATATTACCAACATATGCAACTGTTTTGGATTGATTTGAGAAAGATGTGCACATAAATGGGGTGGTTTTATGCTTTTGTTCTTTTTGCGAATAGATGCATACAGGGTTTATGATTTCGTTTGAACCGCTAAAACCGGTCGGGACCGGTTTGAAGAAAACCACGAAAACCGTTTCAAATCGAAAATTCAAAATTTGAACGAACTGCTACAATAAACCGTTCGGTTTCAACGGTTGGCCGACCGGTTTCTTCGGTTTTTACGGTTTCAGATTTCAAAATTTGAAACCCACCGGTTTTAACGGTAAGCCGAGCGGTTTTACCGGTTTTCGGTATTCCGAAATTTTTCAAATTTTCAAATTTTTTAAAATTTTTAAAATGAAAACCGGTCGTCCAGTGAAACCGGACCGCAGCGGTAAGGTCGAAAACCGCAAAAACCGAGTGGTTTACCGCGGTTTTGTGAACCCTGGATGCATAGTTGACAACAGTTGCCTCTGGTTCACAATCAATAATCAAACTAGTGTAAGAGGCACGCTGTAGTTTATACATAATTTGGGTTGTTCTTTTCCTTTGATTATGTACTTGTATAGCATGGACATTTTTAACATCTTTCTCTTTAGGGCTCACGGCAAGAGTAATTGATGAGACTAACTCAATGTCAGACGTCTATACTGCTTTCTATGAGTTCTCATCTTTGCTAGAGTCAAAGGTACACCATCTAATACTTACCTTTGCTAGAGTACAGCTGTATGCATATAACTAGGCTTTTTAGTGTTCCTTAATCAAATTTCTTAGCTTCTCTCCGGTCAGTTTGTCTGCATTGTTTTTACCCTCCTTTTAATGAAATGACACGCAGTTCTCCTGCGCTGTTCGAGAAAAAAAAAATTCTTAGCTTCAGGCAAATTTCATGCTAATCAAATTTCTTGGCTTCAGGCAAATTTCATGCACTGTCATTTATGGATCTTGCGATTCATTTGTTTTGTCCATGCCCAGACGATTAGTTTACTTAAGCTGCCAGAAGTTGGCCCTTGTGCTGTTTTGTCACATGTTTTTGACCAATGTGCTACTATATTTTTTGTTTTGAGAATTTATGCATAGGACGCTTATTATATGTTCCAGATCGATGACAAGGATCCAAATGCCACCCTAACGCGGAGGCGTGTGGAGTCAATAAAGCAAACCTGCAAGTCATCTGGTGTGCTAAAGAGAAGGTATGCTGAATGATTTAGAGTTGTGTTTTGCAGTTGATATCTTCCTTTTAACTTATTTGTATTCATTACGTAGGGGTTACGATTTGGATAAGTCAAAGTACAACCCTATGCTGGTGAGTAAGCCCATAACTGCCAGATCATTCCACTATTCTACAATAGAATGTTCTCAAGTTGTACCGTCAGTTTTGGTGCATCGTCTTCAAGGTGCAGATTAATGTTCTCATGTTGCTTCATCGGATATCTCAGATCATGGCTCTTCTGCTGTTGGTGGCTATTGTTCTTGGAGTGCTGTATGCCAAGTGAAACCCTCTGGGTGGTCCGTTGCCCCTGATGAAGACTGGGGAGCATCCGCCCCAGGCAAGTGCTTTTGTGGATTAATCTGTACCGTCAGTTTTGGTGCTCCACGACCTGATGTTGACTCAAAGTTGATTTTCTGGTTCTCTAGGTTCTGTGCATCGTCTTCAAGGTGCTGAGAAATTCAGATATCCTGACTGCAGATAGATATGGTCGCGCCGCGCCCGACAGCTGCCATGATGACATGCTAATATCAATTCTTTAGTTCTTTTGGTTCTCGCCTTGTGTATTGTCTTTAGTTTCTCGAAAGGAGATTAAAATTGTAGCATCTTTATACCAGGAACATGTGTTTATTCAGCTCGCAGTCAGCGCATTAGTTACGTGTTTGGCTTTGTTGTATACTTTTCTCTTTCCTTTTTTTTGTTGTTTTAAAAACCAGTGCGTTAAGTATGTTGTTTGCCGGAACATGAAACTGCAAAGATTATGTGCGTGTTAAGAAGTCTCTCAGCCATAATATTTCTTTCTCCTTTTTTCTTAAAATTCTTTTAGGCACATAACTATTTACTGCAAAAATACCTAATAGAATTGCTCAAAATATTATACTTCTTCGGTTTTAACTAACATCAACTTTAACTATTTATTTTATTAAAAAAATTTGTTTAAATGTGTAAATTTTGTTATTATTTGATTTATCATTAGTAAAATTTAAATCACAACTAATAATTTTACACATTGTAATAGATTTTTTTGAATAAAATAAATAGTTAAAATTGATTTTAAAAGTTAATAGTGTTAATAATTTAAAATCAAAAGGAGGAGTACATGTATGTCCAATCTTGCATGAAAATGGCTGTGTCCGCGTGGTCTCCATCATTCTAGATCCTCTGAATTGAGGTTCAGAGTATTGTAGCAATCTACGGTGAGTTATTAGTTATTACAATGTTGCTGAAATTTTTTTCTTAGTAATATAAAAATGCTATTTATATGGTATGGTATTATCATATTTAAACTGTATTTAGAATCAAATGGTTGAAAGGGAATCTAAATTCTAACTCCAGGAGGCCCTCTAAATTTGATCGTCGAATTTCCTTTTTTTACCGCGGCGAGTTCCTCTGACCCTCATCACAAGGAAGTAGTTGATTGTGGGTTGAGGAATCAGTTCTATTCAACTATTTTCATTTATTTTAAAATAAGTGTTATTCTAGATTTCATATTTACATTTAATCATTTATATTATTAAAAATTATGAAAATATTATCCATTTCATTGTGAAATAATTTATATTACAAATACTTTAAACATAATTTATTTGTCCTTATATTTTCATAAATTTTTAAAGATATGGGCTCCGTTTGACAGCCTGCACTGCGGTCTACTGTAGCATGTGTTATCCACAGTAAACAACACAACTATTAAACCAACTAAACACACCATAAATAATCAAATATTTTTATTTCTAAAAGTTAAATAACGTTACTTATCTTGTAACGGAGCGTGCTCCCAACCTCGGTGGCGGAGGCATACTCTCCGACGTGGAACGTTACAGATGCCCATTCTCCGTTCCACCACGACCCGTTGTGCACGACGGCGACGGCGAGCACTCCGCTGGTCCGTCCGGTGCGCGCCTCGCGACCCCAAAAAACCGCAATTATATAACCACCGTCCCTGGCAACCGTGCGGACCTTTTGCCCCGCTCCCTCCTCCCCTCCCCACCTCTCGTTTCCTCCTCTCCATCTCCGCCTCCTCGCGCGCGCCCGGCCGCCGGCCGCTCAGATCTAGGGTTACACGCGCCTCGGCGAAGAAGATGAGCAGCCCCCATGGCGGCCTCGACGAACAGATCGACCGGCTCATGCAGTGCAAGCCGCTCTCGGAGCCCGAGGTAACGCACATCTCCCGCTCGCTCTCTCCTCTGTTCCCATTGGGTTGCTCGCCAGATCTGGCGGAATTGCGGGGCGCGGGGCCGGATCCCGGGGGAGATCGGGGCTCGGGGCGCGTTCAGCGGCTGGTTTGCGTGGAAATGGCTGGCGGAGGGGCGTTTCGTTTGCCGCCGCGTTGGTGCTGGTTTCTGTTGTAAGCTGGGGCCGTGGCAATGACCAGAGTTGTGAGATTACTGATTAATAACGGATCCGTTTGCAAGGGCAGCAAATTAGCAGTCGCCACTGGTTTGCTCTACTGGGGAATGAGACGATGATTCCGTGAATTTTTTTTTTACTTTGCAGGTCAGAGCGCTATGTGAGAAGGCAAAGGAGATTTTGATGGAGGAAAGCAATGTTCAGGTCATATTTCGGAGCGCTATAGTTATTTCTTTTACGACTTCTTTGCAACTCAACTGGCTGAATTCGTTAATAATCGTTATTGCCAGATCTAGCGAAACATTTCTTAATGCACCTTTTTGTTCTTGAAAGATGAAAGATTGCCTTGTGTCTGGTATTGAAGAAGAGGGGCATAAGTGTCTACCAGACCTTACAATAGTTTGCACTGTAGTGAGATGTGGAATCAATGAAAACTGCCTAATTTCAATGGTAGGAAGTGTTAGCCTGGACCTGAACTAGAACCTTCCAATTGCATTCTAGACTGTTTCAGTTCATGACAACCCATACTTCAGATTTTCTTTTAATTGGCATACTAATGGAAGATACACCTGCTAAATTGTAGAGATGTTCTTTCAACCGTCTGTGTCATTTAGATGCCAAATTCAGAGATGTTCTTCTTTGCTTGTGTTGTTTGACGTTTGATGATTTGTTGTTGCATACTTGCAGCCAGTAAAGAGTCCTGTTACAATATGTGGTGATATTCATGGACAATTTCATGATCTTGCTGAACTCTTCCGGATTGGTGGAAAGGTATCCATGGTTTTACTCGTTTCACATTCTTCAATCATTGACCCATTAAGATCAGTCCTAATTTTGATGTATTTACATCTTCTTACCAGTGTCCAGACACAAACTACTTGTTCATGGGAGATTATGTTGACCGTGGCTATTATTCTGTTGAAACTGTCACGGTAAGTGTAATACCAAGTTATTAACATTGCAATACAGTCCAGTTTACTCGTACTGTTCAATGGGCTGTTGGAGTGTAAGTGTGTAGTTATGCATTCTAGCTAATCATATTTGCATTTTGGTGGCATTCTTGATTTTCTAATTTGTTTTACCTTTATTACTGTTTCTTAGTACTAATGTAATCCCTGAAAACAAACAGCTTTTGGTGGCTTTAAAGGTTCGCTATCCTCAGCGTATCACCATTCTCAGAGGAAACCATGAAAGCCGGCAGGTTTTTTGTTTTTGCTGCATCTCGTCATTATCTTTTATCAGTGTAGAAACTTACAATTTTAGTTGTATTGAATTTTTTATTTGCAGATTACTCAAGTTTATGGTTTTTATGATGAGTGCTTAAGGAAGTGAGTACCTTTTCTTGGTCAATATTTTTGGTTATTCCCTGGAAACTCGTTTCTTGATTCCTGTTCTAGTGTTCAGCACTTAGCAATACTTGATGAGAAAATTGGCTTAGCCACTGAAACCACACTCATTACATTTTCACTTGAAACTAGGACGTTCTGATTTTTCCTTGTTTTTGTTTAGATAGGAATATGGATATCTCAACTGTGCCTGACCAGTATTAAATGCTACTTGTTCTATTTTGCACGTTTCAAACAGTTGAAGGTAGCCAAAATGAACAGTATCATGCGTACAAGTTATATACCTGTTGAAACTTCTATATTTTGTGATGTTGAACCAACATATTGATGAATCGTGCTAGAATTTTTGAGAAAAAATTTATTTAAAACCTTTTTGTGGTTTGTGCTCTCACTGGCACTGGCCCAAGTATTTTATCTAATAATTTATTAAACATACTTTTTACTTGCCCTATATCTGTTGATCGTGAACCCTTGCCGCCCAATTTCCAATGCAATATATGTTTATGGGGATCCCATTTGTTTTGATTACAGGTATGGAAATGCAAACGTGTGGAAAACTTTTACAGACCTATTTGACTACTTCCCCTTGACAGCATTGGTGTGTATTATCTGCTTGCTTGGGACCTTGACCAGAATGATTCACATGCCTGTCTAGTGAAATTGACGTTCCAGCTGCTTGTCTATTCCATAGGTTGAGTCAGAAATATTTTGCTTGCATGGTGGATTATCGCCATCCATTGAGACGCTCGATAACATCCGTAACTTTGACCGTGTCCAAGAAGTTCCTCATGAAGGCCCGATGTGTGACCTTCTTTGGTCTGATCCAGATGATCGATGTGGTTGGGGCATTTCTCCACGTGGCGCTGGGTATACCTTCGGACAGGTATGGAAATTTGTTGATTCATCACAATTTTAGTGGTGCTTTTTACTGATACTGTAATTTCTGCTGTGCAGGATATATCAGAGCAGTTCAACCATACCAATAACTTAAGACTTATTGCCAGAGCTCACCAGTTGGTCATGGAGGGATTTAACTGGGCTCATGTAAGCATCTGTCCCTTAAGTGCATGGTAGTTTGTGATTCCAATTCTATATTTGACTAATTGCATTTATTACTTGTACAGGAGCAAAAAGTTGTCACCATATTTAGTGCACCTAATTATTGCTATCGCTGTGGGAACATGGCATCAATCTTAGAAGTGGATGATTGCAGAGAGCATACTTTCATTCAGGTACTTTTTTTTTGGCATCATGTCATTTATCAGAATGAGCTTCATGATCATTATTATAATTTAGCAATTTAGAAATCTAATGAAATGAGAGTCAAAAAGGAAATATTTAATGTATGGATCAATTAGATCGATAAGAATTGAGGACATAGCTGTGACTAGGATGCAAAATAACTCAGTCTCGGACCATTCTAGTATGGTATTGCAAATATGACTGGCCCTTGAATGATACTTTATCGAAGTTTGTATCATGCCCATTGACAACTCTTGCAAAGTTGGAACATCATTTCGTTTTCATCTTCTGTTCTTCATTCATGTTTATTTCACATGGTGTCTTATGAGTATCATGTGTGATTCTGCAGTTTGAGCCAGCCCCAAGAAGGGGGGAACCAGATGTAACTCGTAGGACACCTGACTATTTCCTGTGATGAAAAATTAATGTGGATCTGCAGCAAAGGTTTGATAGATTGGTGGAGTTTCCTGGTTGCAGATAATTTTTTTGCTCGAATCCCCCTGTGTGCTATTCTTATTATCTTTGCCTATGGCACTTTGGCTATTACGAGCCGCTTTGCTGCATCGTGATTCAAGAGTGTGTACCTACAGCTGGAAGTATTCATTCTGTTATCACTTATCTCTAATGGTTGATGCTTTTGGCTTGGGGGCCGCAGTGGTAAGTTGGAGCATCAAGAAGCAATCTATATTATGAGAGGAAACCATTCCCTTTGTACTCATTTGTTCCCCTTCCTTTCACTTGTTTCTTTTTCTTTTTATAATTCGTGTAGAGATGAACAATTGTATGGTTCTATGTCAGGCCATTAGATTTTTCCCCTGACTGCATCTTGATTTGCCGTATAGAATCACATTTCATGTTGTCAAGTATCAGCCTCTGCAACCAGCATTTGTGTCCTGGTTTGGATTTTTTTTTTAGATGGGATAGATGTGATCGGATGTGCGCCATTGCTACCTGGGAGTCTGGGACAGGGAGATTGATGATCTGTTTTGCTTCCTGTTCACTGTGTGACATTATGTTGCACACTTCATTGGGGAATTTTTTCTGGCCCTGTATTACATCCTATGCTGTTGATGAAGATGCAATGATAATGCTAATTAGATTTTTCTTCATAACTGAAAACAAACAGATCTTACAGATGAAAACTTGCGGTACCGAATTGGTGCTCTCCTGGTGAGAATGATCTATTTTTTGTGTGACATACAGTATGTACCAGTGATGCTTGGCTTAAACGGAGCCGTAATCTGCATTTTGATTTTCTTTTCCATCGATTGAAAAATCAGAATGTGAGATACTTCCAGAAGGCCGTGGGCCTGTCCCTTGTGGCCACAGATCGTGTCGTGTCTGGCGGCAGCTGGACGAAGCTAATGACAAGTCAGACCCTGGATTCATTCTGAATATTAGGCCTCCTTGGGAATGCGGGATTTTGTTTTCTTCGTTGTTTTGCGAAAATGAAGTGATTTTTGCAAAATTTCTGTGAGATTTTTGTAAAATTCTTGCGTTTTAAAGGAGGCCATAAACTGTTTTGTTGCCGTTGGTTACTCCGTCTATTCTCCCGCGTCGCTTTCGTCACCAGCCAATTCTTTTCTGGCTTTCCATGTATACTACAGGTTCAGCCTAATCCGCGGCCGCGTGTTTGACTGGAAATGGCCGCGACATTCAGATTTCAGACTTCAGTGGGTCGAACTTCAGTCGCATACGCATAGATGGTCCACCAACACTACTAGTAGCATGCAAGGCAAGAAAGGGCGTTTCTTTGGGGTTAAGTGTCAGTAATCAATTAATATGTTTAGGATTGCAGGTCACTGCTCTCACAGATATCATAATATCCAATACATCAATACTTCCTAATTACTACTAAATAGCTCTACAGAAATACCACCATACTGGAACAGCTAGGCAGATATACAATACAAAAAAGACGCACTAGATCATCGGATTTACAGCCTCATAAGATATTGATGTCTTACGAGTAGTAGGAACACCACATGTGGAGCTCCATAATGAGAACCAAAAAATACATGATATTAGGTTGCCTACAAATTCAAATGGTCGAAAATGGCTGGCACCAGGTCCACCACGGACCACGCGAGGCTGGCGTACTGGACGAACCTGATGCCGGTGTCCACGTCGTACGCCTTCTGGGGGAAGAGGGAGAAGACCTTCTGTAGGTAGCCGGCCTGCTTGGTGTCATTCTTGTTCTTGCTGCTGTTGTCGACCTTGAGCGCCGGAACGTAGCAGGATGACACGATGGGGATGCCCAGGGTGCTGCACATCACAGGCAGCAGCCACTTTGAGAGAGCTTTGCTGCAGAACTTCACGACTAAGATGGTTGTTATCCCGACGAGGACACGCCCGACAAATGCAAGGAGAGGCAGTTGTGGGCTGAAGATCAGAGGGACGTTAGGGGTGTGGAAATGGAAGTATGTTTGCTGGATACCAAAGACCTGAATCAGGTGCATAGAAAATAATGTCAGATCATAAGTTCAAAATGATAAACAGGTTTACAAAATGAACACATGCGTGAGCAATTTCAAATCCAACCATAGTGCATGCCATGTTATTTTTTTAATCTTAAATTACTCTGGTTTTCCAGTCTAAGACCAGTGAAGGAGTCACAGAGATTTTCTTCAGTCCGACCAGAATCAAGTATATGACATGAGCAGGTTTAGGCCTTTAGGGGGCAATAACTTGTTGGTCAAGCAACAATAAGTCAAAAACAGAGTTCTTACAATTCCGAAGGCAACTCCATTGAATGCTGTATGGTATTCAAAGCTTGGAGTAGGGAATTCTGGCTTTGGATATGCAAAGCACATCAATAGAGAAAGGCCTGCCCAAAAGGATGCAACTGCAAAAGGGAGAAATTGTTAGGATACTTTTCAACTTTCAATGTCATATCTCATATGCCACAAAGATTGGCAGTACGAAAGCACTTAGGTGTATGGACATACCATTTTGCCCGGAGACAACAAAGGCATCAACATGGTCGTGGACAACCAACCAGAATGCAAGGATGACGATGCCAAAACCGATTCCAGCAATAACATCAGTCAAGCTATGCATGCCCAAATATATCCTTGCTGTCAAATTTCAAGTAAACCAAATCATCAGTATGTATTCTTAAGTTGATTGAACAGTTGCATATGGAACTCAGACTCACCGACACCAATTAGCATAACAAGCAAGAAACCAAGAGATAGACCAGCAGCGATCATAATACTGCCATGTGTTCCGTCCATGAGGACATAATGCAACAGATACCTACATTGGTTCGAAGGAACGTTAGACAAGAATGCCACTCAAAAATTCCTCATCCAGTTAAGAACAGTAATATACCCCATCAAACAAACAGTGTTCAAGGCATGCGATGAAGGCAGCCCATACTCCATCGCGTTTTCCTTCTCATCTTCAGTAGCTGTTACCCTTCTGACTGGAGGAGAACTTGGACGAGGAGCTGACACTGTGTCCTGCATCCAGAAATATCTAGAGCGTCAACAGTGAAACCTATTAGGATAAGCGACTTAATTTGCTTCCATTGTGTGATGAATAGATGGTAACCTTCACAGCGTTGCCGAGGAAATCGCAAAAGGCCATTAGCAGGGTCATTTGCCTAGCCAACTTGCTGTGTCCACTCTGCATAGTATTTAGATACCAATCAAATACTGTGGAATTGCAGACATCGAAGAAATCAAGGAAATCAGTGAAAGGCAGGATAGAAGACATACCCAGAAGAGGAGAGGGAGGAAGCCTGTGTAGAAGGGCACAGAGACAACGCATGACAGCATAGAGAAGAAATTGTCCAGCAACTTGTGATGCACCCTCTGCATAATTCAGCAAAACCTCTAAATCTTGCAACAAAGAGCTAAGATATCTATGATGATGATCCATAGAACTAAGCTTTAGGTTAGGTAATGAAATGAAGCTAAGTTTCATCTAAACAGGCTCGAGTTGATTCAATTATCACTTCCCTTTACCCGGACCTCCCCAATCGCGCATTACATGTACAGATTCCCATTCATAATTTCATAGGACAAGAACCACAAATGCAGCGAGCGGAATCTGTTTCTTCTACTCTTTCCTCCGGTTTTCTTAGCGTTAATTACGGGTTATTCCGAAGCGAATGAAGAAGACCGATACAAGAGCGCAAGTGGACGAACCTGGAACCTGAGGATGGCCGGCGTCTCGGCGATTACCCGGCGCGTGACCCACGGCCGGACCAGTCTGCGGGTCCGTCGCGTGAGGTCGTAGAACGAGGCCGCCCACACCCACCCGGCCACCGCGGACAGCGCCGCCGCCTGCCACCCGGTCAGCCCGGCGCCACCACCTGCAACCGAGACCGCCTCCATCCCCCTCGCCGACGCCAACAGCCCGGTTCTTCGACTGCACGGACCGCTCGTTGTTCTCGGCGCAGGATCTCCTTTAGGGAGAGGCGCCCGCCGCGGCGGGTTCTTGTACCGGTGGAGGCGGGCGGGGTGGCGGCCTGGCGGGCGCAAGCCGATGCGGACGCGGTCGTCCGTCCGGATCGCGGGAACTGGAAGGGGGGTCCGGACTTCGGACGGCGACGGGGGAAGGGAAGGGAAGGGGAGGGGAGGGGGAGGTGGCTGGCGCCTGGGGGCGTGAACTGGCGTTCGTTCGTTCGTTTCGTTGTTGCCGGCCGCCCCCCGCTCTGGACCGGACCAACACCGCGCAGGTCTCCGGGACCCACGGCCGTTTTATTCTTTTGATTTTTCAACTCTATTCGGGGTGGTAGTTTATGGGCGGACGTCATGGATGGAGCATGACTTTGACTTTTAGAATGTTCTAATTCTTTTCATCTGCTTGGTTGTGCTGCTTCTTCCTGCTTTAATCATTAAATAAAATTGGTGATTTTTGTTCTTGCCGGTGGTGAGGGTATTTTATCGTAATTTCTTGTCAATTTCGGTTCAAAACCGGCTGAAATTCACCATTTTTCGGTCCAGGCTGGTAATTTTTCTAAAAATGATTTCTTGTCTCTGGATTTAATCTCTGTGGATTGAGCCTTGAAATAAAATATGAGCATGTGGATGCAAGGAGAATAAAAACGAGGTGCCTCCAGGTTTGAGGAATTCTGGCCCTGGATGCTGTTCCTTGTCAACTGAGCTCTTCGCGGGTCAATTTCGCCGTCTACCGGTACCAGAAACTATCACGGGCAGGTGTACATATAAAAGTCAATTTAGGCGTGCTCTCCTGTTGGCTAATACTCCCGCTTGCTTCGACACGCGGTGGGTTTATTTCCCCGACGAAAGTATCAGTACGAACAGCTTGGTTTTTTTTCCAATCGTGATGCGTTAGTTGCTTGGCCATTTTATGTCTGCTGAAATCGCAAGAATAATTTCCAACGGCCCGTCGTGAGCTCTGCTGCGTACTCGCTCTATCCCCGTT
>BCLF01000013.1:3634665-3647012 GCA_001602275.1 Zoysia japonica
GACCCAGGGGCGCCGCACGGCAAGACGGTGCTCGGATTCAGCGTCGTCGCCTGGTACGACCGTGGCGCCGGCGAGTGGCGCGTGTTCGACGACGCGTGCCCGCACCGCCTCGCGCCGCTCTCCGAGGGACGGATCGACGACAAGGGCCGGCTCCAGTGCGTGTACCACGGCTGGTGCTTCGACGGCGCCGGCGCATGCAAGTTCATCCCCCAGGCCCCTGCCCTCGGTCCCCCGGTGGTCCAGTACCACCTCCGCCTGATCACGAGTTCACGCCAACGTTACCTTCCTCCTACTCCTCCTCCATTATTGATCTTCGATCCTTGCTGTGCAGGTTCATACGAATAGCAAAGCGTGCGTGGCGTCGTATCCCTGCGTGGTTCAGAACAAGATCCTGTGGTTCTACCCGAGGACGGAGCCCGAGCACAAGGACGTGCTGCAGAGGAAGCGGCCACCGTTCATCCCTGAGATCGACGACCCTTCCTACTTCACCGCGTTCGGCATGAGGGATCTCTACTACGGGTAACATGCTTTTCTCTTGCAGATCTTGAGATGCTTCTTGAAATGCTGTACAGTTGCACATTCACAGATCACTAGGTCACCGCTCCATCTTCCTTGCATTGGCAGGTATGATATTTTGATGGAGAACATCATGGACCATGCTCATGTCCCATATGCGCACAAGGGGCTGCAACCCAAACCCAACAGTGAAGATCCCGGAAGATAAGTCCCTAATCTTGCATGGATATCGTCGCTTACAACTTCGTTAGCATTCGATCCAGAGTTCACTGGGAATGTCCATGATTCACAGGTGAGCACGACCAAGAAGGTGGCGACCCAATCAAGATGAAGATCGAGCATGAGAACCAAGCCGGGTACCTGTCCAACATGGAAGGAGGCAGCCTCCGCTTCTCGGCGCCATGCACGTTCCACGGCCCGGCGTCGCTTATCAAACTGGTATGCGCCCCCGTCTCCTTCTGTTAATGCAATCGATCGGAGCTGCAGCCCGCTGGTTACAACATTCCTGCAGCCCACTGATGGCAAGACGTCGACGAAGCCTCGGGCCATTCTCGTGGCCTTCTGCGTTCCGGTTTCTCCTGGGAGGAGCAGGCTGATCTATGGGTTTCCGAGCAACTTCGGGACCTGGCTCTACAAGATCATGCCGCGGTGGTTCATCCATATCAACCAGAACAGCGTGTTGGATTCAGATATGTACTGGAAAAGAAAATTGTACCTTTTGATATGGATCAACATTTCTATCCAAATTGTAGCTTCGATTTATTGCATCAACCTGCATTTTTCATCCTTCGGCAGGAGCGCAGATATGCTGCGGTAGGCCTCCCTCGACAAATGGCAGAAAGCCTGCTAGGTTCTCACGTCGTCGGATAACATGGTCATCGCCTTCAGGAATTGGTCTAGGAAGCACTGCAAAAATCAGGTCGGCTGGGCAACTTCACAGCCTGATGTGCGCATTCATATTTTCTGCCTTTCTTACTGTATAGCAAACTTTGTCATAATCACTTATTACAGAATCAACGTTGAGTAATGACTGTATCATTCGTGTTTTTGGTTTTTAAATAGATTAGTATACTTTAGGTAGAAAATGATCTTAAATTATGAAACGTTGATTATACAATAAATAGATAGAATTGAATATAGCAAAGTTTGTCATACAAAAGCAAAGTCAGAAGATATGAATCTCTGATGTGCTGCCACCAACACCTACCAAAGATAAGCTCTTGGAAAGGTACGGTCACCGTAGACTAAAAACTACTACACTGTCATTGTTTCCTGACTCGTTTAATCTCATCAACAGGTACTGGTTGCATGTTGCTCATTGCAAGAGTTGCAGCGCGGCGCTGAAGGCGACGAAGGTGCTCGAGGTCACCTTGCAAGTCGCTTCGGCCGCCGTCCTCGGATTCCTCGTCGTGGCTAATGGAACAATGGTGACCAAGTCGCCGGTTCAGAGAACGGTGGTCGTGTCGGCGGCAGGGTTTAAAAAAGCTGTTTGAACCGCGGAAACCGCTCCAGAGCGGTTTAACGAAAATCGCAAAAACCGCGAAAACCGTTACAAAAATCGAACAAATTCAAAAATCAAATTTTTGAGAGAAAACCGAACGGTTTTTACAGTTTACCGAGCGGTTTTTACGGTTTATCGTTTTTGAATTTGAAATCAAACCAGTTCGAGCGGTTTTCAACGGTTTTTGCGGTAAACCGCTCGGTTTTGCGGTAAACCGCTCGGTTTGAGCGGTTTTCGAATTTTCAATTTTTTTCAAATTTTCAAAATTTTTTTAAATTTTTAAAACGAAAACCGGTCAACCGTAAAAACCGAACCGCAGCGATTTGGTCAAAAACCGCGGTTTACCACGGTTTTCGAACGGTTTTGTGAACCATGGTCGGCGGCCGTGCTGTGCTTCACCGCGTCACGCTGGCTCACTGATTTCATCGAGAAGAACTCTATTTCCAAGATTATGTCCACACTCACAAGTGATGCGTACAGGAGATTCTGCCTGGTTCTTGCAGTTTGTAGTTGAACGGGGTCCTCTCAATTGGTGTTCAAAATTCATAGGAGTTATTGTAGCCAGAATTTAGACCGGTTTCAGTCCGATTCAAACAAACGGTCCAGATTTGATGCTGCAGTGTATGCGCACAAGTGATTTGCTATAATATTTTTTCTACAGTAAAAATAAAAGATTACATAAAGAAGACGTTTTACATAAAAAGAGTGATTTGCTATTTCCTTCTATCTTAGCACGTTGAATGAAGAAGTTTTACGTAACCAATACACGCCGTTTATCCTGACAGGCACATCTGCCGGGTGCTGGATCGGCTTGTCGACAGCTACGGCGCGCGGTTACCGCGGATTCTCCGACGCACCGGGCGCCACAAGCCCACGCCTCGACGGCCAGGCAGCTGCATCCCTTCTTGGTACGCGCGAGTGGCGCCATGGAAACTGTCCACTCCTCCTCCCGCGCACCGGACGACCCCCTCGCCGCGAGTAGAGGTACTTGCACCGTGCCGCGGCGGTGTGTCGTGTGACGCCGCCTAGCTACCGGTGTCCGCCGCCGCGGGCCGAGGACGCGCCATCACCGTCGCCTTCACACTGGTCGCCGCAGCACCCTTGCCGCCCCCGCTCAGGCGGTTCCAGCGGTCGCACAGCGGAGCGTGGCAAGGAAGGTGGCCGCGTCGTCCGCGGCGAGCCCGGCCGCCTCCACGTCGCGCGCCTGGATCGCCTACACACTCCTCGCACGCGCCGCCACGATCTAGCGTACACTCACCTCACGGCCTCAGTCTGAACGGAAGCCATGACAACCGGAAGCGACACCCCGGGCACTGGACATCGATGGTGCGCCCTGCCTGAATGCTGACACGAAACCTTACTGTTAGCAAAATCGACATTTGGACGAACGGACAGTGGTTGATTCTTTGTTGTCGATCTACACCTCGTCGATGACTGAAAAAGCACGTTGATTTTGCCTACACTGGGAACCGAGAGGATAGACACGCCTCCTTGCCGTTGCTGAATATGCTTGCCTCGAAAATGACAACGGGCCGGCATCACAGGAACACGAGTTGCTAGCTAGCGACAATCCAACGGCAAGTTGCCAAGTTGGTATAGCGACGCTGCCCAAGCTACATTGATTGTTAGGTGCCACAGCCGGCCGCGACCGCAACTCCGGCCATCAATAATTCATCGAGCGATGCTACGTCTACGAACGAAACTTACGAATTTCCTACGAACTGTGAGAGGCAACAAAGAAACGGTTGCAGAAATTAGGAGGACAGCTGTGAGAGAGTACGTATGAATTTCGTAAGTTCTGTACGTAGGTGTAGAGTTTCTCTAATTGAGCGATGCTACATGTGATTGGTCACTCGAGCTCAGTTGCCATGCAGTGGCAGCGTTACCGATAGTTGCCAAGTGATCAACTGGTGTTGATATATAGGTACACCCGACCTAGTCCCCGCTCGGTCCCGGCGATCCCCACTGCCCGCCATGGATAACATCTCCGCCCTCCTCCGTCCCCACACCCTGCGCCCTTCGCTTCCCCTCGCCTCAGTTACCGCAGTGTTGAATTCCACTAGTACAGGCCGCGTTGTCCCAAGAACCCCACGACGGCGCCATCCAGGCGCCCGGCTGTCCGCGTCCGCCGTGGCGGTCGAGACGCCGCGGACTGAGGACGCGCCGTCACCCGGGGATGACGCGTTCGACTGGCTGGACCAGTGGTACCCTTTCGCGCCAGTGTGCGACCTCGATCCAGGGGCGCCGCACGGCAAGACAGTGCTCGGGCTCAACGTCGTCGCCTGGTACGACCGTGGCGCCGGCGAGTGGCGCGTGTTCGACGACGCGTGCCCGCACCGCCTCGCGCCGCTCTCCGAGGGCCGCATCGACGACAAGGGCCGGCTCCAGTGCGTGTACCACGGCTGGTGCTTCGACGGCGCCGGCGCATGCAAGTTCATCCCCCAGGCCCCTGCCCTTGGTCCCCCGGTACCATCGCGACCAACGTTACCTTCCTCCTACTCCTCCTCCATTATTGATCTTCGATCCTCGCTGTGCAGGTTCATACGAATAGCAAAGCGTGCGTGGCGTCATATCCCTGCGTGGTTCAGAACAAGATCCTGTGGTTCTACCCGAGGACAGAGCCCAAGTTCAAGGACGTGCTGCAGAGGAAGCGCCCACCGTTCATCCCTGAGATCGACAACCCTTCCTACTTCACCGTGTTCGGCATGAGGGATCTCCAGTATGGGTAGGCTTTTTGGATCTTGATGCTTCTTACATGAGCCAAAACACGATTTCGATCTTAGCCGTCAATTTAACAAAAAAATAAAAATATCAGTTGACAACATATCACTAATTACCGTCACATATCAAAACTTACTTAGTAACTCAAATTGAATAATGTAGTAATTAATAATTATTGGAGAAGTTTTACCTCCTAGAAGTTAGAGAGCAATACAATTATTTAGGTTTATTTTAAAATCTACCTCTTACGCTTACATTGCCATTTAACATTCACAACTCACTCACCGTTCCTTGCATTGGCAGGTATGATGTTTTGTTAGAGAACGTACTGGACCCTGCACATCTCCCATATGCGCACAAGGGTCTGCTACCCAAACCCAGCAGTGAAGATCCCGGAAGATATGTTCCTAATCTCGCATATATATCGTCATTACTTTGTTAGCATTTGTTCACCACGGCTGTATCTTGCTCTCCTTTCTTAATAAATGGCAGCGCTCCTGCCGGTTTGCTTCGTAACCTTGTTAGCATTCGATCCAGATCCAGAGTTCACTGTCCATTGCTTCACAGGTGAGCACGACCAAGAAGGTGGCGATCCAATCAAGATGAAGATCGAGCAGGAAAGCCAAGCCGGGTACCTGTCCACCATGGAAGGAGGCGGCGTCCGTTTCACGGCGCCATGCACGGTCCACGGCTCCTCGTCGGCAACCAATGTGGTATGCACCCCGTCTCCTCTTGTCAATGCAATCGAAGCTGCAAGGAAACCACCTGCATTATATAGTGTAACATTTCTGCAGCCCGCTAATTACGACAAGACGTCGGAGCCTTGGTTCATGCTCGTGGCCTTCTGCGTTCCGGTTTCTGCTGGGAGGAGCAGGGTGATATTTGGGTTTCCGAGTAACTCCGGGGCTTGGCTCCACAAGATCATACCACGGTGGTTCATCCACATCAACCAGAACAGGGTGTTGGATTCAGATATGTACTTGCTCCATTTGCAGGTACTTACTGAAAAAGAAAGAGTCGGTTAGATCTATTTCGTTATATATTTTTTATTTAAAAATATATCACCGTTGCGTCACTTGACATGTGGGTCCGAAGGACCTGTTTTAAATTTTGAAAAATTATAATGGTATTTATCAAATTAATCTAAAAAGGAATTTGCCCCTTTCAATCAACCAAATTAATTCTGATCGATCTGGATCAACATTTCTTGTTTCGATTTATGGCTTGAACATAGTAGCACAATTTTTTTCCTTCATCCTTGCTGAATCCTTCGGCAGGAGCGCAAATACGCTGCGTCGGGCCTCGACAAATGGCAGAAAGCCAGCTACGTTCCCGCGTCGTCGGATAACATGGTCATCGCCTTCAGGAACTGGTTCCGGAAGTACTGCAAGAATCAGATCGGCTGGGCAACTTCACAGCCGAATGTGCTGCCGCCGACACCTACAAAGGACAGTCTCCTAGAAAGGTTCGCCGTAGGAATGTTTTCAGTACTATCATAGACTAAGACACTGCACTGTCAATTTTGTCACGCACCAACGGCATAGTTTCCTGATGCGTTCAAGCTCAACAGGTACTGGTCGCACGTCGCTCAGTGCACGAGCTGCAGCGCGGCGCTGAAGGCGATGAGGGCGCTCGAGGTCGCCTTGCAAGTCGCGTCTGTCGCCGTCATCGGGTTCCTCGCCGTGGCCAATGGAACGGTGGTCAAGTCGACGGCTCAGAGAACGGTGATCGTGGCGGCGGCCGTGCTGTGCTTCGCCGCGTCACGCTGGCTCGCTGATTTTGTTGAGAAGAACTTCTACTTCGAGGATTACGTCCATGCTTACAAGTGATGGGCTCCGAGGATCCTGCGTGCCAGAGTTATGAGTCTCCAGAGTTATTTTGTTTGAGCTGAAGTTTTGAGTTTTTAGAAAAGTTTAGTGGGCTAGTTGAAAAGCTAGCTGGTGAAATTTTATATATTTAGCTTTTCTGTATATTAAAAGCTGAAAAATCAATTTTCAGTGAGCTTTTCAGCTTTTAGTTTATTTCAGTAAAAACTAGTTTTTTAGCATTTTAAAAGTGAGCTTTTTAGAACCTTGTTTCAGCTTCTCAATTCTAGGTGAGAAGCTAAAACAAAGACGCTCTTAGAATCTGTCACAAATTCAAGATCTAACTTTTTTTCTTTTTGCAAAATAGTCTTAAATATGTTAATAGTTCGATTTCCCAAGAATATAAATATGGTATATGATCCCAAAATTTTAGAAAAAAATACTGAAAATGTTTGCTTTTCGTTTCCAAATAGAGTATGAGACTTGTGATGTGAATTAGAGTAGCCTGCATCATATGTTTGCTTTCAAGACTCATTTGTAACGCATGAATTTCACAAAACAATGCATAAAAATTTCATATAAATTCTGTTCAATTTTATTAAAAAATACAGAAAACGAGAATTTTTTCCTTTGTTTCCGAAAGAGGCCTCAACAGGTACAGGTGATGGAAGCAGCCTATCCATCCGAATGCTATCGGGCGGCCCACTGCGACCACGCGGCCACGACTCCCGCCACCAGTTACCCGCATCTCCCACGCCACGAAGCGTCCCCACGCCACCGCCGGACTCGCCGCCACCCGTCGCCCGGCGCGCCATGGACCGCTTCTCCCTCCTCCTCCTGCCGCGCGCGTCTGGCCCTTCACTGCCTCTCACCGCTGCAGCCGCCGCCGTCGCCAGTCAATCGAATTCCAGGAGGCTAAGCGGCTCCGCGCTCGTGCAGCAGCGGCGCTGGCGCCGCGCCGCCCGACTGTCGGTCTCCGCCGTAGCGGCCGACACGCCGCGGACGGAGGAGGCGCCATCGCCGTCGCCGTCCGGTGCGGAGAGGTTCGACTGGCTGGACCAATGGTACCCTCTGGCCCCCGTGTGCGACCTCGACCACCGCGCGCCACACGGGAAGACGGTGCTCGGGCTCAGCGTCGTCGCCTGGTTCGACCACGGCGCCGGCGAGTGGCGCGTGTTCGACGACGCGTGTCCGCACCGCCTCGCGCCGCTCTCCGAGGGACGCATCGACGACAAGGGCCGCCTCCAGTGCGTGTACCATGGCTGGTGCTTCGACGGCGCTGGCGCATGTAAATTCATTCCTCAGGCCCCCGCCCTCGGCCCACCGGTACGCATCACAACCTCCTCCTCGGTTATGATTCCATTGTCTTGGCGGCCAACTGATTTGAAATCGCAATCTGTATCGTGATCTTGCCGCAGGTGCACAAGAACAGCAAGGCTTGTGTGGCGTCGTACCCCTGCGTTGTGCAGAACAAAATCCTATGGTTCTACCCTAGAGTCGAGCCCGAGTACAAGGAGGTGCTACGGAGGAAGCGGCCACCGTTCATCCCTGAGATCGATGACCCCGAGTTTGTCACTGTATTCGGCATTAGGGATCTCCTCTACGGGTAAATCTCAACTTTTTTCTGAATACTGATATGCTTCTTTCAATGGTATAGCTGCATTGCACATTCAGAGTTCAGTCATGCTTATAGCACTGCTGTATTGTAGGTACGATGTCCTGGTCGAGAACCTGATGGACCCTGCTCATGTTCCATATGCACACAAAGGGCTGATGCGTGGAATACGCAAGAAGGAAGATCCTGGGAGATATGTCCCTGATCTGACAGAATATTTCCATTTATCTTTTACAATTCAGATCAAGTTGTTCTTTGAGTATATATAATCATTGAGCTTGCATTGAAGGAAACACCGAGCTTGAACATTGAATAGCGATGTTTAGCTTTCGGAATACTGAAGGGGGACGTTAATTTTCTTCACAGTTGAGTACGACAAGGAAGGTGGGGGTCCTGTGAAGATGAAGATAGAGACGGCGAGCATAGAGGGGTTTTTGTCAGCAGCCGAACGAGGATACTTCCAGTTTGAAGCGCCATGCACATTTCACGGCCAACCGTTTCGCCAAGAGGTGCAATCTATTCTACATTTGCAACTGCAAGGGAAACACAAGGGAAACCGTAAAAATTCATGGAATCAGCTAAACAAATCAGCATCGTTTCGTAATTGTTTCCATAGGGTAGTCAGGGTAAGAAGACGCCTCGAGTCCTGCTGGTGTTCTTCTGCATCCCAGTTGCTCCTGGCAGGAGCAGAGTGATCTGGGCGTTCCCGAGAAATGTTGGAGTTTGGCTAGACAAGATTGTACCACGGTGGTTCTACCACATCAACCAGAATCTTATATTGGATTCAGACATTTACCTTCTCCACGTTGAGGTAACTCAAAAGGGCAATGTCTAGCGCAGCATGTCTAGAACAATTACCATCCAAATTTTGTTCTAGCTCAGGCTTTGTGATTCAGCTGCATTCTTAATCTGGCTTCACTCGTCCCTTCTGAATGCTTTTATAGGAGCGCAGATTCGCCGCAGTGGGACTTGATAACTGGCAGAAAGCTTGCTATGTGCCCACATCGTCGGATAGCATGGTCATTGCCTTCAGAAACTGGTTCAGAAAATTCTGCAAGAATCAGGTCGGCTGGGCCACCCCGCAAGTCGATCAGCTGCCACCAACGCCAACCAAGGATCAGCTCATGGACAGGTAAGGAAATCAGTGACCTGAAACATCGAACACCAGATAACTCATTTCACACTGAGCTACGGTGCTTCGTCGTTGATCCCATCGACAGGTACTGGTCGCACGTTGTGCAGTGCACGAGCTGCAGCGCCGCGCTGAAGGCCATGAAGGTGCTGGAAGTTGCTCTCCAGGTTGCCTCGGTCGCCGTCGTCGGCTTCCTTGCTGTCGCCAAGGGGACACTTCTCACGTCGCTTGTTCAGAGAGCCGCGGTCGTGTCCGTGGCCGTGCTTTGCTTCGCTGCGTCCCGCTGGCTCGGTATCTTCATCGAGAAGAACTTCTACTTCCAAGATTATGTCCATGCTTACAAGTGATGCATTCATCAGGTGAGCAGGGTGTCAGAAAAGCTCTGATGTTTTTATGGCAAGATATGTTTTGTAAACAACAACGTAGAAATGTCTAAGAAATGTAACGTTTAGTTGATATTGTTGGCAGATGTACATAGTCAAAACCAAATACTAATCAACATGATATCTTCATTGTTGACTAAATAAAGTTCGTCCCTGCGGTGGTGGCAGGATCTGGAATATTGGTACAGGATATGAGGGAGATACTGAGACTTCCGTGAATCTACTGATCTACTGAAGTTTTCATGGTTTACCATGATCGTAATGTTTACTTCTATCTTATTATTATTTGATCTAGTGGCCAAGCATTTGTGGCAGTTGCACATGCATATACTCCGTAGACTTCAATTTGGGTGGTGTACAAGCGTTTGTGGCAGTTGCAGGCGCAGTTTTTCTTTTTCAAAAATATGATATGATGAAAGGCACGCTGGACGTTAAGACTCTAGACTTCCAATTTGGGAGAAGTAAACGCCATTCCTCATCCACAACATCCCCCTAAGAATCAATCAATCAATTTTTTAGAAGAAAAATCAATCAATCATTTTACAAGGCGTATTTTAAAATACATTCGAATACTTAAGGACCGTCAACTTATATTGATCTTGAAGTTTCAATATTATTTTTAACTTCTAGAAGTTAAAATCTCTCTAATAGTCATTTTTAATTATTATACTATTCAATTTGAGAAGTCATGTGACAATAATTATGAACACGTTGCCGGGTGATACTAATTTGTATTTTATACGTATTTAGGTATACCTCAAAGTGGTCTTTCACAAAGTCCAGCGAATACCTGAAATGGAGTGGACCAGGTGTTCCCGCGCCAGACAGGTACTGTCGTACAGATCGATGGAGCCATATCGATATGGGAGTGAGATGATGATCCAACTACTACAGTACACCAGCCCACCGCAACCGCGACTCCCGCCACTCCATTCTCCATAGCCACGAGTTCCCGCTTGTCGCAAGCTGCGAAGCATCCTCCCGTTCTGCCACATTTGCCGCCGGCCGCGACGCCGCGCCATGGTCCCACTCTCCCTCCTCCTCCCCCTTGCCCCGGCCCCTCAGCGGCCCCTTGCCTCCTGCGCTGCCGCGGCGCCATTGAACTCCAGGAGCTGCCTCTTCGCGCCGCGAGGCCCGCGACGGTGTCGCCGCGCCGCGCGGCTGTCAGTGTCAGCCGTGGCGGCCGAGACGCCGCGAACAGAGGAAGCCCAGACCCCTTCCCCGTCCGGGAAGGAGCGGTTCGACTGGCTGGACCAGTGGTACCCGTTCGCGCCAGTGTGCGACCTCGATCCGGGGGCGCCGCACGGGAAGACGGTGCTCGGGCTCAGCGTCGTCGCATGGTACGACCGCGGCGCCGGCGTGTGGCGCGTGTTTGATGACGCGTGCCCGCACCGCCTCGCGCCGCTCTCCGAGGGCCGCATCGACGACAAGGGCCGGCTCCAGTGCGTGTACCACGGCTGGTGCTTCGACGGCGCCGGCGCATGCAAGTTCATCCCACAAGCCCCTGCCCTCGGCCCTCCGGTGCGCCACAGCTCACAGCACGCTCATCAACAGGCCTTGATCTTCATTCTTCGCTGCCGGAAACTGAAACCGAAATCTTTCTCGCGATTCTCGCCGCAGGTGCACAAGAACAGCAAGGCGTGGCTGGCGTCGTACCCCTGCGTGGTGCAGAACGGGATCCTGTGGTTCTTCCCGAGGACGGAACCGGAGTACGCGGACGTGCTGCAGAGGAAGCGGCCGCCGTTCATCGCAGAGATCGACGACCCGGAGTTCGTCGCCTCGTGGGCTACCAGGGATCTTTTCTACGGGTAAAGCCTCAGCTTTCTCTGAACCCTGATACGGTTCAGGTCTTCTTCCATCGGCGTAGCTGCGCTTGGACACCCACAGTTCAGTCATGGCTGGTATCACTGTGTTCGATTGCAGGTACGACATTCTGGTAGAGAATCTGATGGACCCTGCTCATGTTCCGTACGCGCACAAGGGATTGCTACGTGGAATCCGCAAGAAGGAAGATCCCGGGAGATACGTTCACGATCACCTCACATGAATACCATTACTTAATATTTCGCAAATCAAATGAAGTCCTTGAACTCTACTGAAATTTCAGAGCATCGTCATGCTGGAAGGGGTAAGCAATTTAAAACGCTTTGCATTCTGCGTCGCTGATCGGAGATCGATGTTTGTGTTCTTCACAGTTGAGCATGATGAAGAAGGTGGCGGTCCGATCAAGATGAAGATAGAGATGGCCGGCAAAGATGGATTTGTGGCGGCGCAGGATCAGGGGTCGTTCCAGTTTCTTGCGCCGTGCACATTCTACGGCTCACCCTTTCGTGCACCTTCTGAACCAGTTCGTCCCCTCGTCCCTTGTCTGTAAGATGATTGTCCAAGGAATTCACATAATAATCTGAACGTGTCAGCATTTTGTTTCATGCAGGCCAGTCAGGGCAAGAAGAAGAAGAAGAAGACGCCTCGATTTATGCTGGTGTTCTTCTGCGTCCCAGTTGCTCCTGGCAGGAGCAGACTGATCTGGTCGTTCCCGAGGAACGTCGGAGTTTGGCTCGACAAGATTATACCGCGGTGGTTCTACCACATCAACCAGAACCGTGTTCTGGATTCAGACATCTACCTCCTCCACCTCGAGGTAACTGAGGGCCGATTCGCTTCAGCTTTTGCT
>BCLF01000013.1:3647054-3702463 GCA_001602275.1 Zoysia japonica
AGGTGTATGAACCAAACAGCCACAGCCGCAGCAGCAGGGGCGAAGCAGAACCGCAAGTTTCATCATCAATATTTAACAGTGTTCTTAGCAATATAAACAGTAACTAATCATTAATTTACAAAGAGTTTAGGAAAAACAGTCGGTGTCAGCTGACACCGACAACTACATGTAGCTTCGCCCGGAACTGCATACAGCTAAAAAAAAAATCTCAATCCAACAGGTCCAGAAAGGGAAATGTGCACCACAGCTTGTCAAAGGCAACGCGTTGAAACCCATACTTTTCTAGCAGCTTCAACGTCCAGATTTCGCCGTAGCTCAAGCTTAACAATTTACTACGTTCATGTGGTCCATCTTCATTCGTCCCTTCTGAATTCGTGACAGGAACGGAAGTTCGTCGCGGCAGGTCTCGATAACTGGCAGAAAGTTTGCTACGTGCCCACGTCATCGGATAACATGGTCATCGCCTTCAGAAACTGGTTCAGAAAATTCAGCAAGAATCAGATCGGCTGGGCAACCCAACAAGCCGGTCAGCTGCCGCCAACTCCGACCAAGGATCAGCTCATGGACAGGTAAACCATCTTCAGCCACACACTGAACCCTGAAACGTCAATTCAAACCCCAGATAACCCATTGGTTTACTCTGAACCACGACGCCTCGTCGCTGGAAAATCGATAGGTACTGGTCGCACGTCGTGCAGTGCACGAGCTGCAGCGCCGCGCTGAAGGCCACAAAGGCGCTCGAAGTCGCCCTTCAGGTTGCCTCGGTCGCCGTCGTCGGCTACCTTGCCGTCGCCAAGGGGGCGCCGGTCACGTCGACCGTTCTGAGAGCCACGGTTGTGTCCATGGCCGTGCTGTGCTTCGCCGCGTCCCGATGGCTCGGCAACTTCATTGAGAGGACCTTCTACTTCCATGATTATTGCCATGCTTACAAGTAATGCGTTCAGGAAACTCAGCTATTTTTGGCTTCAGTCTGTGCTTAACCAACGGCGTATGAACAATATCAACAGTTAGTTGATATTGGTAGGTTTTGTATATAGTAAACCTGTTATCTTCGACGTTGAATAAAAGAAGTACAAATAAAGAATGTTCCTGCAGTGGTGATAGGATCTTGGATATTGCTATGGGATATGAATTTTATATATGAGATATGAGTACTAATCAAAATTGTAATGTTTACTGGGATGGAGATGGTGATGGCGGTAAGAAAAATTGCAAAGGTGACTCCGTCGAAATTCATATTTTCAAATTTTAAAATTTTATTGATAAGATAAACACCCAAAGAAATTTCCAGGCAGAAGTAACTTCGTGCTAACAGAATCAAGGTGATGCGGCAATCAAAATACAAATATGTGAGATGGGCCTATTTCTTCTTTCTTTATGGGCCTCCACTCTTCTTGATGAGTTTTTGGGCCGTCGAGAAGATGCCGACGTACGGGACCCACCTGTGTGACTGTGTCCGTCGGCGCACAGGCAGAGGCCAGGCCAGGCGTCCCAACCAACCAGACCGCGGCACCACGTGCAGGAACGAGCCCCACCCCACGCACCCATCAATCCGCCTCCCAACGCGTCCCCAAAATAACCCCGCAGATTTTCATTCTTGGCCAAATATAGCCCAGACACGCGCAGGAATTTTCCAGAGAGAGAGGAAGGAAGCTGTGATGATGCCCTTCGCCGTTGCCGTCGCGCTCCTCCTCGGCGTCGCGGGCGCCGCCGGCGCGGGACAGGACGGCACATGTGCGCGAAGGAGTTCGCCGCCGTTCCTCGACGCCGTCGGATTGCGCTGCCCCTTCGCACGGATCGAGCCGTCCCCGCCTCTCGAGGTAGGTGCCGTACCCTACTCCTCCCTTCGGCGGCCGCCTTATTGAGGATAATCCAAGCCGCCTCATAGTAGCTCGCGTGGTGTTTCCTCTTCCGGTCAAACATTTCCATGTCAGAAGAGCCAGTGTCTAATCTGCTTTTTGAGTGTAAAGCAACGACTACAGTATGCAAGTATGCAATAGACCAGAGCAAATAGATGCGTTGATATATATTATCGGTCCGCAGCAGTTTTGAGCAAGCTAGGGTGCTAAGGAGAATCAGGCTTCTTTTGGAACGCATGAATTTCACATGAATAAGTTCAATTTCACAGGAAAAAAGTAAGATTTAGGAAAAATTACTTTATTCCAAATGGGGCCTCAACATGTACGACGCATTTTGAGCTAGAAGGGGTTGGGAATTGGGGCTACGTTTAGATTTGAATTTAATAAAGGATGGAGCAGTATGGCTGCAACGTAAATCTCATGATTATGGAGGACATATCAGGTGATCCAAGCACCTTAGTTGCTCCTGTGCTCCCATACATAAAAAACGGCTCAAAGAATTACATAAAAAAATGAACCAAAAATACGAGTGTATATTGCATGTTACCAGCTGCAATCTTGCAAAATTTGAGATGAGCAAGTTGCAGAACAGCAGGTTGTGACGGTTCATCTCAGACCTGAAGCCTGTTACTGTTCAGACACTGATTTATCTTTTTTTTTGCTCCTTGCACGAACTTTGTTTCATGTCATATTTTGCATGATGATAGATGATAACATACACTCTCCATCCAAATTTTTGTTTGAACTTTTCATATTCTTCTAGTGCATTGTTTCAGTGGGTGCATGGGAGCACTAGATATGTTCTGCATAATTATATGTCTTTTTGAAGTGCAGAAAAAGAAGTCAATATAATTTACTTCCAATGCTCTGGGTGCATGCTCTTCTTGCTGGGAATCAGTTTTTTGTTCTGTGCATTATATTAAATTTTAGGACATCTGTTTATTAGCGATATATATTATGAAAATATTTCAATATATGTATTATCAAAACTCTCCATAATGCTACAAGAGGTCGGCATGTACATTGTGCTGATTAGAACATATGACGAATGTTTCAATTTTGAAAGATTCCATAGTGATAGTACATGTGCCCTTGATACGTTTCAACTGGATTTTTACTTGAACAGGAATAGTGTTTATTAAATAGAAAAATCCGGGCATTCATGGAATCCAGATAACCTGACAGTCATATTTCGAATTTAAAAGCTTTTAGTTTTTTAATATTATTATTTAATGTATGTTTTCTCTACTGAAGGTAACAGGAGAGGCTGTTGATACAGAGTTGAACCTTCATCGTAGGGGTACTTCATACTCGATTCTCTTTTACGCTGCATGGTGTCCGTTTTCAAATAAATTTCGACCAATATTTGAAGCTCTCAGCACTATGTACCCTCAGATACATCATTTTGCTGTTGAAGAATCTTTTGCTACTCCTAGGTAAGCGAACTGCTTCATGCTCGTTTGTTGGATTGAGGCAGCATGTCCATGGTTGAACAGATGTTCGGTGGAATACTGCTCACTGTACTTCATATGCTCACTGTAGTTTGTTTTCAAGATATGGAATCCATGGTTTTCCAGCAATTTTTCTCGTAAATGAGACTACAATGGTTCGATATCGGGGTTCAAAAGATCTCAGCTCTCTAGTAGATTTCTACAAAAAAACTACAGGTATCATCGTTACTCATTGTGTCTGTGGCTCCATGCATATATGGTATTGAATCATCACATATTCACATATTATTTCAAGTATGTCACACTTGAGACGTGGGCAGCATATATGGTTCACATATTAATAAGAACTTTTTCTTTATAATATCGATTTAATTCCATTGCTTAGACAGCCAAACAGGGTTATGCTCACATGCTACATTTGTGGATAATTGTATGTATCATGTGTTTGCTCTCAGTGCTTCAAAGATTTTGTTTTCTAAAAGGATGCTTTCCTGCTGCAGGTCTTGATCCAATTGCGCATCTTGATATTGATCAGCAAGAAAGTACAGGAAGCTTGAGATCAGTCATTCCATGGGATCGATCTTTGTGTGAAATTGCAAAACATGAGCCCTTTTTGGTGCTTGCGGTTCTTTTTATCATCATGAGGGTTGTGGCTCGCTTTTTGCCTATGTTGCTCACTCATCTGAGAGTCTTCTTAGCTCTGCGCGTCCACAACATGAACTTAGGGATCCGTAGGGGATCAAACCAACTTGTGGAACGAGCATTGAATTTGCTTGATATGAAGAGGCTCTGGAGCAAGCTTAGACTGAGCAACAAGGCAACAGATCTAAGGAAAAGTGCAAGTAACGCTCGGGCTTGGGCTTCCTCATTTGCTTCTGTTTCACTGGGTGAAGCGTCCTCTTGAAGGCAATCTTAGATTCTTTTCTTTTCAGAGATGCTGTTCATTAGGGTAGCTGCTCACATGGTCCAGAACCACATAATCTTTGTTTCCCATTCCACGATGTATCATGGTTGTTTTCTGTGCAGTCAATGTTGGGGGAAACCTTACAGGCATGTAAATTTTGAGGACATCATATGTTGTATATTAGGAATTCCTTTGCATTTGCTGATGCAATATTTAATCTTTATGTCAATTAACTACAGTAGTTTTCTGGTGTGCGATGAATACATTTGTAGGTTTATTAGGTTTTGTTTATGTTGCTTGTGGTACTATATCAGTTATTTTCCATGTGATCTCCATCAAAGATCTTGCTTCATTTTGTTATTCTGTTATTGAGACAGCATGAAGAGGTTGCTCTGATTTGTGGAACTCAGTTAGCACTATTTTGAGTTCTAGAGGTCACTTTTTGTTATTCTGTCATCCTAATCCTAAATGCCAAGAAGACATCAAGCTCATCATCCAGGAGAGGGCAACGCGACCAAAAAAAAAAAAGAGAGGACTGCATAATCCATATGGCAGGTGATAAGGAAGAAGCCATGTTCAAATAGTGTTCCATGACAGCAATAGCCGGGACCGGTCCAGGAAGATGAGCCTGACCCTGACACCGCTGTATACGACGCCGACGCCGAACCTGCTTGTTCATTTTCAACGGTTCTCGCGCTTAATAGTAGTTGCAGTCTGAAATGCTGGGAAAATTCGTTCTGATTCCTGTGGGAATGAATGAAACTGATAAATCACTCCGAAATTCAAAAAAAAATCCACAAGATAAAGCGTGGGCGCCTCCACGTGTGCCTGTTCATACGTGTTGAGATCATGCATCGTATTCGCATCGAGATCGATCACCGATCCGTCGATGATGATGACGACGACGATGGGTTGATTGTTTGGCCAATTACAGTGTTCTGTAGTTCGACGAGTCCGTTCGCGTGTCCATCAAGCGGATCGAGGCACCTGTGACTCGAGTCGATCACTGCACTGTTCTGAATTTGTTCTATAGTCCCAAACGGCTGAATGAAGGTAGTATTTTTAAATTTGGATAAAATCAAAATTATTTAACTTTAAAAAAAATATTTAAAAAATTACATTATTTCAATATAAAATATATATTTGTTTAAAAGTTTATTTAATGATGAATAAAAAAATTAATTTTTATATGATAAAATATTATATATTATTAATAGTCAAATGATAAAAATTTGACTTTGTTTAAATTTAGAAATGCTTATATTTTGAAACAGATGTAAGTAACAAAAGTGTGTCCTGGTGAGAGGAGGATAAGTGCAGATCAAGCAAAGCAAAGGTCCAGCAGTTCTGCTGCTCCTGCATGCTCGACACTGTGTGTGTGTGTGTGTGTGTGTGTCTACGTGCTGTAACGGCACAATGAGTTCGAACTTGTATGGCGGACATTGTTGGAGTTGGCGACTTGGCGTCGTCTTGTCTCTGCATGGCTGCTCCACGAGCTTGCGTCTCTTGCACAGCGGCGCTTTAGGGCAGTGATGCTTCTGATAATCTGTTCGTCTTCAGAAAGTTATACTCCTACTACTTCACTTCGGCCGTGAAGTTTCAGTACTAAAAAGTTCTTGCTTCTGACGATGACAAAGCTTAGCTGATGGCTGCTCCAGCGAAAAAAGAAGCCTGCAACATGCCAGCAATTACAAGACTGTAATGATCATTACAGACCTCTCCATGCAGCTAGCGCGCCATGCAGGGAACTGACAACACGAGACGATCTTCCTCCTGTTACCTGCCGATGGGTTTTTTTTTAGCCATAAACAAACTTATTGCTAATTGTCGCATCTGGCGCTGGTTGTGCATGCAGCTAGCATCGACCAGTTATCATAACCGAGTCATCATCAGTGTGCCGCCTGATCGACACTTTTTATCGCTAACTGATACAGTAGTCTGATAGCCTTTCGCCTGTAAAGCCACTCCCTTTAATTAATTAGCGTTTCGTTGTTACGACTACCACCGAACAGGAAGCAATATGCCTATTTTAATTATTTCGTCTCAAAATAAGTAACGTTTTTTATTTTTTTTAAATCGTCGTTTGACCATTTATTTTATTCAAAAAATTTGCGAAAATGCAAAAAAAGTCAAGTTTAAAGTATTTTTAATAATGAATCATTTATTTCACAATAAAATAATATAATTTTTCACAAATTTTTTTAATAAAACGAATGATAAAAAAAAGGTAAAATCTAAAAAACCACTTATTTTGTGACGAAGAGATTACTTATGACAATATGTCAAAGATCAAAGATTGCCCAGCAGATAGTGACAGAAATGCCGCCTCGTGTCTTGACCGTGCAGTTAACGGATGAGATGAAATGGGCCCAGATCCAAGAAATCGTGAACACTTTGTATCTTCACTCATGAAGATCAAACATGAACAAGAACAGCAATACGATCTGCTAAATTTCATACAAATCAATGCCTTTTCTATTTTGAAATAATCTGATTGCCGTGTAGGAGTAAACAATTTGGTATGTAAATGCAATGATCGAGGATGCTTCCATCATCAGTTTTCTTTTAAGTAAACCCCAGTTCCACAGTCCCACTTCAATGTTGAAGGCAAATCTAATCTTGACGGGAAAACTATATAAGCCACGAGGCAAGTGGGCAACAGGGCAAGTGGTGTTTTTTATTTGCCAATTTTATTTTATTTCCAAGTAAATCCTGAACGCGGAGATGTATTTTTTGGCCAGACAAACTGCAGGAGATAGTCTCATGGCTGCCTAGAACCAAGAAAATTCAGAAAAGGAGCTGGTATTCTCATGGCAGACCGGCACAGGAAGCGGAGAGCAAGACTCGGAGATACAGAAATGTCATCATGTGTAGCTGGAGCAATTTTCCAGGAACAGCAAAATACCTGGAGAATTAAAGGTTGATAACTGTTTGAGTCCCATTGAGCACGAGACAGCACAAAATCAGTCATCCTGAGTGGACGTTGGTCTATTGTTGTGACAGTAAAAATGTGAAATATATTTTAGTGTTCATAGTCTCAATTTTGAAGTTCATTTTGTTAGACATTTGCTGTAGCAACCGTCCCTCTCCTAGCGTTAAAATACAGAACTAGCGGTGGCCTCAGTCATGTCAATCATTACAATTTTACAAAGTTTAAAATATATTATCGATGTGTCACTTATAAAAAGACTCTAAAAATATTATACACAACGACCCGAATGACATATTTTAAATTTTGCAAAAATGCAATGTCATGTGCCAAATTAATCAAAAAAGAGCAAGAGCAGCTCTCTCTCTCTCTCAACAACCATCTCCCCTCCATTGAAGTGAGTTGGCTGCTAGTGTAGTGTGCGCTGGTTCTTGTATGGCTGTACTGTATCCTCCTTCCCCCTCACCGCCTCCACTACTTCCTGTGAGCTCCTTGCTGCTTGCCTCTCTCGATTGCAGTGGTTGCTGCTTCTGGTGCTAGCTCCACTTGCCCGTCCTCTAACTCTCCTAGCCCATGGATGTGCATCCCTCCATGTCTTCCTCGCTATATTCTGATTAGTCAAGCAAACACTCCATACTCTGATGGTTGCTTGGTTTTTCTGACTCGCTTGAAGCCTTACCCGGAGAGAGAGAGGGAAGCATCCACTTTGCGTTGGCCTTCGCGGTGCCGTTTCTGTGGTAAAGGTGGCAGTTTCGCCCATCTTTTGAAGTAATCCCGGCGGAGATTGCGTCGTTGCTGCAGTTCCGCGGCGAGGCTGGCTTCTTGCCGCGTACTATGCGCCGCTGGATTGCTTTGGAAGAGGGCGGCGTCGTGAAGGAATCGTGCGGCGAGATCAATCGCTCTGCCGCCGCTTGCCTTCGGGACGGTTGGCGGTGCTGCCTTTTGCTGTGAAGGTGGGGTCTTGCGGCTACCGGCGGTGGCACTGCCGTATCGGGAATTCTTCAACGGCGGCCCGCGTTTCTGCACGACCGATCTGTACCGGTCGGTCGTCTCGTCGTCGGCATTGCGAGGCCGGCTCGTCGGGTGGTCTGGATTGCCGCGTTGAGCCGAGCAGAGGAGCGGAGCTCCGCCTGTGATCCGGGCGGGCTGCACGCGACGTGTTCGCTGAAAGGCGCGAGCAGCGAGCATGAGGGACTTCCCGTCCTGCTTCGGGGAGAGCGGCGTCCAGATCGCCGACGCGGCGTCGTCGTCGTCGAGCGCCGGCAAGGGCGCCGCGCAGAACGTGGTGACCTGCCTCTACCAGACGCAGTTCTCCGGGCGGCCCTGCGTGATCTCGGTCGCGTGGGGCAAGAGCCTCATGGGGCAGGGCCTCAGCGTCGGCGTCGACGACCTGTCCGGGCAGTGCCTGTGCAAGGCGGACATCAAGCCGTGGCTCTTCTCCAAGAAGAAGGGGTCCAAGAGCCTCGACGTTGAGGACGGCAAGATTGAGATCTTCTGGGACTTGTCAGGTGCCAAGTTCGGTGCCGGGCCGGAACCATTGGTGGGGTTCTATGTTGCCGTGGTGTCCGACCTTGAACTCGTTCTATTGCTCGGTGACATGAAGAAGGATGCGTACAAGAAGACAGGTGCCAATCGGCAGATACTGAATGCAGCGTTCGTGGCAAGGAGGGAGCACATATATGGCAAGAAGACTTACTCTGCTAAGGCGCAATTCTGTGATAATGGCCAATTCCATGACATTGTGATCGACTGCGATAGTATGGGCCTCAAGGATCCATGTCTTGAGATAAGAGTTGATAAGAAGCCTGTGATGCAAGTGAAGCGCCTGGCGTGGAAGTTTAGGGGAAATCAGACAATTCTTGTTGATGGCCTTCCTGTGGAGGTGTTCTGGGATGTCCACAGTTGGCTCTTTGGATCGACAGCGAGCAATGCAGTGTTCATGTTTCAGACATGCCAGGCACCTGAGAAGTCGATGCCATGGTCGCACTCGCAGATTTTTAGGGAGTCGCAAATGCAAGGTCTTGGCTTCTCGCTGATCCTGCATGCGTGGAAGGTTGAATAGGTTTTTGCAGGATCACAATTGTTTCTGCACAGCCTCCTTTTAGTGCTAACAACAAGATGTTTTTGTTGCCTGTCTGTTCATTGGAAGCTCTCTGATATATGTTCTTTCAAATTATTTTTCATTTTTTTTGCCAATGTTTATAAACGCTTTGTTTGAACAGTTGGCAAGATTATGTGATTCCAGTGGCTTTGCCACTCTCTGTCCCTCTCTTCTTGTGGCTTATGTGAGGATGAATCACTTCTGATGCTGTAAACATAGACAATGCTCTAAACATAATGTTGTCATAATGTAAAGTGTATCAAAGTTCGAACGTAGACTATTTGTTGATGCTAACATTTTTTGAACTAATTACATTAGGGGGAAACCCCTACTGGGTTGATGATAACATTATCTGCAAAATTTTGAGTTTCTTCTTTGTATGGTGATATCTTGTATATTGTGTCCTATTATATGTCACAAGTGTTACTGCATAGCTAATAGTTTGTCACGGTAGTAGTCACTGTTGTTGATGATAACTTTGATCCTACATTCCTACGGGAAAATGGAATTGGGTTTTCAGGCACAAATACTTCAGCATCCGGGTATGCAACCCTGGAAACTGCACATTTTGTTATTATCTGTAGATTTCTGAATATACCTTTTGTTGGAGATTACAATGCTGAAGTTCATACGATACAATTTCCAACCAATGCATTTTGATTTATACTGTTTTTCGACATGATATTTCGATTTCTTCTATGTACATTATTTGTTCTTTTCCAGCATTTTCACCTTCTTTTCCTAATGATCTAATCAGGTTTGTTTTGTCCACTTAGTAAACCGGCTGCACGTCTATTTTGATATACATAAGGAGACGGCACTGATGGATTAACTACCAGTTGAATATACCAACAATCAGCTCTTCCAACTCCAGACTACTTCAGCTCTGATGGTGAAAGGAAAGGGATAATCAGGAGCAATAAACTGAACCCATCTCAGACTCGAGCTTTCCTTCAATGATAGCAGCAATGTTTTATATGCCATCTTTTGTCCTATTTAATGTTTCCTAACTGTTCTTATGCAGTTGATGTCTCCCTTTCAGAAGATTAGTAAATCTCATGATGGTACACAAGAGTTTGTTGAAACTGCTGAACAATTTCGTGGGCTGCTAAGATGGGGCCTGTAGCTGTACACAATCCAAGCCATGACCTCACCATGTAGTTGGTGTTCTGTTCCATTGACTTGTTCATATGAAGATTGTTTCAAGGAAGGCTCTCTACTTTGATGAGGTAGTGCCAGCATCAGGAAGGCTCTCTACTTTGTTTCTATTGCTGCAAACCTGCCTTGATGTACTCGTTCTAATCAAATATCAGTCTTTGTTCAGACATTGGATGATTTTTTTGGGGTCATTTTATCTACTCTTTCATATGCTAGTTGGAGTACGGCCAAACAAAATCTCTCTCTTTATTTCTTTTTTGAATTTATGATCATGCCAGTGTCACTTCGATCTTTAAAAATCTGGACGGAACCTCCCATGTTCCTACCAAATTTACATGGATACTGACATTGATGTGATAATAGTAATGTGGTGTTCAACAATTCTTTCGGGCAAAACAGTAATGGTCCACTGTTCCTCCATTTTTGGCCCACCACCCACCGGGCCACCGGGCCACCACGCTTCAGCCCGCTTTGTGCAACTTGCGTCTCGGCCCCGGCCCGGAAACAGGGCCAACCACCATCTCCCACAAAATAACCCCGCCGCCGCGCAGGACGAAGAGGATCCCCGGCGCCGCCAGCCAGCCACCATGTCGTCGATGATGTCCGCGCTGTCGCAGTGGTTCGTGAACCCGCGCCGCAACCCGCTCGCGCGCATCCACATGCACGCCGTCTCCTCGCGCCTCAGGAAATACGGTGAGCAACCCGGGCCGATCTGTCCTGCGCGGATCTGATCCGTTCCGGCCTCGGTCTCACGATTCAGTCTCCTCGATGGTTCTAGTATGTGTTCTTGATCTGAACGGTGGTGCGGGTGGTACGCAGGGCTAAGGTACGACGACTTGTACGATCCCTACTTCGACCTGGACATCAAGGAGGCGCTCGGGAGGCTGCCCACGGAGGTGGTTGACGCCCGCATCCAGCGCCTCAAGCGCGCCATGGATCTCTCCATGAAGCACCAGTACCTCCCCGAGAACCTCCAGGTCGATTCACATCCTTATTCTTCCCCTCCACATGCCCTGATCTGGATCTCTTTATTGATTCGTATGTTATGTGTCTTGGCGCAGTCGCGTAAGATCAGTCTTACAATGCATTCTTGAGGGTTCGTGCAGTACCGCGGTTTCCATAGTGTTGTGATGTGGTAGATGATTGTGTACATTACGAAGTGAAATGTTTTGGGTTATATGTTTGATTTGCGTCTACGATCTAAATTATTCTGCACATCCGATGTTTCGTATAGTAGTTTTCGGTTGATCAGAGTTTCATTCTCATATTTTGGCTTCTAAGGATGCTGGTTATAGATGGTCAAAGCCTCAAGGTTCTGAATAGGATGCACATTTGAATTAATATTCAAAGGGGTAGTTGTAATCATGAAATTACTATGAGCATTAGACCTAGTAGATTGCTGATGGTTATTGATTTCATTATGTTTGCCTTAATTTGCAGTAGGGTCAGTTTTACTAGGGATTAATACAGAAAAGCCTATATGACGTCGTGTAATTTTAAATCAGTTAAGCATAGTGTGAGGAGGGACTCTGCTCTATTGCCTCAGGGTCTATATAGTTTGACTCAATAAGTTACTCTTTTTTTATGAACGTGAAAACCTGAACCGATGTTTTGTTTTTTAAGCTTGAAAGATATTTTATTTAGTTTTGTGTCCATTAATGTTTAATGTGGACTTTTTGCCCTCTTCAGCCTAACAAATGTTGTAGAGTAACTTATCGAGTTATCAACAACTCAGTTCATTATACCTATGGATGAATTTCTAATATGTCGAAGCACCTTCTTTTTGACTTTGTTCTAGAAAACTTGGTTAAAATGGACCTAAAGTTTTTATCGTGGCACATTTTTTCACATTAAGTAATGCATATCATTACATTTGCATTTACTTTTATATATTCATGAATTCTGAACCTTGTATTTTTTTTTCGCAGGCAAAGCAGACGCCATTCAAAAGCTATTTGAGTGACATGTTGGCTCTGGTAAGTGCATTTTCTGTTATTCACCTGTTCTTTATATTGAAAACCTTCTTTATATTGAAATACAATGCTGTAAGGGAGTGTACATGACTATACAATTCTGTTATCGTGACAATCTATTATGCGGTTGGATGCTCTACTTGCGGTTGTGTGTGTGTTTATAAAGTAGTTTTCTGTATTATTATTGTGTAAGCTAGCTTCTACGAAAAATCCATTGATTCCTGTGTTTCTTGACCATTATCTTTTGACAACCAGAATACTGTAATAAATGATGTTCCAATCATAGATTTCCATATTCCTGGGCAACTTATCTGTAGCATATGACTAATATTATACTAGTACCATGAACATTTGGTGAAGGCCCTTGGCAATGGAACATTAATATTATTGCAGCCAAATGACTAGTGCGCTAAGTGCAGAGAAGCAGTACTGGTTTTACCGCCAATTTAGCCTTCCAGTTCTTGATTTTACCTTATGCTGCACATTTCTGTCACATTTGTTATATCTCATTCAACTCCACTGGCTTTGTTTGAACACAATTTCAGGTGAAAAAGGAGGCTGCGGAACGTGAAGCACTGGGAGCCCTTCCTCTTTACCAGAGAACCATTCCATAAGGCGTTATCTCACATGCTCGTAATTTTAATCTTCATGACACTTCAGAATACATGAAATAAATGCAGCGGATGATACTGTTTCTTTTATGTCGAAAATTCCATTTTGCATATTCTTGAAGTGGTGCATTGACCATCTGCTGTACTTCATGTTTTTCCCTCTAATTAATGGGAACAAACTGTATGTTCGATTTTCTTAACTCGCTATATTAATTCTCAAGATGTTTTGCTTCAACTCGATAACATTTCAGTATTCTGTTTGATCTTGCCTCTCAATATTACCATTAGTGCCCACAACATCAACTATTTCTGCAAAGCTATGGCGCTTTGCAGTTTCATCATGTTGCAGCTACTGTCGTTCTAACAATTTGTATCATAAATTCATAATACCATTAAGACACTTCTTTGCCCAAATTGTGATGCACCTCAGAAGACAGAAAAGTTGCGAATAGTATTTCGAAAACCATTCAAAGTTTATTGTTTTTATGAAAACTGATGAAAATTGGCCGATAAACATGTACTGTTTAAAACTGACTGGTTAATGTTTAGGGTAAATTAGATTCATACCATTATAATTTTGTAAACTTTAAAATATGTAATCTATTTATTTATGACAAATGAGATTTTGCAAGAGAATGATACGTGAGTTCAATTGATATATTTTAAATTTTACAAAATTATAATGACATATATCAAATTAATACTTAAAAAATTGCGAAGATAGCGTCGGCGGCAAGAACGCATCTTTGAATAGGTAGGTGGGTTCCATTTTCCGGCGGCCGGGTCAACAAGCCACCAGTAGGCCGTAGCCCTCGTACGCAGGCGAGTGGATAAAGCAGTAATTCCGACCGGCAAAGGTAACGAAGCCGCGAATCGAATCGCGGCAAACAGAATTCACCGCTCTGCGGCGGCAGCGCCAGCCCAAGTCTATCCAAGCCCGGCGGCGAGATCCACGCGGCGGCACGGCGGGGAGGTGAGGTGGCCTCCCGTGTTTAGCTTCTGGTCGGGGTCGATTTCCATTCATGGCTGTGCGGCCTGGGTGGGTGGTGGGCGTGGCGCGGGGGGCGGCGGCGGCGTGGCAGCGCGTGGCGTGCAACCCGGAGACGCTCCCTCCCGACCGCGTCCTCGCGCTGCTCTGCTGCGCGCCGCTCCACCTCCTCGCGCGCCTCGCCGCCTTCCTCTGCATCCCCTTCCTCCCCCACGCCCGCTCGCCGCTCTTTCCTCCACCTCACCGTCGCGGCCGCCGTTTCCTTCTCGTGCAGTCCCCGGAGCTTCTGAGGTATCCTTCCCCTCACTACTCCATCTCCTCCTCCTCCTCCTCATCTTCTTCGTCGGACGAGGATGACGACGGCGACGACATCCGCGAAAATTTCGATTGAGGTACGCCACTGCCCTCCGATCCTGACTTCATTCAGAAGGATACAACTCACATTACTACCCGAAGTTGAATAAAATTTTGACTAGAGAGCAATCCATTTTGCTAACTTTATTTGACAGTAGACGAACTTCAATGATCACATTGTATTCTTGACAGTGGTAACAAAGCTATAATTAAAAGGAATTATTTTTATCTGTTCAATCAAAGACATATCCATGCCAAACGGTCAGGACGCTGATCATAAATTCGTGCCCGTTTCGATCAGTACTCGAGCCAGTGAACAAACCGTGCTCACAAAGATGACCAGGTGATTTTGTTATATTTTGAGGAGACGCTTTGAGGAAAGGGGCATCATATGTTGAAATACAAATACTTCCTTAATTCGTATTACCCATTTTGAAGGGTCTATCTTTCATTAATGATTTTTTTCAGTAGTGCACATGGCATGACTCAGCGCACACTTGTTTTAGCCTGTTAGTAGTAGATCAAAAAGGGAAAGGAGAAAAGTTCCGTTTAGATGGTATTCATTGATTCACACTTTTAAAACGGATTTTGATATTTAATTGCCATTTGAATGAATTTTGATTTCATTATTCTTGTTGAGTGTTCCATGAATCATTGTCCAGAGCACACTGGTTACAGACTATTCAAGTGTAAGGGAATAGAGAGGGCACACACCCTTTATGTCCTTTTGATAATGACGACATTCTCCACTGTTATTAAAATTTTGTTTTGTAATGTAGGTAGCAGTCCATGTTTTTTGGTTCTTGCACCTCAAAAGCAGATAGTTTTCTCTATTATGCTTTTAGGGGGCATGACATTATCCTTCATGGATTTGGTTTATTGGTCTAATCAATGGTGTTCAGCATGTGGTTGAAGTTTGAGTCAGTTTCTTATTTACCATCGGAAAATTGACTTATGCCTTCTAAGCCATTGAAAATTTCAGAGTTCCTTATCTGCCATTAGATTTGAATTTGATTCCTTACGTGCCACTGTTATGAATTAACTACTATTAAACTGAGTTGAAAAAGGAGAAATTTTAACATTTTTTGCTTAGATTTTCTTTTATACTTAGATATTCAAGTGACTATGTTTGATTCATACCATTAAATCATGAATATAATACAATGTTAATACACAAGTATGATGTAATAAAAAATTTATGAATATGTATAACTAAGAAATATATTGATTATATGAAATAAGTATTTATAAACAAGAGATAATGTAAAAAAAAACACATTTCAGACATAATAGATAATTACATAACGTGAATAATGGCATAGGAGGGATGAAATTCAAAACCAATGGCAGATAAGGAACTTTAATTTTTTCGATGGCTCATAAGGTATTGTGCTATCTTTCAATGGTAAATAAGGAATTTTCTCTTGAAGTTTTGACCTTTAATGACAACTTGATGCAAGTAATAGATGAAACCAACCTTTTCGGATAAATGTACCCTTACTCTTTGAAGGACAAAAAAAATCCCCTAAAAATATGCAATCTTGAATGCATGGTATTTAATTTGTAAAAAAGAAAAGATAGTTATTGAATAGTTATTGAGTATCCTACATGATTTTTTTCCTGCTTTATTACTTCCATGTTATGCGAAATCATTTCTGTGGAGTACCATGTGGGTAAATTATGAGGTTTCGTTTGTATGAGAGCAATGATACCACTTCGAATGAGCTGCAATTGTTTTGGAGGTGGAGTGTTTAATTTGTGCTTAAAATTAAACTCCAACAAGCTTGGTTATTGATATTAAACTATTTAAGAATTTTCTATGATGGAAAAAATAATTGAAGGCAGTACCAAAGGGAAGCACTATAATTTATCCATATTGTTGGTCTTTTCAACTGAAATTTTAATTACTCATTCATCCCTTGTAGAGGAATTTCGCAAGATATTAGCACTTTTGGATTGAAAATCTTGAACTTGTAGGCTTCACTGTCTATGTCTATGGTTCATCTGTTTCAGGTTGCTTTCACAGAAGGCTCAGGAGGAGTTAATTTGGCCTCAAGTGGGAAGATTGAAAATTCATATGCAGTACTGGCTGCTAAATGGCCCGCCCTTTTATCTCATAGTTTTCAGGACCTAAATTCTTTCGATGCTCATTGTTTATAAGTCCATTGGTTAAAGACTACAGAAAAGAATGCCTGGTGGATGAGACTGCCAGTGCCACTGTTGATTCCTGCATAGTATGAAGTGAACTCATCAGCAAGTAGCGGTGATGAATGTCATGTGTCATTGAAAATTGTATGATTCCATATTTGAATTGAAGATATTTGTCTTCCTATTTGGAAATGAGATCTCATTGATGCTGTGGAACCTCAGTATGATCAATAACGATGCAAGTGGGCACCTGAGGCGCGCATCTAATATAAAATTTGTAGGTTTTTACAGGTTACCTGTAAAATTTGTACTAGATGTGGGTTCGTGAGTATGCCCACTTGCATCTCGAAGTATGAAGCACAATTATTTTCTTGCAACTTGCAAGGATAGTAGGAAGACAGTAAAAGGGAATGGCCCTGTAATCTTGTCATTGTTATTTTTTCCCCTGTTGTTTTAGGAATGTCATTTTCAGTTCAGGTGATTTTCATGTGTGATAAGATTACAAAGTTTGCAAATGTAGAGCAATGCTTCATGCTCTGCTTTGTATATACTCTGTTCTATTGTTCCTTATTGCTGTAATTATCTGTAAGGAAACAGATGGTATGATTGTAAAACCAGAAATGATTTTTTGGTTGTCGGTGTTTCGTACACCGGCACAGTAAATTTATACGATCGGACGGGGGATCGTGCGTTTTCGGAATCGAATGGCTAATCTACAAGTGAGACTCAAGACTCAAAGGTTAACCTGGTTCGGGTCGTCTCGAGGCGTAATAACCTACGTTCAGGGGCGAGAGATCAATTGTATGAATCTTAAGAACACGAGGGTACAATGCAGAAGGGCTCTGAACAGATCCGAGAATCTCAAGCTCGCGTGATGAGGGTGGTTTATAGGCGGTGTTTGTCAATATTGCTTTATGTGTCTTATGCCTTTTTTCTTATATCTATCTCTGCTCCATTGCCCGAGTGTCTCTTATATAGTGTCGAACCTGAGTTGTCTTGACCGAACCATGGTTGGAGTGACCGGACTATGTTTTAAGCATCTTACCATCTACAGAAGCGGATGACCCTTTGATAGGTGGGGTCACGGTTCCCAAAGAGTCATGCTCTCTGGTGTTTGGGCCAGACGCCTCTCGTTCGTACTTTTGTTCACTGAGAGGGAACATGGTTGATTTACTGTTTAGCTTTATCGTCTGGAGGGTTGTTTCTCGTTTGACCGGGTAGTTGTGGAATCTTCCGAAATACTTATCTCCTTCGCGTAACTGCACATTGCCGGGAATTCTGAATCGGCGTGTTTGTTGGGCTGATAATTGCTTTCCAGCGGTCGACGTGCGAGTCTCGATCGCTAGAATTTGGATAGCTCGGGTCCCAACCTTTAGGGGTCGGAACGATCACTCCTCTATCTCTGGGCCTTGATGAGGCTTTCCGACCGCTGAGGCCGGACCGCCTTTGCGAAATCTTTGATGGGTCGTTGGGTTGCGTACTGTAGGTGGGCCGCGTTATAGAAGTTGATCTGTAGGTACCCAGGGTATACTATTTCGAGACTGGCGATGTAAAATATAGCTTCAACCCATAACTTTCTATATACTAGCACCGACGCTCGTGCTAACGCTACGGTCGAAAAAAAATATTAAATTAAAAAATTAATATATTAAAATTAAAATTATAAATTTCTCATTATTTATCACTATAATAAAATGTTAAAGTTTTAGATGCATCATATTTAAAATTTGATGCGCTTTAGAAATTCTTGAACAAATATAGATATATTTTTTTTACACTCATTATCTTGGTACTTCAATAACTGCAGTAGAAATTTAAGCCTGAGTATATTTTTATTCTGCACATATATCAATATACATTGTGATCAGATCAACACACATATTTTAATATTATGCATAAAAATAGTAAAAAAAATACTCATAGGAATTTAATTGACTAATGTTTTTTCATCTCAATCATATTGAAGCTCATAACAAATTGCCTGTCAAAGACCTAGAAAAAAAAATAAAAAATTGATAAATGCATGTAAGACAACTACTGTTCAATACATATACATATACAGGGACCTGTGGTAATCTCAAAAGGTTGTTTTGATCAATTTCAAGGAGAAAAAGGAGTTCGTTTAGATTGTTTTGATTTCAGAAGAAAAACAGAATGTGTTTAGATGGTCCGAGGAAAAGGAAGATAATTTAGGATGAGAAACAGATGCCGCTCAAAATCAACGTTGCAAAGCAGATCGATCACAAGAGGTTAACAAAATTCAGTTTTCAATGCTAACAATTGGAGATGCAGAGGTTTTTTGTGGGCTCAAAAAGGAGACATCCGAAAAAAGTTAACAGTTAGATTTGTAAAAGTGTCTGGAGAGAGATTTTATCCATCGAATTTGTAAGAAGAGATAACTCTGGTTGCATTTCTGTGTGTATGTCGCTTAACCTATGTCTATTGAAAATATTTTACCGTGTGTACATAGAAAAAAAAACTGTGCTTTTTAAAAAGTAGATATGCGATAGATTTCTTGATTTGAGGGGTCCTTCACAATTGTCGTTTATCCCATTGTGAGCCAACTGACAAAATAGAAGACCTGGCCGAATACTGAGGAAAATGCTTTAGCAGTTCTGGCATTTGGTGGTGGTGCCTGATGAGCCGTTGGATGGACTTCGCGGGGTTGAACGGTCGAGAGCGCGACTGCTCCGAGCGACTGCGAGGCCAGCGATTGGCGCAAGCCGCAAGGAGGATCCCAATTCTTCGTCCCCGGGTGGGTGCCCCCGCCGCCGAACCCTCTCGCCGCCAGCGCCTCCGGTCCCTTCTTCCCTCTCTTGGTTTCTCCTGATCCTGCTCCCGGGCCGTCGCTCTTTGCTCCGCCTAGCGGAGTGGAGGTCCGTACAGGTGAGAACAAGTCCCTGACCTCGCTTTTGGTTGGATTAGATGGATTTCTTCGTTCAAACAGGTGTTTGCTCTTTTTCCCGATCAGACCTAAATCCTTTCTACCCTCAATCGAGATTTAGGTTAGCTGTGGATTTGCGTGCTGCTTGCTGTGACCCTACCAAATGCAATCCATTCTATCCGTGATTTTGTTGAGGACTGCGCTTGTGCAGATTATTTTCGCAAAATTCTGGGGGTTGATTCCGCGACTATCTGATATACAAGTTGCCGGTAGTAAGACATTTCGCGGATTTGTCCTGCAGGGATCATCTGGTGTGGAGATTTTGCCCCAGGACGATGGCAAACATGCGTGTGCTTCTGCTTGGGTAAGATATCATATGATGGATGTCGCATATTTCTATGTGCAGCTACTTGACTGTTTTCTAATGCTGATCTCCAACAGCTTGGCCCGAGCAAAGGGTTCGCTCGCGGAGGCTGACCGATGTGCTTCCTTAAGGTATATTAATTGTATAATTTTTTACAGGCTTTGTTCTATCTTGTAAAGTTGTGAAATTGTTTCTTTTGCAGTCCATGGGTCCAGTGTTGGCACCATTTAAACTGTGAATGTGGTGTCTCACTTAGCAACTACATGCTTCAATTATGCACAGTTGATTATTGTGTCAGTGCGTGCTTAAGTATTGCTGATGGTTGCAAGTCTTGTTTTCTGTGCTTTGTTTCTGAATCTGGTTACTTTTCAGGCCATCACTTCTAGCATCACTGGGCGGACATTACAAGGTTAGTCCAACTATTAGTCGTTTTGCATCGATTCATTCATAAAATGGTTACTTATATGGCATCTTTATTGCAGCTTCCTATGCCAGATCGTTGGTTCTCATCAGCAGGTATAACCTCATGGCTCACATGGTTAAATTTGATACATTATGGGTAAAAAAACCAAACCAAATAATATGTCATACTCTATGGTCTTTTTACTCTGTAGCTCTGTTATTGTGCAAGTCTGTGAATTCATCTGTTTGTGGCTTTGCATCAAAAGAAATATGTCCACCAGTCTAAATTTCATGGAATTATCAAGTTTTTATGATTTAAATGTGTAACTTTATTTTACTCTGTGATATAATTTACTTAGCAAAACAGTGCCTTATCTGTTCAGCTGTATTGTGAGATTATTTACAATTGCAATCCAATGTTTTTTTAACACACTGTGCAAGGAGATCATATCCATTTGTAGGCTAGTTACTTCTGCTGCATTTTCTTTCTTATTGCTTTTTCTATACTTGGCACTAAATTGTTATGATAAACGTGTATCAAAATATTCTGGTAGCATACAGCAATACTACAGCAGTTTTATTTTAAATGCCCACTATATTGTTTATATGTTTTTATCTTTCTGCAGGGCTTCCGCCACATCTGGTGCTAGGGATGCCAGCACTCTCCCCTACAATGGTAAAAGCTTAAAACATTGATTCTTAGTAATACATGCTTTTCCCCTGTGTGCATATTCTGTAATCTGACACTATTTTCATTAGAATCAAGGTAACATTGCGCAATGGAGAAAACAGGAAGGAGACAAGGTTAGGATTCTGCTATGGAATGTTTCATGATACAAGGATCCAATTTTGAACATAAATTGTTATTGATATTTTATGTTGTTTGCAGATAGAGGTTGGTGATGTGATATGTGAGATAGAAACTGATAAAGCTACTCTTGAATTTGAAAGCCTTGAAGAGGGGTAATGTCCTTGACAACATTTTTTTATTGGTTAAATCAATATCATTGACGATTCATGTAGCATTTTCTAAAATTATGTACCGACACACTATGCATATGCTGCAAAACATGCTTTAATTTATGAATTGCCCAAATGGATAAGTGCTTTCCATAGAACTCTTTGTTCAGCGACCGAACATGTCAGAATGCTGTATCGACCGTTTCCCAATCTGATTTAAGAAACTTAGTACAGTACCTTTTTTACTTTGTACTTAAGAAGTTGGACTTGTTTTTCATATTGTAACCTCCTTTTGCATTCATTTTGACTTGAAAAAAGTGGACCTATCCATACCTTCTCGATAGTTCATTCATATAATTTTGGTCAATCTACTTTTCGAAGTCAAATCTAGTCTAATATGCTGTACTTCTTTCACTTGATTACCTTTGACATTATTCATCAAATACGTAGACTAACCTTAGCTCTCAGAAACTGCACATATTCTTGAGCAAATAAACAAAAGGGCACTCCGGTGCACACACCTCCTGCTTGCATAGGGTCTGGAGAAGGGTTCTACCACTTTAATGGAAATAAGATTACGACATGAATGTTTTAGTTAGCTGGCTCTGCTGGACAACATTGTTACGTTTTCATTTTAGTGTTCTTGTCATTATTATATGTTTTTGGTCATATTTTATTTTTATTTACTATATCTTCTATTATATAATAATGTTTGCCTGTTCTGTACACCATTTTTTTTTCTTTTAGCTAACCCCTTTAATTCTTCATTCAGGTATCTGGCCAAGATTTTAGCACCTGAAGGTTCAAAGGATGTTCAGGTTGGACAGCCCATTGCTGTCACGGTATGATTTTTTTATTTGTTTTTTTATTGCATTCTTAATATCCATTTTAAATGTTGGCATTTCTATCTTAGTGATTATTGCTCACTATCAATTTGATTCTAAGGTTGAAGACCTTGAGGATATAAAAAGTATACCCGCTGATACTTCCTTTGGAGGTGAACAAAAGGAGGAGCAATCAACAGAAAGTGCACCGCAAAGTAATGTAGCTGATGTGTCTGAACAAAGCTCAGCAGTGAGCAGAATCAGCCCTGCAGCTAAGATACTAATCAAGGAACATGGACTTGATGCGTCTTCACTAAGGGCATCAGGTCCCCGTGGTACACTACTAAAGGGGGATGTCCTGGCTGCATTGAAGGCAGGTGCCGCTTCAAGTTCGACCAAAGAAAAGAAGGCTCCAGCGGCACCTTCATCGCAGCCAGTTCATGATTCCCAATCTCAACCAGCCACTACTTCGCAAAAGACTGATACATATGAAGATATTCCCAACAGTCAGATACGCAAGGTACTCTGACTCCACTAGTTTCTATAGATATCATGATAGGTTAATTCTTTTTAGTGAATCTGTTATCCTTTCAAGAACACCATAATTTTACTAAAACTCAGCTCCGACATTTAAACCATGCTGTCCCAGTGTTTGTGTTTCACAAATTCATGAAATTCATGTTAGGTTTGTAGTTTAAATTAGTATCTAATGCTCTACCTGACAACTTGTAATAAAAGTACTTCTTACTATTTGTGGTGGGGGATGGATTCTTAAAGCATGCTGTACCAGTTATCGCACATTTTTGTTTTAGTCGATATCATTGCTGCAGGCAAGCAAATGCATCTTTTATCTCTATTGTTGTAGAAGTGTCAACAATTTGATACTTTTTGTATCTTGCAGGTTATTGCAAAAAGGTTGCTTGAATCAAAACAGACAACTCCACATTTATATCTATCTAAAGGTTTGTGTTCATTCTGGGCTTCAGTACATGTCATATTTATGTGTTGTTGACATAATGATGTTTGTTATATTGTTGTCAGATGTTGTTCTGGATCCCTTACTTGCTTTCAGGAATGAACTGAAAGGTGTGTTATTTATCTCATTTATTAAAAAATATGCTTAGTGGTCTGCTAATAAAAAAATACGATGTTTTACTCATGATTTATTTTATTGTAGAGCAACATGGCATTAAAGTTTCAGTAAATGATATCATCATAAAAGCTGTGGCAATTGCCTTACGGAATGTTCCTGAAGCAAACGGTAATTTCTACTGAATGTCAAATTTGGTCTTTTATTATGTTTCTATTCTGAGGCTTAGAAATTATTTTTTGTTTTATGAAGCTGCATCAGGTGCAAATCCTGCTTGATATAAACATACCGACAACCGTTTCATGTCTCACTGTCTTCTGAGAGATTATCCTTTTGATCATGGGAGGCTAACCGTGTGCTATTACTATGTACACCTATTTGTAGAAGCTAGCAGCTATAGCATTCTAAAGGTGATTTATTCACCCATTATCATCTTGGTTGCATGGCCAAACTCCACCAAAGGAGTTTGCACATGGTATATTGCTGTTGGAATATTATGAGCTACCGCTAGGTCAACATGATGAATATAAGCTAGTTTTGCATTATATTAATATGTTATATTGTTCCTATAAGCTGAATTTGATCAGCTCCACATTGGTGCCACGGTTACTTGTTTCTTTAGGAAAGACTCCTTCTATTGTATAGTATTTCAAATATTCACACTTGAGAAGCACAGGTCAGGGTTTGACTGTTAGTAATATCCAACCTTGGTCAGATTCGCACTATAATAGTACTACTACCAGTTTTTTTCTTCTCTCTCTTAGCTTACGAGCCACCTATCCTGTTTTCTTTTTCTGGTATAATTAGCCATACATTACCATTTCATTATTTATTTTGTGCTCCAGCTGGACAATTTGGAAATGTTCAGTCATATATTTTTTTTGAGTGCTAAATGTTCTATATCAGTATAGGTAGTTGTTTCAGTTTCCACTCCCCACTTCTGGAAATCTCATGTTTTCACGTCGATTTCCAGCTTACTGGAACACTGAGAAAGAAGAAGCTCAAAGGTGTGATTCAGTCGATATATCCATTGCTGTTGCTACAGAGAAGGTATGAATGTATGATGCTAGAGTACATCTAAGTTATTATTGGCTATCTTGGGCCCCTCTAACGTGTGCTGTTGTTCCAGGGCTTAATGACTCCAATAATAAGAAATGCAGATCAAAAGACTATATCAGCAATATCTTCAGAGGTATGAGGATACTTCCAAATTCTGAAATGAAATTCAGCGGTATCTTTATGTAGAATCCTTTTAATGGATTTGGCATAATCATGTATATGTATATGCAGCTCTAGCCGTCAACAACAATTAAGGTTACATAAGGAAGCACAAAAAATGCAAAATTTAACCCTTTCTTAGAATTCTTTCCACATTTGTGAGTTCGAAGTCTCAGTGGCAATAAATCGTTTATGGTGTTCCTTGTACCTAATCACTCAGGTTAAGCAGCTGGCTGAAAAAGCAAGAACTGGGAAGCTTGCCCCTAATGAATTTCAAGGGGGGACTTTCAGGCAATTGAATTCTGCCTGTCCATTGTTCAGGGAATTCTACCTATTGTTGAAATACTAGATTTTTGCATTCTAATGCTTCATTATTATGCAGTATCTCGAATCTTGGGATGTATCCAGTAGACCATTTCTGTGCTATCATTAATCCACCACAGGTTGCTCGCTCACACTTGCCTTCTGATAGCGGGATCATTCAAAATTTGTACTGACAATTCCTGTTCATGTCTTTGCGTCAGTCTGGCATTCTCGCTGTTGGTAGAGGTAACAAGGTTGTTGAGCCTGTTGTGGACAGCGATGGTATGTTCTCTACATTCTGCCTGCCTTCTCAGAACAGTCGCAGACATAAATTTAACACGTGTGACACTGTACAGGAACTGAGAAGGTTGCTGCAGTTACAAAGATGAGCTTGACGCTATCTGCTGACCATCGTGTATTTGATGGGCAAGTAGGAGGTAGTGATATTCACTTTATATTTTCTTTGTCATTATTTTCTCACATTATTGAACCTCCTTTTCTGCTGCACGTGGGAGCAGGCAAGTTCTTCACAGAGTTGGCATCGAATTTCAGCGACATTAGGAGACTGCTACTGTAAATGAAAGGTGGTGCTTTATCATGCTTTTGAAGAATTCTTTGCAGAGAACGCTGCCAAAGAAAAACAGTTTGCTGACGCTTGAGATTAAGTTGCTTGATCACCAGTATGTACAAAATTAACCAATTTTGTAATAATTCTAATAAGAAGACGTTGGCACCTCCACGGTGTTTTTCATTTATCTTTAGCTGGGAGCCTAGGAGTTGCCCTGAGAATACGGTGCCATTTTCATATTTGACGATGTTTTGCCACATTGTACATTGGTGATCAGGTTCGCTGCAACTGTGGCGCCGATGGTCCCTTGTTACCTGAGTATTTCTGGCAGACACAAGGATTCACTGCATTTTTTTTGTTCATGATATTGCGATACATGAAAGTAATAACAAAATGGTTCTTCCAGTCTTCCTGCATTTTTTATTAACTGTAGTCTGATTACTCTGCTGTCATATTTTGAGCATATCCTTCTTCCTATTTGCCACCAATTTTTTTGGCACTTAACACAAATCACACAGAGCTGGTGCCACAAAACTTGTGTGGCACCGGTGCCATAATTTTTTCCCCTACCCTTCTCTGGCTTGAGCGCTGTGGCGTGGTGTTATCGGCAATTACAGAGGACAACGTCGATGACATGTCGGCGTTGATCTACTTTTCGCAGCTCGGCCGTATCGCCGAAAGAAGCCTGCTGACAATAGGGTCCACAGATCAGCGACCGAGTCAGCCGCAAACAAAGCTCCTAGCCGACGCGTCCGCGAGCCGAACCGCAGAACGCGATCGCGGGAAACAAATTTCCCCAGCAGCGCCGGCGGCAAAGTTCAAACCCTTAAACCCGAGAAGATCCACCCCGGTTCCGGCGCGGAGAGCAAAGGCGCCCGATCAAGTTCGCGCGCCGCCTGCCCGCGGATGGAGAGCAGGCTTACTCCCGCTGGTTTGACGCGTTGTGGCGCGGGCGGCGGTCCGCCGACCCCAGCGTCCTCGCGCACCTCTGCTGCGCGCCGCTCCACACCTTCTTCTCGTCGATTGAGGTATGCGACTGCCTATGCTTTAGATTTCGTATCCGATCGCTTGTCGCAGTGCAAATGATCTCGCTTAGCCTGAATGATCTGGAGCACTCGTCCAAATCAGCACACGTTTAATAACTTCCTCCCATTACGAACTTTCGCATTTTTGCTTGGCTTAGGAAATATATGGATTTGTATTCCACTTCCCCTCTTTACTGTTCTATTTGAACGACATACTTTAACTGGTCAGTGCATGCTTTAACTAGGATTTCTCCTTTTTATGTACTACATTTCCTTATATGAGGTAGCGATTCTACACGCGCTGAATTGATAGTAGCACACTAACTTATCAGAGATCCTAAAATGAGTTCACGGGAGGTGATTGACCTTTTCTGAAGTCATGGTAAGTGCAAGCTCATATAAGTCCATGCTCTGCTTTGTTCTCGGTGGTTTCCTCTGCTAGTGTCCTGCATTCTTGATCAAAACAGAAAAATAATAGCATCTATCTTATTGACCTAGTTGTTGAGAGCACTCAACATGCTGGTTGACAGTTATTGGCTTCTAATGTCAGCTTGCTGACAGTTAGAGATGACTCAGTGAAGTTATTAAGAACAATGCGTCCTGTCTTGAATATAGGAGTACTTGTATACAGCAATGAATCCTAACAAAATGCAGGAATGGGGAACATGATAAGGGTTGAACCACGATAGTCCTTAACACTAACTATTGTACATGCATAATTGAGCACTGCTGCTACCTTCTTTAATATTGATGAGTGATATCTTGCATTTTTTTTACGTGCTTGAATTTTTAGGCGTAACATCATGAACGAATTTTGCTTTTTGGAGTTTCCAGTCTCATGCCCTAGTCTCCTAGAGGGGAAGCATGTCTGCGAACTGTCTCAGCCAAAACACATGGTCCTGTGCTGCAGAGCATTTTGTTCATATGTAAGGTTAAGCTGTAGCCCCAGTAGCTAAAAATAAAATTTCATAACCGGGTACTACCGAGTCGCAAAAAAAAAAAAAAAAACGCAGGTGCTACCTTACTTCTACTGAAAGTTGAAACAAAAATTATTGGTTATTGTTTTTTACTAAGTGAAATTCATAACCAAGTAATGGTGATGAGTGAGGCTGTCTCATTTCTGCTATTATATGAAGCACGGTTATTTCTTTGCATGTTTGCACGTATGGTTCATTGGCCTTGGATATCCCCTTGGGAGCTATTTCTCCACTTCACTTTCCCCACGAGGACAGTGCAAAGAAATGGATTTATCATATTGTCGTTTCCGGTTCAAGTGGAAATTTTTCATGTGCATCAGATTACAGCTGTACTTGCTCCCGTGTCCATTTCTGGGTGAAAGCCGTGCTCCATGTTTTCTTTGCACGATTTGGTATTCCCAAGTCATGTCGCCATCAGTACTAAGAATAAAAATACTCCATATTTTACTCTCGGAAAGTTTATATTTTGTGACGACAGCAGAACATTTGAACGTGCCTGATCAGGAAAGTGGATTTTACCAGGCCCACTGATATTTTTTTTACGACTCGACGTTGTATCGTGGCTGTTATCATCGTCAATACTCCTCAAAATTTAATTGTCAAATTCTAGCGACCCGTTTGGTGGCGGCTATGAAACTCCTGTCTCCCCTTGACAGGACTTCGTAGGGGCAAGGAGACGCACGGTCGATGGTCCAACCCTGTCGCGGCTGAGCCGCTGAGCTGGAAAGATAGCGATAGAAGTGGGGACACTATCCTACGCCCACTGCATGTGAATTCTGAGCTTATGTTTCGGTACGGTGAAAACGTTTCATCCTCTTTACAGCGATCAACTATCAAGGTCAATGAAATTTAGTGCTCCTATGTAATGTATCTCATTTCCTTTGCCAGCTTTACTCCGACTGACATCCCATTTGTTTCCTCTTGTATTCAGACCGCAAAGAGGCAGGTTGTCCGGAGAGATGCTGAGGAGCATATGGCGTGGTTCATTCACATTGTTCTGGTACGATCCCCTCAATCACACGGTTTCGAATGCTTACGTACTTGATTGTATAATTACATTGAGGCCGTTTTCCACATCTATAGACGCATCCTTTCTGGCAGTAGCAGAGAGAAGTAGGTTTGTTAGATGGCCCGTCCTTCTCTGGGTTTCCTGCAGATGAGGGGTAGCTCTCGCATTTCTCGTAGCGGATTAGACCGGCCCTCGTTGTGATTTGTGAGTGCGTGGCACCGTGCTGCCCTGCCCGACCTCGGCACATGCGTGATCCCATGGACCGTGAGCACGTGGGGCCTCATGGTCCCGTGCGTGCTCACCGTGGAAAGGCAATGGAGTGGTGCTACGTGCTAGGGCCTAGGACACCATTCCTTTGTGCCTGCTTTGGAACCTACCTGGAATGGAGCACTGATGAAACATAGCTTGGCTGGTAACCTCGCTCGCTTCAACTGCAAGCGATGGATGATAGAGGTCCTGCCGTTCCCGCTCTGAACTTTTTTAGATTCCTTTACAGTTTTCTGATGCTCGCGGTGGAGGCTTGGTAGATTGATAAGACTTGGTAGATTCATCAAGGGGTAAATTTTTTTGGGTTCCTTGATCATTAAGGCCATTCCAGACCTTGTTTAGGAATTCCCAAACAGGACATTGCTTTAGAGTTTGCTGGATATTTTTTTTCGATCGTGTCTGGCATGTTTTGTATTAAAAAAGATAATAGAATAACAGATGATGACTAAGAGACGTCAACAAACATGGATCCGAGCGACCACATCACACACTACAAACTAACTCGCAACTAATGGCGACCGGCGATTCGCGGCTACACGGTCCCAAGGGGACACAAATGGTTCAGTTTTCTGGACGGTACACATGAATTGGTGGTCACTTACAGTTGCGCGTCCGCCGGCGTCGAGCTGAACCGTACTGGAGGTACGAGAACATGCTTCCCTACTCCACCTGGTTCAATTTTCTGGGCGGTACGCACGAGACGCACTTCTTCTACATAGATGACGTGCTCATGTCAAGCATGTCCATCAATTATGCCGCCGGTGCCTCGTACAGTGCATGCACGGGCTATCATTTTGTTACAAACACGCGCTTGCATCAGGGGAGGTCTGGATGGATGAAATAAGTAGAGCAGGACATGGGATTTGTGGATGGGTTTGTTTCCTCTAGATGCTCATAAGACGAACGAAGGTTCTTTTGTAGCTATAGCTAGCAGGAGAGCAAATGATCTGATCATGGTGTTTGTTTGCTTTTTGTCCCAAATTAAAAGATGATGGCGCGAAACATTCTTATTAGGGTAGGATAAGAGCGAAATGAATGCAGCTACGAAGTTGATTGCGTGGATTAATTAAAACATGAAAGCAAGTTGTTTGGGATACATCTCTATCGTGACCTGTGAGGAGCTGTCAACGCATACTCCTACTTACAAAATAAATCAAATAAGGGGCCGTTTGGATGCCTTTATTTTGGAGAATTTGAAATTTATATAATGAGATTGGCTATTTAGCTTGAAATTTGATATTTTACAATTTTTTTAAGCTCTATCTCAAATTCATAGGGTGAGAGATGAAAATAAATTTTATAAATTATTATGCTACAATTCTATTCTTTAATTTATAACATATTCTTCAACTCAATTCTCTAAAATAAAAATGCAACATAGAAGTATGTTCCTTATATATCTAACAATAAATATATAAATATATTTTATATACAATTATATTAGCTTAATTAATTTATGTTTAAATTGTAATTCTTAAAATGAATTCAATTCTAACGATCCAAACGGGCCTAAGAAGAATGTGTTACAGGAATTTTAACCTGAAAGATGCATGAACGAATAATGATCTGAACACTTAGAAAGGGAAAAGATGATGTATAGGCCCGCCTGTTTACTGTTCACTAGCAGTATCTTATGTCGCGGCCTTGCGTGAAACCTGCCAGCTTTGCTCTATATCACTGACAGAGGACCACGTGATGCTGAGACGGGACAATGGCTCCGTTATTCTTTTAGTAGTTTTTTTTAGAATTATTCTACTACTAGCTGGGACGTGTCCGTTTGTATAGAGTATCACTGGCCTTTTCGTGACCCAGTCAGACTTTTCCTTTGTCCCGAAATTATAGAAGCATGAAACGGAGAAAGGTGTTCTTTCAAGCACTACTAGCATTTGTGCGCGAAAAGCGGGGGTGCGAAAGCGACGGCTTTCGCGTCAGGCTTCAGGGTGGACGGGTAATGGATTCCCTCTGTTTGATGCTGCGGCGCTTGTGCGCGTTCCGCCTGCGCTCCAGCTTGCTGATGAAGCAAAAAAATGCATGCCACCATGATAGTAGTATCAAACTGATCAAGTGGCTAGTAGTGCGCGCGAGCGCATTAGATTGAGGCATGTTACCCCCTACTTAGTTGCCGCTACGAACATCGCATCGAATGGTAATTTCTTTCGGCTGGAGCAAGAGCTTAGATCATGGTGATGTGTAGTAGGAGTATTCCTTTAGACGCCCATATAAAGTGTTTTGGCTCCTTGGTGCTCTGTGGACGACCACATTTCCTGAATCCACTGTGCAGACACTGCGGAAAGTGTCTGCAACATCCATCCAATGTTGTCCCAGCCCAGCTCCTCCGGTGCATTGTTTACCGACAGGTGCACAGTAATATGAGCAGGATTAAGAGTTGTTTTTTACTCTTACCACTTACCAAGGCTGTAGCCGTAACAAGATCCGGTCAATAATCAGTCGTACGCGGGCCCCTATCATGGCAGTTGACCATGTGTCGCTACAGACTGCAGGGCTGCTCCCACAACCCACAGTGCTCATGTTTTCTTTATACAGTAATTTGGTGAAACCATCTGTCCATGTTCTTTTCTGAGCATTGCTCGCTTAATAATCAATTAACCTAAGTACCAGCCTGGAACAAAGATGGCAAAACATCCCAACAATGTTTGGAACCGGCGCAGCTAACAACGGCTCGATCAGTGTGTGGTTACGGACGCTGCTCCCTGAGGCCGTACTGTCTCTTGGTGCCGGTTAGTGGATCGAGTGTCCTGTAATCTAGAGGGTGAAATTTCTGACGCCGTGTCTGGCTTTTCCTTTTGCGACTGCTTTGCGCGCGGTGGAGGCGTGGGGCGTGGTAAAAGATAAAAACCCGCCAGGGTCAAAAAGAACCCCCGGTAATAAGCTGGTTAATTAATCGCGGTCCGTAACGCGGCGCTTCTTTTGTAAAGGTACCCGAGACAAGAGCCGTGAAAGCACGCACGGGGGCTGATCGCTTTGCTTAACCCGGAGCCGGTTTTACGCTAACCCTTTCCGCGCCGGCGGCGGTGCCGGCAGGCGTGCGTCCGGAACAGATGTTGGTACCAGAATATTTTGCACGCTCAAGCACTCCTGCTGCTGAACAAAAGCGGTGAGAGAACAGTTTAGACAGCAACGTAGGAGGAGGACTGTAGGAGTAACCGCAAATGGATGAAACGTCACATGGTTCATCCAAGTGACAACTATAAGGAAACATGTTGACTTCTGGTATTGGAGGTTTTTTTAGGGTTCCATGGTTAGATCGAAACACGACACTGCTTTTAAATATAAGTGCACATGCATATTTAAAATTCAACTAGTTTCAATGTAAAATTATCTATATTAGATATCCAAGATGCATTTAAGAGAATAACTTTAAGACCTTTTTTGAAACGTAGAGATTATTAATCAGAACAATAAGAGTACCGCTTTACTAGCTTGTTTTGTTTTGTAGTGCTGTTGTATCTACAATATAAATAAAGATATAATTTGACTATTATTTTTATTGTATGTGGTATCATACGAGAAACCGGCTCATCAATTATAAATATCCTCCAAAATATTTATATGTGCAACTATAAATACTGAAGTTTCGGCTTCGTAATGTGAAAAATGACAAACTTTAATCAGCAGAGCTGATCAGCTTCAAGCACCGTCAACGACGAAAACCAACCGTGCGAGAAGCCCACATATCAGTGGGCGATGGACCCGGCCTGATCTGTCGCACGGGGTGTGCCTAATGCTCTGGATCACACGGGGGTGTTTTCGTCCATTGACCCAAAGACTGAAGCTCGGAAATGGCAAAAGTAGCAGCAGCGACCAGCGCGAATGCTCTTCCCTGTCCACTTGTTACAACCGGTAGTGGCCGCTCCGCTCCCAACCGAGGCGACGAGCGCCCCGAGACGAGGGGCCATTGCTCCCACCTCGCACCCCGCATTGCTTCAATTTTTCGAATCGGTCCTCGGAGGCAGCCGCCGGCGAGGTGGTCCGTGGTCCTTGGCGAAGCTGAGGCGCCTTTGCTGCGACTTCGCTGGCCGGTGGTGGAGGGCCGGAGCGGAGACGAGACCAGGAAGGGGGAAAGGAGGCGGCGATAGAGGTGCGACGAGGCGCCGCCCATGGACGCCGCGCGGCGGGTCGCATGCCTGCTCGTGGCGGTGATCTGCCTGTCCAGCGCTGCGGCCGCCGCCGCCGCGAGGTCGCCTGCGGCGAGGATGCACCGCCACTTGAAGCGGTTCAACAAGCCCGCCGTGAAGAGCATAGAGGTGCGTCAGTTGTTTTTTTTCTTTAGATTTTTTTTCTCCCTCGGGGATGCTTCAAGCTGGTACTTTTGCGGTTGCTGTCCGGTAGATTTGGAATGCTTGCTTAGAAGAAAAAAAATTGTTTTCGTTAGGAGAGTTTCACAGCTTAAGCTGATGCTTCATGCTAGCTGCATTTGGGAGCATTTGAGCGGAGGTAGGTGCAGCTCTCGGCTAATCATGTTGTACTCTGATTCGAAAAGAAAGAAAAGGATGGCTTTGGGGGCTTCTCTTTTGTGGCTGTTCTTTCGCTTTCTTTGCAATTTGCTTAAAAGTTCTCATCTTTCTCTTTTATGCACACACCAACTCGTTCTTGTGTGAACTTTCTCCTGTCTTGTCTTGGGCGTGTTTTTCAACTCCGATATTGTTTTAATGTCCTTATGCAGCGCTGCTCTCTTTCAATTCTTAGTCAAATGCATCTAATTCAGTTGTTCTCTGTTTGCAAATCGAGCAGAGCCCAGATGGTGACATCATAGATTGCGTGCACATCTCACATCAGCCAGCATTTGATCATCCGTTCCTCAAGAACCACACCATCCAGGTTCTTAAATCCCTTTCATGCTTGCAGCAAGGCAGCCAAGGATTTGTTGGATTGTTGCAATCAACACCTTTTGCTCTTTGCAGATGCGGCCGAACTATCACCCGGAGGGCCTATTTGACGAATCCAAGAGCAATGTGGCCTCCGCAACCGATGAGGAGAAGCCTAAGGTTCAGCTCTGGCATCAGAACGGCAGGTGCCCGGAGGACACCGTCCCAATCAGGAGAACCAAGAAGAATGACTTGCTCAGGGCAAGCTCATTACGGAGGTACGGCAGGAAGCGCCACACCACTGCCAACCCTATGTCCGTCAGTCCTACCATGCTTAACGAGGGCGGCCATCAAGTACGTGCACATATGAGCTACTGCTGTCTTGTTGATATGGAAGATGGTACTGTATTGAAGCACTAACTCTTTGTTGACAATTGCAGCATGCGATCGCGTATGTTCAAGGCGACAAGTACTACGGTGCCAAGGCGACCATCAATGTCTGGGCGCCAAAGATTGAGCAGCCTAACGAATTTAGCTTGTCCCAACTCTGGATCCTTGGGGGATCATTTGGTGAGGATCTTAACAGCATCGAGGCAGGTTGGCAGGTAGAGAGAGACCTACAGCTCATGAGCTTCATATTGCTGTTCAGCGTTGAGTAAATGCAGCACCGATTTCGCAGTTGGTAGCCGCAATGCAGTGTTTGCTATCACGAGCTCTGAATCACTGATGTGCTTCTTATCGTTTATTCAGGTTAGCCCAGACCTCTATGGGGACAACAACACTAGGCTGTTCACTTACTGGACTGTAAGTTTTGTTCATTCAATTGCTAACAGTTTTGCATTTGTTTCCTTGATTGTTTTAGACCTCTAACTGTTGTGCTGTCTTGCGACCTGCAGAGTGATGCATACCAAGCAACGGGTTGCTACAACATGCTGTGTTCTGGGTTCATTCAGATTAACAGTGAGATTGCCATGGGAGCCAGCATCTTCCCAACCTCAAGCTACTCTGGCTCCCAATATGATATCAGTATACTGATCTGGAAGGTGAGCAAGTAATTAAACTAGTAACTTACACATGCCAGGCCTAGTACGTTCAGAATTATCAGACATCCAGAGAATCTTTTGCCCACTTGCTTTTATGCTCTTACTCGTACTCCTTGACTGAGCCCTGGGGCTTTGAAAATTAATTTCCTCCTCACCCTGTGGTTATCATACTTCTTTGCTCAACAACCTTTCTTATCTGTAATGATTACTATACTTTTGATTTTTCAAAAGAAAGAACCATCCCTGCTTTTCACCTCTACCAGCAAGCAGTATCCTAATTCCTAAGTGCTAGATAGAAAGCGGAGCATTTTCAGTGCCATTGAGCATGGGTATTGAATGCATGATTTGCTTGGTACGACAGCATGAAAGCGCATCTTCTGAATGCTAAAGGACTATTGTTCCTTGTCAATGCGAATGATTTTGTTTATTGGCAAATTAATTTTCCATTGTGTGGCTGCTAATATTCCCTTATATTTTAATCTGTGCAGGACCCAAAAGAGGGCAACTGGTGGATGCAATTTGGCAAGGATTATGTTCTCGGCTACTGGCCATCCTTCCTCTTCTCATACCTCGCTGACAGTGCGTCAATGATCGAGTGGGGTGGGGAGGTGGTGAACTCGCAGCCTGACGGCGTGCACACATCAACGCAGATGGGCAGCGGGCACTTCCCGGAGGAAGGATTCAGCAAGGCGAGCTACTTCAAGAACATTCAGGTGGTCGACAGCACCAACAACTTGAAAGCCCCAAAGGGGGTGGGCACGTTCACGGAGCAATCGAACTGCTACGATGTCCAGAACGGCAACAACGCCGACTGGGGCACGTACTTCTACTACGGAGGCCCTGGTAGGAGCTCGAGCTGCCCCTAACCAAAACACCCTGAGATTGCTCAGCCATTCGAGTGTAATACACCGTCTGAATCAGTTTTCTGTAGCCTAGATAGTGTGCCATGTGAATGAGTCGTGTGATGCTGCTCTGTAGTTTCTCTAGTGAAGAAAGTTTTCTTTCTTGGTAGTGTCAGGCTTCTGAAGAGAGGCATGGCATGTGGGTGGTGTGGTGATGCCCTAATGGTGGCCTACCTCCTTTTCCTATATGGTAGATTCACTCGTGTTTTCTGGTTGCCTTTTTCCATGTCACCTTTTCCTCCTTTGAATGTCAGTGTGGCGTACCGAACGGTTGAGTGGGGCAGAATTCAAATTCATTGATTTAGCTGCAGATTGGTGCCACTGATGGGTAATTTGTTAACTTGACCACTGGAGGGTAGTAGTAAAAAGTTACTGACGTGCATGCCATTGTTCTCGCCAACAGAGATGACAGAGGGCATTGTCTATTGGGTTTGTTCCATCCGAGATTCTTGTACTGGTCAACCGTCAAACACGGATGTATTGGCAATCGTGTCTCGAGTACTGATAGACTCTCTCTCTCATGGTCTCATCATCTCATGGGTGGGAACACTGCATTGTCAGTAGTACAGTTTGCTTACCAGACTGTTTAATGGCGTAACCGGTGGCGCCAAAGGACTGCTACAGGCTAGAGTTGTCTCCAGCGATTGATCTCTTCCGTTTGGTTCTTTCGGTAAAGGTTGATGACCCATACTGTTGGGGAGGCGAGGAGAGGCCGAGTGATGGTTTGGGGGCAGAGCAACACCAGCAGCAGCTGAAAATTGTGGATTTGGAAATGCCGCAAAATTTGGGAATTGGTTGAAGAGTTGGTAGTAGTTAGTCTGAAGAGCAGCATTAACGAATTGCTTGCTATAAATAGGAATGAAAATGAACTGAAATGATCCGGAAAAACACCTAAATCATTTTTCTTAGACAGCGCTTTAGAAGCAGTTCGACTTCATAAATCACCTGCATCATGCTATAGTGCCAAACGGACAAAACCAATAGTTTTATTTTTACTAGACAAATCGATCATAGTATTTATTATTTGTAGCTAGCAAGCGATACATGTGTACAACGCAACATTATTCTATGTTAGTTTATTTCACCATGCAACCGAGACCCTGAGCACTCCATCCATTCTCAAATTGCTGTCGACAGAACAACAAATTTAGTTTACTTTCAAACTAAAAATCTTGTCCTAACAACAACAGTTTAACAAACGTAGGGAATTACAACCTTAGCTCTTGCACCGCTGCTTGCACCCAACATGGCTGCTAACTAGTTGCGCTCATTGTTAACGACGACTCCTCCGGGTCCGCCGCCAACGGAGACAGCACCGTCGCCGGTAGACGCAGCTTTGATGCCGCCGGTGGTACTGATGGTTTCATCGAGGTGATCATATATGTAGGCAATCTCATCAGCGTGAGCGCAGGCACCGGGCAGCAATGCACAAGTAGCTCCACTTCGCCATGGCTCACAGGTATGTATGCTTGCTATACTTGGCGGCTTGCTACTCCTGTGTGGTATATATGGCGTTCTGGATTATATATGTGCACTATAAATAGGTTGCAGAACTATGTGCCACTGAGCAAAATCAACCCCTGTACTGGTTGTACGTTGCTTAGAATGGCCATGTTGTAAACCTATACGGACCCTTGGACGGTGAACAGCTATACGTAGCACTTGATGTGGACTCGCTCCGTACACACAAAAAAAAGAACATTTCTAGTTGGTCAAAGCTAAATAGTTTCAAATCTGAATATCAATAGCGAAAAAAATGATAGTGTTTGATCAAGTACTAGTCCATAAATGATGATGTACAATTCATCACATAATCAACCGTCACAATAAGTAACTATTGATCTTTGAAATAACTAATTTACTAAGATATTACTAGTCAAAGTTTATAAATATAGCGCTCTGGGCAACACAAACACCGACACTCACCATATAGAAAAGAAAGCTGACAACCAATTCCAAAAAACAGGACACAGATCAGGAATGCATACAAATGAATATAGCTGTTGGTTGCAGAATAGTTCCACAGCGGTCACAAATTTATAACTATTGACAACAGCAACATCCACAGCCTCAACGCATGAAAAATATAACCGAGAGCAAAATTGTTTGGGAAACAAATCCCAGAGTACAACTTTGGTTGGTACAATCAAACTTCATCGACTGATGACATGACAGAATCATAAAAACAGCCAAAAGCAACTCAACTATTGTGTCGACTCTGACACGCACCATAGGTAAACAATTAACCATATTTGAGGAGACCATCGAAATTCTTTTTGCTAAGATAATTCGGTTGGAATCACCGAGTTGTAGTGCTCACCGAGGCCATAGGCATGCCTGTGATATGACAGCCTGATGCTAGCGGCATCACCATTACTACCTCCAGATCCAGATTTATATTCTTTGCCCATTTCCACATCAGGAAAAGAGCCTGAGTATACCACAATATGCTTCTTCAGGCAGTGGGTCAGTGCCCCCAGCTCAAGTTGCCCACCCCAAGCAGCCGTGGACTCGATCTCCTGGCAGTACCTCTCGAAGCTCTCAGAGGGATCTGGTCCAGTCTCGACCTTACCTTCTGCTAAGAAAAATGGGAGGAAATCATCAGCGTGCTCCCTCATATACTTGGCTGTCATTTGCCGAAGGTCATGGTAATTGTAATGTGTAGTGCCATTGGAATAAAGTGACAGCTGATTTTCAACAGCACGGTACAAGCAGTGGCCATCTGGCTTTATCTCCTGTATGGTCAGCCCCAAGGGTTCAAGCTTCTTTTTGAGCATCTCATCTTCTATCATGCGATTGCTAACAAGATTGCTTTGTTCTTCTTGTATCCGCTGCTCTCGAGCAGCTTCTTCCTTTGCCTTCTTTTCTCGCCGTCGTGCACCCTTGCTGGGCTTTGTGGATTCCGAGTTGGACATAGAAACACCAGCTATGGCCTTCACTAAATTGTCAAAGTTTCCTTTATCTGAGCTGCCTGAGGGTTTGTACCCAAACGAAGCAAGCTCTGCAGCATGTTTTGCCTCTAACTCAGAAGAAAGGCGTGATATCTCTTCTTCAACCTGCTTTTTCTTGGCTTTCTGCTCAGCCTTGCTTCCTTTGGCAGCAGCCTTTTTCAGGCTTGTTTCCTTATCCTGGAGCTTGGATTTCGCTTTTCTGTTTTACATGCAAAGAAAGAAGAAATTTATCTTCCACAAACTTGTCAAGCAAATAGGGATGCAATTTCTGTATTTGTGAAGCCATGAAGTGAACAGGCAAAGAAAATTCAAGGACAAGAAATAAAGATACAAAAAACAGCAATGTCTGACTCTGACATCCAAACATTCATGTATTCAGCTGTTTTAATATGAACACGAAACAGCAACAGTTTTGCATGTCACAATATTATTAGGAGTTAATATGACCATAAATGTGATGCATAAGGCAATATGGGCCTGTTTGGCACCGCTTCAGATAAAAAAAAAGTGCATTTCTTGGAGCTGCTCATATCTAGAGCTGGAGTAGTGGATTGAGGGTATTTTTATATTTTTGTTTTAGACTAAGAAAGTCATGTTAGGCTAGATATGAAAACCGCAAATACTAACAAGAGGGTGATAGAAGCATAACTGTGGCAATAAAAAGTAAACTTGAAAAATGCTTTACTTTAGCCCTACCCTTCAAACTGATCCGCTCAAAATTCAAGTGTTCATGTTATGCTACAGATCTTATGCAATGTGGAGTAAACACATTCTGCATGAGAACTGACTTCAATACTACCGATTTGCATCCATCTAGCATAAGTACAGTTTGGTTTGATTCAGGAGGAAACACATAGATCATATATCCCTAGAGATGAGGTAATATGCATTGCATAAAATAGAATCCTACCATATGAAACGTCAAACCAGAGTGATAGCAATGGCACTAAGAATCATAGTGTCCCAGATAAATCTCTAGATGATTTAAACATGCGCATAGTGTACAGTTTAAGTGAAAATTGTTAAGCAAACCAAATTGTGTGCCTGTATGCTCACTTGAGGAATACTAAAAGGAGCTGTGATTGGTGAGGCATTTTTAGCTGTGGCATGTAAACTCTAACAACCAGAGGCCTGAGAAAAATGCTACTCAGCATTTAGGCCCACATGCCCACTTTCTTGGGTAAATTGATTTGCACTGTTTGGATACTTGAAACACTCTGCAGAAAAACTCTACAATCCTCCTGTGTTTCAATCAATAGAGTACCCAGCATGAGGAAAACTGACCGCGGCACCTAAACCTACAATCCTGAAATTATTCCAAGTAACTGAAAGGAAAAAAATTGTCAATCTAAACGAGAGCGACGCGTATATTGACAACATCAGATAAGGGCAAGCCCTCGTCATCCAATCCACAGAGCAAACAATCGACTAAGGAAGCGACGCGTGGGGAAGAATCTAACCTGTGCCTGTAGAGCACCTCCTCGAGCGTCTCTTCCTTCTGCTCCGGTGCCTCCGCCACCGCTTCGGCGGCTGTCTCGCCGGCGGCGAGGACTTCGACGGCTAGGGTTTCCTCCATCGGTTTGCAGAAGGGACCAACCAACCGACCGAAAGGCTCTTCTTGGTTTGGTAATACCTCGGGCCACTTCAATTTCTTATGGCAAGCCGATCGGACGGCGCAGAAAAACTGGACGACGTGTCGAGGTTGGAAACGCTGGGATCACCGGCGCGTGGGGCTAGAGAGCCGCGGCCAGCCGGTGGTAGCGAGACGAGGGCGATAAGAGGGGTGTGCACCGCCGGATACGGCGGGGATGGCGGCGGCGCTGCGATGACGAGAGAAGGCCGGCGTCCGCTCGTGGGCTGTGGTGTACGGCAAGAGAAGTAATCAGCCCACAAGGCCCAGTAAATTGACGTTTATTGGTAATAATGACGCCTGGCCCGTCTTGGTACTTGAGAAATGTCCCATCATATTGAGGACCAGCATTGCGAATGCCAGACAAAAATCAACAAAACAAGAAATTTCACAAGCGATGCGTCGTGCTAGTGCAAAGCTTAAGCTCGTTTCGGAGGGTCAAATTCACATTGCAAATGCGGCAATAAATTTCATTGGATGACCAACATAATTCATCCTGAAACTGATCTTACTATTACAGGTTTATAGTAGCAAACGAGTGTCACAACCTCTAACCTACATCCTTCCACAAAAGCTGATCATTCATTCCTCCAAAAGGTTTTTAGGGCTCTAGACACCTCCCATACACAAATTGTGTCCTGTTTTCAAGGTTTAATACAACCAACCAAACCAAAAAAGGTACAAGAAAGATTGAGCTGCACTTCACTGGATCAGGAATTGTCAGTATCGTCCTTGTAAGCATGGATAGTTCTTAATATTGTCTCTAACTAGACGGCAGTGGAAGCAAGTACAGCAGGGTGATAACAGGGAGATTAGAACCGCATTGTCAGCCCCACTGGATTAGAAGTTGGGATCTGTCTAATTGAAGAACCAGTATTGCCAGCTACTAGCTTAGATATATCTTCATCTAGCTAAAGTTATGTCCAAAATTCATTATACCCTGCCACCTCTACTCTGAATCACTCTCCATGCTCAAAGCCTTCAAGCCTCTAGCCCTCTGCAGGTCATTTTAGCTCATATTAGGAACTGACAATAACGAACTGAAAACTTCTAGACTTCAACATAAAAGACATGTACATCTTGAAGAAAAAGAAAACCATTTAATTCAGGTTACCTTTTTAGAGCTCTTCTTCTCCCTGACTTCATATCTCTCATGTGACAAATCTGATAACCAAGCTCCCGGACTCACCATCTGTAGTCACAAAGGAAAATAAAACAGAAAACAACAGTGTTAAAAGAATGAGCATGGCCATGGCAACAAAAAGAACATTAAGTTTTGTGGAAGTGAGCATTACGAGCAAGCACTTCTGCATCAACTTTGGCCTCTTCTTTGGCCTCTGTGGGAGCTTGCAGCCCTTCATAGCCATGAAATCCTCCTCCTTTTCCTTGTTAGACAGCGCAATGAAGAACCTGGGCAACGCAGTAGTTCCTTTTTCTTCTATACCACCACCGAAATCAAATCCGTTGCCCTCAAAAGGAAACGGTGAGCCCCTAGTGGAGTAATACCAGTCCTTATCTGGTGACAGTGCTGTCGATTGTTTGTATTCGTTCACTATTGAATCCGATTTCCTGGTCACAGAAGGCATCGTGAGTACCCCATTATGGCACTTCTTCCTTGATTTAACAATGGATAATGCGAATAGACTGTGTACGGTGAAATTACCTACGGTGAAGTGTGCTAGGACGGCGAGGCGAACGAAATGGCGCAACGTCAAGGAGACGAGTTGCTCGTGGTATGGCACGTCTGAGAACTTCAGATGGCACTGTTGATGATGAGCCATCATCACGCGCCTTGACGCAGCGCAGCCGTTTGCGGCTGCCCCATTGCAAGAAGTGATTTGGCTCGCTGGGAGACCTTGAGGGCCTCAAGTCCTTCACCTCCTGCTCCATTAGTACCCTGAAAGAGCCAGTCAGACAGATGCAGTTAACAAGGGATAATCGATAGTCGGTACAATACAAACTAAAAAGGATTAATTTGGCACATGCCATTACAATTTTGTGACGGAAGCCAGGAAAATGAGCAAGAAGTCCCAGAAAAATAGCAGAAAGAGTAGGGACGGTTCTCAAACAAAGAGTCTAATGTCAGAGCAAAAACTTGCCGTGGGATACAAAAAAATTGGGTTTCCCACTCCATCTAAACACCTGGTCACCTCGGATCATGCTATCCAAGCTTTTACAAAGAGTGGAGAGGAAACATCAACCTACCCTGCACGAAGAAGGCTCCTGAAATGACGAAATCTACTGCTTCCACCGCTCTGGTACTGGCAAATCTACTCCCTTCTTCGAGAAGGAAGATGCTACGAGCAAATCTGACGCAACTGAGCCAAAAATCTAACTCCAGAGTACAAAATACCGCTCAGCGGCACCAAAAACCGTGGAACAAAGCTAGGCAAAGATGGTTCCCCTGTGCTGCTCTAGCAAAAAAATCTACTCCTAAACGCCCCCACAGAACCCAAAACAAAATCTAAAAGACGGGAGAGAAGGAACCTAACGCTGAGCTCCTAACACCGCCCCGCCGCCAAAACCAGATCGAGAAGCAGACTCATTCCCGGACCAAAATCCAACCGAACCTTCCAGCTACTCCTTTCAAGTATCCAGATTCAGAGGCGGCGGAACCGGGCTCCTTCCAGCTCCTCCGGAGGAGACCAGCAAAAGAACGCAAAAGAAATCCCTCCCAAATCACAGATGAACGGAAAGGAGGAGAAGAAGCGCTTACAGATTTGCCGCTCCGGCGCCGATTCACTCCACGAGATCCGCTCGAAACCGGCGAGCAAAATCGGTGTGGACTAGGAGACGAAGGGGAGGAGAGGAGTCCTCGCCTCCTCGGTGGGATGAACCAGCTGTTTCTGCGCCTGCTTCGGGAGATGGACAAGCAGTCAAGCATTGCACGCCTGCTATAGATGGGAAGGGGGAACTATTGCAGCCGTAGGATGCGATCTGCACGGTTGAAAATTTTCCTTCGCGGCTCTTTTTTCTTTTTTTTATATAAATCCCGGCTTCTGTTTGGCGCCCTGGTGGGTGGTGTGGGAAAAAGCAGAATTACATGGGCTTTAATCAGTGATTATATGGGCTTTAAATGATCCAATGCGAATTCTACTTCAGCAGTTCAGCCCATAATCTGCCGTGGCCGCTGGCCCATAACAGAGGCCGGCCCATATCAGCCTCCGCTGGTTTGGGAGGGTCCGTGTGTGCGATCTGGCTCTGATCCGCGACGTCGTGCGCCGGGTCGTCGTCGTGTGGCGCGCGACGGCCCCGCGGCGACATGTGTGGATGCGCGGCGTCGCCCCGTATCAAATTCCGCACTCCCCATTGGCCGACCTCATATCGCCTTATCCATGTCGCCGCTCGCGGCGTCCACTCCGACAAACCATCATCATCACCTCCCCATTAGCTAGTTTCGCGTACTTCCCGCCCTCCACTGCTCACCATTATCATCGTCACAGCTCGTCTCACCGGGCGCCTCTGCTCCTTCGCGGCGCCGAAGAAAGAAACGATGGCCATGGCCACGCAAGCCTCCGCGGCGACGCGCCACCTCCTAGCGGCGGCCTGGTCGCCGGCGAAGCCCCGCTCGTCGTCGTCCTCGTCCCAGCTCTCGCTCCCGTCGTTGGCCTCGCGCGGGCCGGCGCCGCTCCGCGCCGCGGCAGAGGCGGCAGAAACCGAGGCGCCGAAGGGGTTCGTCCCGCCGCAGCTGGACCCGAACACGCCGTCGCCCATCTTCGGCGGCAGCACGGGCGGGCTGCTGCGCAAGGCGCAGGTGGAGGAGTTCTACGTGATCACGTGGACGTCGCCCAAGGAGCAGGTGTTCGAGATGCCCACCGGCGGCGCCGCCATCATGCGCGAGGGGCCCAACCTCCTCAAGCTCGCGCGCAAGGAGCAGTGCCTCGCGCTCGGCACCCGGCTGCGTTCCAAGTACAAGATCAACTACCAGTTCTACCGCGTCTTCCCCAACGGCGAGGTGCAGTACCTCCACCCCAAGGACGGCGTGTACCCGGAGAAGGTCAACGCCGGGAGGCAGGGCGTCGGGCAGAACTACCGCAGCATCGGCAAGAACGTCAGCCCCATCGAGGTCAAGTTCACCGGCAAGAACGTCTTCGACATCTGATTTGATACCATCATAGATCCAACAACGAGCGTTAGATGATGCTGGGTGCGTGTGGTTGATCCATGTGTAATTTTATCACCAAACTTTCATGCTGGTTTTGGTGGCGGCGCATGTGGTTAATTATATGATGGTGTACATGTTGATTGGTGATGATGTTAACTTTCTCTTTCTCTTCTTCCTTGGGCCGTGCTGCACCTACAAAAAGTTCATCTTCGACGGCCGAGCTGCAAGAACTTGTTATTCCTCCTTGACACATATCTTGTTCGCCTATGGTTGAGTCAAGTTTAACCCCAAAACCGTCAGAGGCACCTCAATGAAGAACATAACATGGCATTGCATCCTACGATAGGTGTTCCACGGACGCAGCTTCTCGAGTTCACCACGTTTGCAAAAGTATGCATGGGAGGAGAGGGAAGCCAAATTTGTGTTCTGCTAGCGTCGGATTATGTCTCGCCAACTTCCACTATGTCGCACCAAACAGATCAAAAAAGAAGCTCATGCATGGCATGGTTTCCATCCCTAATCCTTTGCTTGCTTCTACAAAAAGGAAAAGATCCCCAGCTCACCATCCCATCCCACTTCGCCATTGGCGGCGGCAGAGACCAAACGAACAGCTAGTAGCCTCATGATCAAGACTTGGATTCACGGGCAGCTTTTGAGTTTGCTTCACTCAAGGAACACGACCTGAAACAGCACGAGAACCTGCCGCCACCCAGCGCAAGGAAACGGAAAAGGCAGAGCACGCCGTCGAGCCCAGCACAGTTGCACAGGGGCAACACGGACCACGGTCAGGGTTAAAGCGCCCCACTCGCTATAAATGGCGCCCCACGACATCGCATAGCGTAGGCGCACGCAAAGCGAGCTCGACTGCTACTTCATTCCTTTCGTCTCCGCCGCTCTTGGCATCTTCTTCTTCGCCGCGATCGTCCGGACGAAGATAAGAGGGTGCTGCGTAGGAGGGTGATGGCGATGAGGCAGCCGCTGCTGGTGCTGACGCTCGGGCTCGCGATGGCGGCCACCGCGTCGGCGGTCGTCTACAAGGTCGGCGACTCCAACGGGTGGACGATCCTCGGGAACCCCAGCTACAGCGACTGGGCCGGGAAGAAGACGTTCCATGTCGGGGACACCATAGGCAAGTTTCTGCCGTGCTCTTTCTCGGTCCCGCTGTGTTTGACGATCACCGTCAGTGCTTTTGTTACCTCGCGGACGCCTCTTTTTTACCTTGCGTGAAGATGAAGAGTCTAGCTTTAGCCGTGGGTATTGACGACGGGATCATGAGGGTGATAACAGTTTTATGGCCGCTTTTACGGTTTTTACTGCACAGTGCCCTGTAATATCTGTGGCGATTTATGCGGTCTTAAAGGCCATTCACGCAGGGTCTCCTCATGCAGATAGTAGCACAGTAATTAGACCCCAAATTTTGCTGAAGATCTGAATCAGGAAAAAATATAATGAAGGACCATATTTTGTCATCCTAAATATCAATTTTAGTTTCCAAAATTAACCATCATATCTATGGGTAACACTAGTGCCAATTCAGCTGATGTAAAGTGCTCCACTTTTACAATTTTTAAGTTTGTGAGTGCTACTGTACCATAGAAGCATGGTCTTTACTCTTTACAGAAACGTGTACCTTAGACTGCACGTTTTGTTTCATTCTGTAGTAGTGTTACGGTTCGTTGCGCGATCATTTAAGCGTAGGAAAAGCTTACAAAAACGAGCACATTTTGCCTGCTTCCGTTCTGAATCCTGTCGCTGACGACGACGATGATCATGGCACGCCCGCCCACTCGCATGTGCAGAGTTCCAGTACCCGAAGGGCATCCACAACGTGCTGGAGGTGAAGAAGTCCGACTACGACAGCTGCACCAACTCGACGCCGCTCGCGACGCACACCTCCGGCGACGACAAGATCGTGATCCGGAGCCCCGGCCACCGCTTCTTCATCTGCGGCGTGCCGGGCCACTGCGCCGCCGGGCAGAAGGTCAACATCCGCGTCCTCAAGCCGCGCGCCTCTGACGCCCCTTCCCCGGCCCCCGCCGCGTCCAAGTCCAAGACAGCCCCGGCGCCCGCGCCCGTGTCCGTGCCAGCGCGCGCCGCGCCGCCCCCCAGCGACAGCGGCGCCTCGGCGTCCCCGCCCGAGGCTTCGACGGACAGCTCACCTGACGCGACGAGGAACGCCCCCGCGCCCAACGCCAATGGCGCCGGGGTCCGCTCTGGCTACCGGGGCGTCGTTGCCGTGGCATTGGCGGCGGTCGCCTCCATGGCGATGCTACAGTAAAACAGGAACGTGCTCGATGGTGGTCGCGTGCGTGCATGCGTCTGCACGGAATTCTTTTGCCATCCTGCGTGTCTGCGTGTGTTTTTTTTTCCGGGTTCTTGTTCATTTTTATCGCAGATGTGGTCTGTGGATTGTTCAGATATGGTACTCGAGTCTGTCTCTGTTCTTTGTTTCGCTCCGTGCGTTTTGTACGTATTGAACTAGTTGTACACTTTACCCGCCATAAAACCAACTGTACTCGAGCTTCTCTTAATTTCTTGGCATAATACTGTTACGGACCTGCAGCAGTTAGCCGGAAGATCTGGGAAGAGATTGTTCGGGAGAGAGAAGAAGAAGATAGGGGGTAAAGGATTTCAGTCCACGGCAACCACACGGTGCCGGTTTCTTCTTGTTTCCATTCTCCATGTCCCAAATAGAAAGCTGGAGCTGGCTTATATTTACGGTCAGTACAACAAATACGCCAACACCCCAAAGAAAACACACTTTTCAACGCATTACATTTTCCATCATACTCAAACGCACACGGACCCTGCTTCCTCGGCATGAGTTGATACTGCACCGGTTGTGATGCTGGGCGTGACACTCCCCTCTTCTTGAAGGCCGGCTTGTCCCCAAGCCGGTGACGAAGAAAATCGCTTCCGCAAGTCTTGATCATCCTCCCATGTAGAGAGGTTTGCCGGGAGGTGCCTCCATTTGACCAGAATCTTCCGCTTCGTTGTCGAGCCTTTCTTGATCAGTTTCCAGTCAAGAAAATGCTCCGGTTCTTCTGGATCCTGTAAGACAGAGGAGTGTGGGGGAAGCTGGGATCTCACCACTGTGGTCGGGGCAACAACTTTCTTCAACTGGGAAACATGGATGACTGGGTGTATCTGACTTCCAGCAGGCAATTGCAATTTATAGGCAACAGAACCAACTTTTGCCAAGACTGTATAAGGACCATAGTATTTGAAAGCCAATTTCTGATGTTGACGAGTAGCAACCGAAGATTGAATATACGGCTGTAGTTTCAGGAAAACTTGATCACCCACCTGAAAGTGACGTTCAGTGCGGTGACGATCAGCTTGATGTTTCATGCGACTTTGAGCCCGGAGCAGCTGCTGTTTGAGGAGTTCATTCAGAATTTCCCTTTCTCGCAACCAAGATGCTAAGTCTGGTACTGTGACATCAGTCAGTTGAATAATACCGAAATCACGAGGCTTGCGGCCATACATCACCTCAAATGGTGTCATGCCCAACGCAGTGTGATAGCAAGTATTATATCAATACTCTGCTAATGGGAGCCAGTGGGACCAGTTTTTAGGACAAGCATGGATAGAGCACCGGAGGTAAGATTCCAAACATTGGTTTACTCTCTCGGTTTGGCCATCCGACTGTGGATGATAGGAGGAGCTCATTCTGAGTTCAGTTCCTTATAAGCTAAACAATTCCTGCCACAGTTGACTTGTGAAGATTCTGTCCCTGTTTGAAACTATTGCTTGAGGAAGACCATGCAACTTAAAAATATGGTTCAGGCAGACTTTAGCAATAGAGAGGGCAGTAAAAGGGTGAGAGATTGGTTGAAAGTGTGCATACTTTGAGAACTTGTCAACAATAACCAGAATTGTGTCAAATTTGCAGGAAGTGGGCAAGCCTTCAATAAAATCCATTGTAACAACAGCCCATGCCTGATCAGGAATAGATAAGGGCTGCATCAAGCCCGGTGGTGGTAGTCTCTCTGACTTGGCTTGCTGGCAGATCATGCATTGGGCCATGTAAGTCTTTATGTGTTGCTTCATGCCTGTCCAAGCAAAGAGGCGCTTAACTCTGTGGTAAGTAGCAAAGAAACCCGAGTGCCCCCCTAGCGCACTGTCATGAAGTGTGGAGATAATGTGCTGCTGTACTTCAGGATCATTGCCAACCCAAATTCTACCCTGATGTCTGAGTACTCCTCCAGTAAGTGTATAAGTTGGATGGCTGCTCCCAGGTAATGACAGGGATTCAAATAACTGCTTAGCAATAAGATCAGTGTCATAGGTCCTCTGAACAGCCTCTAACCAAACAGGGCGGCAAGCAGAGATTGCTGCTAATTCTGTATGCATAGTAGGTGGTTTTCTAGACAAGGCATCAGCCACCTTATTGAATTGGCCCTCTTTGTAGTGAATTTGATAATGAAGGCCCATTAACTTGGTCAAGGCTCGTTGCTGGATTGGTGTATGAATCCTTTGATCTGACAAATGAAGAAGACTCTTATGATCTGTTCTTATGATGAATTCAGATTGTTGCAAATAAGGGCGCCAATGGTCGACAGCAAGGAGGATGGCTAAACATTCCTTTTCATATGCTGCCAAGCCTTGATTCCGAGAACATAAAGCCCTGCTCAAGTATGCAATTGGGTGACCCTCTTGCATTAGAACAGCCCCAATACCTCTATCAGATGCGTCGGTTTCAATGATAAATTGCTTAGTAAAATCTGGTAGTGTGAGAACAAGAGCATGAATAAGGCTGTTTTTGATAGCTTGGAATGCCTCCTCAGTAGTTAGAGTCCAAACAAAGACAGATTGCTTCTTCAAGAGGTCTGTGAGAGGTTTACTGAGAACAGCAAAATTTTGGACGAACTTTCTGTAATAGCCAGCAAGGCCAAGAAAGCTGCGAAGCTCTTTCACATTGGTTGGAGGAGGCCAGTCTCTAACCTCAGCAACTTTATCACTTGGAGATACTCCCTGTGCTGAAATGACATGTCCCAAATAGGAAATCTCTTGTTGAGCAAAGACACATTTGGACTTCTTAAGTTTCAAGCCATGTTTGTGAAGTAGATCAAATACTTGCTGGATATGAGAAACATGGGTGTTCAGTGTCGGGCTATATATGAGGATGTCATCTATAAAAACCAAGACACATGATCTCAAGAGAGGAGCTAGAATATCATACATGGCCCCTTGAAATGTGGCTGGTGCATTGCAAAGGCCATAGGGCATCACACGAAATTCATAATGCCCGTGATGGGTTTGGAACGCTGTTTTAAATTCATCACCTTCACAAAGCCGGAACTGGTGTTACCCTGCTCTTAAGTCCAATTTTGTAAACCAAGCAGCTCCGTTCAATTCATCAAGTAGTTCATCTATAATGGGCAGTGGGTATTTGTTTTTGACCGTGATGGCATTCAGATGCCTATAGTCAATACAAAAGCGCCACGTACCATCCTTTTTTTTGACTAGTAAGACCGGTGAAGAAAAGGGACTCACACTATGCCTGATTAACCCAGCTTGCAGCATTTCTTTGACTTGAGCTTCAATCTCTGTTTTCTGTTCTGGGGTATACCGGTAAGGACGAATGGAAATCGGTTGCGTTCCAGCCAAAAGAGGAATATGGTGATCCCAAGGTCTATGAGGAGGTAGCTGTTTCGGTTCTTCAAAGATAGCTGAATAGGTGTCTAGAAGCTGTTGAATTGGAGCAGGATATGAAACTGAACATTCTGGAGGATTCGAGGACAAATGCACCAGATGATGGACACCATTATGCTGAAACAATTTTGTCATTTGAGCAGTAGACAATTGTGTGCAGTGCTGCAGATTGGTGCTTATGCCCTGAAGTGTCACTTGGCTGCCATCATGGTCAAAAGTCATGCGCTTAGCATTTCAGTCATGAATGATAGGGCTATGATGCTCTAACCAGTCCATGCCAAGGATGAGATCATAACAGGTCAGATCCAACAGTTTGAGATCAGTCTTGAACGTGTATCCTTGAACCCACCAGGAACATGATGGCAACATTTTGTCACAGATAAGGATATCTCCATTGGCCACTCATACCTTAGTAGGTGTAATGTTTCTGAATTGATTTTGCAGTTTAACAGCAGTGTGAGAACTAATGAAGCTGTGAGTACTTCCCGAGTCAACTAGAATTATGACCTCTTGATCACCAATCATACCGCAGAGACGCATAGTTTTAGGAGCTTCGGTACCATTGAGGGCCACAGTTGAGATGCACATCAAATTGTCATCATCAGAATCATCCAGTGGGTCAGTGTGTGGAGTGTCATCGGGAATTTTGAGCATCTCGAAAAGTTCTTCCACCACATGGAGTTGAACTGTCAGGGCACATTTGTGGCCACTGCCCCAACGCTCACCACACTTGAAACAGAGACCCTTAGCTCGGCGATAAGCGCGGAGCGTAGAGAGGCGGTCATCACCTTGCTTCCTGTCAGGTGTGCGTGCACTGTCAATGTTCTTCTTTTCCACAACTGAGCTTGCCGGAGGTGATGGGGTTGGAAGAAATTGTGGACGGCTGCGTGGACTGAAAGAAATATCATCCCGTGGCAAAGCAGGTGTGGTAATATATTCCTGGAGGCAAGCCAAAGCATATGCAGTATCCAGATCGGTAGGCCGATGCAGAATTATAACTGCACGAATATCCGCACGCAATCCATCCACAAAACGAGTAGTGAAAAATACCGGGTCATAGGATGGATTGTGGGCCAAAATCTGATGCATGAGATGCTCGAAGCGGACCATGTAATCCCGTACAGATTGCTCCTGCCTGATGCAAAACAGGTTGCGAATGAGGTCCTGATATTGGTCTCTCCCAAAGCGATCAATTAACTTGGTACAGAACTCTGTCCATGAGGAGAAACCCTGTTGAGCTTGAAGCCAAATTGCAGCAGATCCTGTGAAGTGATAAGCAGCCATGCGAATCCATTGTGCAGGTGGCACCGAATACATGCTGAAATAGTCCTCACAACGCTGCTTCCAGTACTTGGGGTTCTCACCATCAAAGCATGGAAAATCAAGTTTCAAGAAATGGTTACTGGCAGTGTCACATGGATCGAAGAACGTGGGGAGCGAGTAATTCTGCTGCGTACCTTTGACCGGGGTGGGCGCTATGGTCGTGACCGACCTATAGGCCGAGCCCCGGTAACTGGTGTCGACGTGGTGGCTACTAGGCCCGGGGCACGCAGATTTAGTCGACGTCCCCAGCAGTGACGGTGGTGGATCAGGAGGGCCCACCGGTTGAGATGGCGGCACCGGCTTCACAGAGAGCGAATCCACCTGCTGCTGCAGTGTCTGGATGGACGCCTGCAGGTCCTGGACTTGTTTCTCCATGGGCTGCCAAGCTGCGACGGAGCGTTGAAGTTGGTCGATGACGAGCTTTGTCGCCGCTCGGTCGGCATCAGCCTTGGCACGGTCCTCCTTCACCTGGATTTGGTCCTCCTCGTAGCGCCGGATGAAGTTGGACAGGATGCTATCCTGAGACATGATTTGGTGTTGCAGTCTCGATTGATATCGAGGTTTGAGGTATGGATTTGGTGCTGCCAGTTTGGGTGAGGAAAAACGTCGAACATGTGGTGTGGGGTGGTGGTGAGAGTCGAACGAACGAGGAACGAAGAGGGGAAAAAAAATTGCGACAGCGGACCGAGGCTCTGAATACCAAAATGTTACGGACCTGCAGCAGTTAGCCGGAAGATCTGGGAAGAGATTGTCTGGGAGAGAGAAGAAGAAGATAGGAGGCAAAGGATTTCAGTCCACGGCAACCACACGGTGCCGGTTTCTCCTTGTTTCCATTCTCCATGTCCCAAATAGAAAGCTGGAGCTGGCTTATATTTACGGCCAGTACAACAAATACGTCAACGCCCCAAAGAAAACACACTTTCTAACGCATTACATTTTCTATCATACTCAAACGCACACGGACCCTGCTTCCTCGGCATGAGTTGATACTGCACCGGTTGTGATGCTGGGCGTGACAAATACTTAGTCTTTTAGAGGGATCCAAATTCTCTCCCATGAAGCACGGTAGCGGGAAAGGAACAGTGTTTAATGACGGTCGCTACAGTATTTTAGTATAGCTACAGTTTTATATTACTGTTCGTCTGAGAATTTTACTGACCCCATTTTTACTGTAATAATCAGTTTCATCCGTTTATTTTCAATCTAATGACTTAGATTCAATTTCACTACCAAGCACTGTAGCTCCTCTAGGTTAACAACGGCGGACATGATGCGCCCAGATGGCAGCGTCGTTCTCGGCAACGATGCCCTTCAGCTCCTTGCTGCCGTGTTCCGCCATCGCGAACTGACCGGTGGAAGCGGCGGGTCAAGGTCTCAAGGACCACGACGTCTTTGCAGGCGCACCGTGTGGACGGAACGGAAGCCGGCGTCCAAGAAGGATGCCTGAGCGACGACGATCCTCAGCACATGCATTTTCACGAATCATATATATGGGCCTGGGCTTGGGCCTGCGTAGCGTGCACAAACAAGGACAAGGGCCGTCCCGATTTGTTCCAGGCGTGAGCCGACGGCCCGGTTTTTGCCGGGATTGGGTTAGCAGGCTAGCAGAGCCGGCGAGTTTTTTTTTTTCTTTTGTCGTGCATTCAGGTGGGGCTGGTGAGTCAAGCGGCCGGGCCACGTGCCATGGCCAGTGCGGGGAGTGATGGCGATGACGGACGGACCCATGCCCGTGCGCTCCGGGTCTCGCGTTCCTTCCCACTGCGGCCCTTCTCCCATCCGCCGCAGCAGGGGAGCCCCACACCCGTCATCGATGCCCGCCTCTGCCGCCCAATGGGGACGCGCGCAGTCCGTCGCCGGAGAGGGATCAGTCGTCCCCACCACCACCGCGCGGTGCTGCAGAGCATCCGAGGCAGAGGCGCCGCAATGGTGGCCATGCCGTAGCACAGCGCGGCCGATCATCAACCTCTGTCCTGAGTTCCTGACGGAGCGGCGGTGGCGGTAAATGTCCTTCAGTCCTTCCCGATAATCACCGGTCTCTAGTCTGGAACTCTGGACGTCGTAATGAAAGTATTACAAAAAAAACACCCGTTCTTCTCAACATTTGCACGAACCTTCTCTTTCGCCCCAAATGCACAAACTGGGGGGCTGATTTGTAACAATACACATGCTACGGAGCCGTTTTTGCGAAGTTATCCGGTCCCTAGCAACCACAATGTGGTGTAAAAGTAGTTCACAGTAAATAAAAAATTAGTATAAATAGTAATAAATAGTTTTTAAAGAGTCTATAATAAAAGCTATTTATAAGTTTATAGATTAGTTGTAAAGATTAAAAAATAGTTTTTCTTATATCCTTCGTTACAACACGCAATAACTGTCCTCTATAACATTGTGAAGTAGTTTATAGCTAAACTTTATGTGAATGAAGTAGTCTGTACATCGTGGTAACGGAGAAACTGCTCACAGGCAGCTCGACTCCCGTGAAAGAAAAGCCAAAAGGAAGGAAAGTGAAAGCGAAACGGTGAGCTGAAGCTATGGAGCTTCCATGGGGACTGCTGCTGGCGGTGGTGCTCGCCACCGTCTCGTCCTCGGCGGTCGCCACGCTCGCCGTCACCGCACCGACCCCGGCCCCGGCGCCTCGTCGCGCTCAGAATCCTGAAGGTGACGAACAAGACTGCGTCTCGTTTCTCGATGCAACCTTGAGCTTCTTCTTGCTGCCATTGTCTTGCCCTCTTGCTTCGTTTAGATCCACTGATGCGCTAGCAAATGCTGTAGGTTTCGTTTCATATCCAGAGCGAGAAAAATACGGATTAAGTTTGCTGTTGCTCCATTTTTGCTTGTTTGTGCTCTGTTCTTGCGACCACTCACTTTCATCAGTTTTAAAGGTATCTTTGCAAGTCAGTAGACTCGTCTAGCACTATATTTTCATCAATGTCGTTGTAGTTTTCATTCACAGTCTTGCATTGTTCCGGAAACTATAGGTTGTTTCGCAAGATCTGGACAAAATGCTTGGTCTTTGTTCTATCTTTCGAGGAATGTTGGGCTCATTTTTTACTTGCTTCCATAGCAGTAACATCAATGGAATGGAATCTAGACGATACAAAAAAAAAAACTGATTCTTCTTCACGTTTGCGCTATCTCGCAGGCCTGCTCATCAACGGCAACTTCGAGAGGGCGCCGCGGAGCCTGAACAAGACGGTCATCGTGGGCCGGCACTCGCTGCCGGGCTGGACGCTGCGCGGGCACGTGGAGTACGTCTCCGGCGGCCCGCAGCCGGGCGGCATGTTCTTCGCGGTGCCGCGCGGCGTGCACGCGCTGCGCCTGGGCAACCGCGCCTCCGCGTCGCAGAACGTATCCGTGCGCCCGGGGGCGCTGTACGCGCTCACGTTCGCGGCCACGCGCACGTGCGCGCAGGACGAGGCGCTGCGCGTCTCCGTCGCGCCGTCGCTCTCCGCGCCCGCCGACGTCGCCGTGAGCACGCTCTACAGCGGCGACACCGCGGACACCTGGGCTTGGGGCTTCCGCGCCTCCGCCCCCGTCTCTCAGGTCACGTTCGCTAACCCCGGCGTGCAGGAGGACGCGGCATGCGGGCCGCTGCTCGACGCCGTCGCCATCAAGGAGTTGCCCACGCCCTACCCGACCAAAGGTCACCTTTTTATCCATTTTAATAACAATCCAGCAGATAATTTCTCTGGAAATAATGCCGCTCTTGGAATTGTTGCAGACAACCTGATCAAGAACCCTGGCTTCGAGATCGGTCCACAGGTGTTCAAGAACTCGTCAGTGGGCGTTCTCCTCCCGCCGAAGCAGAAGGACACGACGTCGCCCCTCCCGGGCTGGATCATCGAGTCCCTGAAGGCGGTGCGTCTCATCGACGCGGCGCACTTCTCGGTGCCCGCGGGGCAGTACGCCGTGGAGCTGGTCGCGGGCCGGGAGAGCGCCATCGCGCAGGTGATCCGCACGGTGCCGAACCGCGCGTACAACCTGTCGTTCGTGGTTGGCGACGCCAAGAACGGGTGCCACGGGTCCATGCTGGTGGAGGCGTTCGCCGGGAACGTGACGCAGAAGGTGCCGTTCGAGTCCGCGGGGAAGGGCGGGGTCAAGCCGGCGAGCTTCAGGTTCGTGGCGAGCAGCGTCAGGAGCAGGCTCACCTTCTACAGCTCCTACTACCACACCAAGGCCAGCGACGGCGTCTCGCTCTGCGGCCCCGTGCTGGATCAGGTCAAGGTGGTGCCCCTCAAGGCGTGACACCAGGATGTAGTGGTAGTAGTTCATTGATCCGATGGAGGAATCGCGTGTGAACTGTGACGATTTGCTGTCGTTTCTGTGTTGGTGATTTGGTGCTGTTTTAGAGAACTGAAAACTGTGGATCTCTGAACGTGTGCGAATCTTATGCATGCGGTGGGATGTAGTAATCCAAGATGTGCTTTTGTGAAATTTGGTTGCATATACTTGCTGGTTTGAAGCCGATTTGCACGATGTTCAATCCAGTATCCTGAAGATTGAAACAGATGTTTTCATCGCCGCGGATTTGACAAAAATTTACATGGGCCGTGACTTCAAGCATATCCGTCGTTCGTGAAATTCGGGGGGGGGGGGGGGGGGGG
>BCLF01000013.1:3702468-3731410 GCA_001602275.1 Zoysia japonica
GGGGGGGGGGGGCTGAAAGGTATACATACATGGGCCGGTGAAAGGTATATACATGGGCCGGTGAAATTTCTTCATCTCCTAATCTTGGGCCCATGAAAGGAATATACATGGGCTGGTCCACTTTACATGGGCTTTCACCGGACATGCGGAAGACTCAAATGGAACCCACAGATTAGCCCACCAGAAACTAGGCCGCGAGGTACGAGATTAATATTTGGCCGGAGTTCAGCCCACTGTTTCGGCCGCATCCTCTCGTCAAAACCCTAGCTCTGATCCCATCCGTATAAATACCTCCACGCATCCGACTTATACACTATTCGCGCCGCCGCAGCCTCCAAACCCTCGTCTCCCTCACCGGATCGCGACCCCGACCCCCCCAACCCAACCATGGCGGAACGCGGTGGCGAGCGCGGCGGATTCGGCCGGGGCTTCGGCCGCGGCGGTCGCGGTGACCGTGGCGGGAGGCGCGGTGGGCGCCGGGGCCCGCGCCAGGAGGAGGAGAAGTGGGTTCCCGTCACCAAGCTCGGCCGCCTCGTCAAGGAGGGCAAGTTCAAGTCCATTGAGGAGATCTACCTCCACTCGCTGCCCGTCAAGGAGCACCAGATCGTGGAGACCCTCGTCCCGGGGCTCAAGGACGAGGTGATGAAGATCACGCCCGTGCAGAAGCAGACCCGCGCCGGGCAGCGCACCCGCTTCAAGGCCTTCGTCGTCGTCGGCGACAACAACGGCCACGTCGGGCTCGGAGTCAAGTGCGCCAAGGAGGTTGCTACCGCCATCCGTGGTGCTATCATCCTCGCCAAGCTCTCCGTCGTGCCCGTCAGGAGGGGGTACTGGGGTAACAAGATCGGCCAGCCCCACACCGTGCCGTGCAAGGTCACCGGAAAGTGTGGCTCCGTCACCGTGCGCATGGTTCCCGCGCCCAGGGGTTCGGGTATCGTCGCAGCGCGCGTGCCCAAGAAGGTGCTTCAGTTTGCTGGCATTGAGGATGTCTTCACCTCGTCCCGTGGATCCACCAAGACCCTCGGCAACTTCGTTAAGGTATTAATAAGTCCTCCTCGTCGTTTTAGCATTTTGCTCTGACTCGCCTATTAAAATTGATATTGATGTATTATTTTTCACGTCATTCGTAGGGTAGAATCTCAGGTTTTGTGTTTGGGTTGGGTCTGTTTATGTACTCACTTGTGTACAACGGTAGTTCTGCTGCTGTGACACTACTACTGAAATTAAAAATGAACCAGTGATATGCTTGGAATTAGATCTGTTAACTGGATTATTCACAAATTATATGCAGCATTGTGCCTTTGAAGAACAGTTGTAGTCTGTAGATACTTAGTTAGATACGCTTACTAGTTTGCTGCTATGCTTAGTCTGATTTTGGACTTACACCAACAGCTTCTGATACTATCCGACTTGCTCATCTTCTTGTGTACACTTCTTGCTCGGTAATTATCTATTTTGCGTGATATAGGATTAATATTTTTTCATTAATCTGTACCATGCACACTATGTATGCTTTAAATTGTGCGATGTTTGTCACAATTTTTTTTATGATGTCCTAATGTCTTTAGAAATGCTAATTGCATTTTGTTGTCGTTTTTCAATCTCTTGCTTGCTTGCTGATTAGATGAGCAGCACAAAACCCGATGTTTCTGTTGGCTATATTATTCTGCTGATCTTTGGGAGTGTAAAGATTGATTCAATATTCTGCTAGTTGGGCTTCACTATATGCTATGGTTATTGTTTTCTGCTGGTGCGGTTTAATTCAGTGCCAGTTGTAACTTGCTTGATTGGTTTTGTGCAGGCAACCTTCGACTGCCTGGCCAAGACTTATGGTTTCCTTACACCTGAGTTCTGGAGGGACACCAAGTTCACTATGTCGCCATTCCAGGAGTTCACTGACCTTCTGGCCAAGCCTACCAAGGGTCTCGTGATTGAAGCCCCCACAGAGACAGTAGAGGCTTAGAATGTTGGAGTAAAGAGTTCTATTCTTGTGAGCTGTCGAATGCACTATGCTCTGTTATAGTTCAGAGAACCTTGTGTCGTCTTGAATTTTACTTTATCGGGTTGTTTTATCTGTCAAGTTTTGGATCATGGTACTATGGTTACTCCTTTAATCTATGAATTCTACACATCTGTTGCCTGATCTATCTATTTAGTGGGAACTTTTCAGAGGCAAACGTTGAATGGCTTGCTCTGTTCTGTGATTATGAGACTTGTTATGGTGCTTGAAAGGAACTTCCGGTTCCTTCCCTCAGAATTAATCCCAGCCGGCATGTGAGATGTGACCTGATCGACGCGTTCGGCAAAATGGAAGTACAGTCTTTCATTCAGTCACAAACATTTGCGGTCAGGATTCTTAACAGGGATTCATGGGAATGACATCCTTCACTAGAAGAAATATGACGAAAATATTTGTTTTGAGTATAGTTGTGTTGAGCAGATCATCAGTGGTTTCGTTCTGCACCAGACAATCAGTCAATGGTACTGTCGAGCATAATGTTTTCCCAGAGCTTGTACCGTACGTCGTTGGCGTAGAATCCACCGATTATTTGACGTGTTGTGTCAGTTTGGTGATGATGTAGCCTCTCAAAAAAATCATCACCGTTTAATGAGGAAACAAAACACGACACACTGAAATGAACATCATCTATTCTACTGTCGTTGCTTTCTGTAAAATAATAAATGCATAAATGTTTCTACGTATACAGATTATTCACCAAGAAATTTACAGATACATACATAATTTTTCCAACTTTACAAGCTATATGAACTACATTTGTCGCAGTAACCATTTGTACAAGCCACTGTATATGAACGACTCCGTACAATCAGCTCAATCCACCCCGGTCGATTACCCTTAATGTTCAGCAGTGCAGGGCTGTGGATTCACTGTCCCAAGCTTCCTCCATTCGGCATTCTGGCACGTACTTTCGGTGGCGGCACCCTGCTTACTCCCTTCCACCAATTTCAGGTCAATGTCCTGCAAGGTAATGCCATGGCAGGGTACACTCTCGCTGCAGCTCAGATTAATCGCATCCTTGCGGACCGTCGTCCCTCTGATGTTCTTGAACACGACGTCGCTGACCTCCACCGCCGAGCTCGTCGACGCTTCGCAGGGCTTCTTTGCCTTGTCGCAGTAGTTCTGGTCGATGATGATCGGGTTCTTGACGCCGTCCATGACCATGTTCCGGAACGTGATGTCCCTGGCGAACCCGCTGCCGCCCTGGTACGTCTTGATCCGGGCGCCGTTGGTGGTGCCGCGGAGCCGGACGGAGTCGACGGTGACGCCGGAGACCTCGGCGCGGGAGCTGTCGTCGCCCAGGCTGCCGATGCTGATCCCGTGGCCCGGCCCGCAGACCACCTTGGACACGCGGAGGTTGTGCGTCCCGTTCTCGATCGAGATGCAGTCGTCGCCGGTCCTGATCCTGCAGTCGGTGACCTGCACGTCTTTGCTGCGGGTGATGTGGATGCCGTCGGTGTTGGGGCTCGTTCCGGGCGCCGTGATGGATAGCCCCCTCAACCGCACGTCGGTGCAGTCCTCGACGGAGATGTGTATCTGCTGGCTGTTCACGAGTGTAAGACCCTCGACCCTCAGGTTCGCGCAGTCGTGGAACGACACAGCCGTCGGCGCCTCCTTGCACGGCCGGGTTTTGTCCACCTTGCACGAGCTCTTCCACCACGTCTCGCCGTTGCCGTCGACGGCCCCGCCGCCGTGGACGGTGAGCCCGTCGACACGGCGGAACACGATCCAGTGCCTCCGGTCCTCGTCGCGCCAGTCCGCCCGGTTCGGCGACGCCACCAGCGTGCCTTGCACCGCGACCGCGACGCGGGACGACTCGCACGGGCCGGCGAGCGTGACGAGCTTCAGCAGGCACCGCTTGCCCCTGGGCACGAGCACGACCGCCGGTTGGGAGGATGAGCAGGCCGCGGTCCACGCCTTCGCCAGCGCCGGCGTGTCGTCGTGCCTCCCGTCGCCCCGCGCGCCGTAGCGGTCGAGGCTGAACACGCGCTGCGACGACTCGTCTAGAGCTTTGGACATGAAGAAGATGAGTGCGAGGAGAGGCCCCAAGATCAACACAAGCCGCAACGGGGCCATTGTTGCAAATTTGCAAGTCGTAGCAGGTACTGAGAAGATCGAGTACACAAGTACCTCGCTCTGAACACAAGGTCGATCACACAGGGAGACTTCTCGTGTTTGGGGGAGTTGGATTGTATGGTGAATGAGATCGAAGCTAGCCCTCGCATGCATGGCGTATATATACGCGCGGGGGACATGGGAGATTGATTCTTCCGGCAGCGGAGTTCATCGCGTGGCGTCGTTTCTAAACAATCTCGCACGGCAGATGGAGGTAATTAGGTCATATATCTTCTCCGGAGCAGCGTGCGTGCAGGCTCCTGCATGGCCATGCTGATGCGTGACAAATCAAGGTGTGGATGCGTGGATGAAGAAAGCTCCGTACGTGATCTGTGATCAGCCTGGATCAGCTTTGAGATCACATGTCAAAAAATTTCTCGATCTCGTTTCCTCCTCTCTTGACTGCCGTCGGTGCGTACGCCAGGACACGAGTTAGCAGAAGTCCTCCCAAATGTTTCAGGACGTAAGACCAAGCTTTAGAAAAGACACGTGCCGTGCGAACTACCAGCAACAGAGCCAGAAATAAGGTAGAGACACAGATGTACGATGCCATTGCCATCTGATCAGTGTGCGCCCAAGCTAGCAAGCTGCAGGGTTCGTTCAGCGCAGCGTGCATCAAGTTAGGTTGAAGTATATGAGCAAGACGAAATTAAACTTGTTCCGTTTCCATTTTCCGTCGCGTCGCACGCGAATATCTATCCGGCGCGCGTGTAGGAGCGTACACGTTTGATTCGAGAACCCGAGGCGAGGAGCCGAGGATGCAGGTCAGGTGGATCGATGCGCACGGAGGCTGCGCCCAGGCGCTGTTGCCGTTCTCGGCAAAGATCGACGCCGCGCGGAAGGAAACGGCTATCCATCCAGGCCATCCAGCTCTCTCCTGCATGCGTGCGTGTCGTAGCCGTACCCAGCCGGGGGACGTTCACGCTTGCGTGCGCGACGTCCGCATGCAGCTTACGACGATTTGAGGATGTCTATCTCCGGTCTCCACTGCATCAGCAGTTCGATCGGCACCAGGTTTCTCGACGCCAGAGATGATCCGTTCACATCGGAGTGTTTTGATTTGGGGTTCCTTCTCGAGTCGATCGGTCGCGTGCATCAAGATTTCGATATACGGACACTTGACGCCTAGCTAACTTCAGAAGAAGAAATGACGCATCCTTGTCACGTTCGAGGAAATTTGCCCCGCTCGGCTTCTTCGATGCACCTTGTCTCCGTCCGCTGAAATGAACCATCCTGCCATGGCCCGTCCCTGCTACGCTACGCACCCCTCCTCCCTCGATCTGTCATGTCGTCCATGGCTTCCGTGTCCCGCCCGCGGCCGGAGGAAGGCCACACGGATCTTCCCAGTCCCCTCCTCTTTCGTCTCCACGAGCACAAGCTGTGGCGGCGCATGAGACGTACGCCACGTAGAACTTGCTGGAAGAGTTGCAGACGATCGGAAGAGTTGATTTGCCTGCTTGATTTCGTGTTGAACTGGATGGCGAGTCGATCGGCGACGATGGAGAGAACTCACGGGGCTGAGTGTTTGCATGCGGCGGGAGACAACTGCATAGCATCATTAGGTGTCAGTCACGTCTCGAGCTTGTAAAAAATTCCTTGGTACTGCTAGAACATTACAGTGTTTTCCATGAACCAATTCAATGTATACACCGAAGGACACCGCAATCCTGTTAGTGTTAGGACGTCGCATGTATGACTATGAACTTATATTACTTTTATCCACACCATACAAAGTAAACTTCCATTCACCCTCCACTGCACGTAGGGATGAAAGTTTTTGATTTCTTTTTTGGATCAGTGGGTCGATCCAATTTTTTTTTTAAATGAGTTAATTTTTCTCTCCATCTCCTCGCCACTTTTTATATTTTTAGTTGGATAAAATAAATTAAAAGCTTTGACCTACAATACTCATTGGGGACCTATTTTCATCTCTAACTGCTCGGCAACGGAAGAACATTCCCAGATTTTCTCCACTCCGCGTTCCCACCCTCCTCCGTCTCGAGGTCGATGTTCTGCAGGGAGATGTCGTGGCACGGAACGTCCCTGCTGCAGTCCAGCTTGATGGCCTCCTTGCTGGTGGTCGTCCCTCTGATGTTCTCGAACGCGACGTTGCTGACCTCCACTGCTGCTGCTGATCCTTGGGCTCTGCACGCTCGGACTCGTATCGTCTGCCTTAACCTCACTTACGGCAAAGTTTATTATTCCTAATCTCCTCCACTCATCAAGAAAACAACGGTTTTCAGAAAAAAACGCATGGACCTCCCACTAATACCGTTTGCACGTCCGTCAGGTCTCAGGATTAAGAAAGTTGCTAGCTGTTTGGAAGGAGATCAATCCAGGTCCACGTATCTTCCGCTAATGCAGTTTTTATTCCCGTCAGTTTCCTGGATTAAGAGGATTATTTGCTGTTTGGAAGAAGATTACTCGTCTAGGCGGGAGAAAACAGAGGCCAATATTGCTCATCAGAGTTTGGCCGCCAAAAACAGAGGGCAAAAGCCCACATCCACGCCTCCACTACTCCTTCCTCATCTTTTTTCTTTTTCAACCAATCATAAAGTCAAATGAGAAGAAGATTCATCATACCAGAGACACACGTTGAAAAAGACCTGCATGAACAGATGGTTTCGCCTCAAACAAATGCTTCAAATGAGTAAGTAATACAAGGCTGACAGATGTTTTTTGGATGAGCATATTTTAATATATTCATTGAAATGTTTTTTTAGAGATCGAACAAGACCTAGTTGGGTTCCTCTTGTTGGCATGATATTTAATAGTCCAGAAGAAGCATGGCAATTTTGGCTTACTTATGGAGGTCGAACAGGCTTTGACGTTAGGAAGAGATATGAGAACAAGAGTAAGGTAGATGGAAAAGCAACCTCTGTTAGATTTGTCTGCTCAGGCCAAGGATTTCGAGGAAAGGATAAAAGAGATTATTTGACTAAGCATCCGCGAGCTGAAACTAGGATTGGTTGTGAAGTGCGTATGGGGCTTTAACTGAAACGAGAATCAAGAAAATATGAGATATCAGATTTGTTTCTCCAGCACAATCACTTGCTGCAGACGCCAGAGACTAGTCACTTAATGCCATCGCAACGGAAGATATCTAAAGCACAGGCTTTTGAAATTGAAATGGCAGATACATGTGGAATTCGACCAAAGATTGCTCATGAATTGACATGTTGGTGGTACTTCTAACCTTGGGTACACATGCCGTGATCATAAAAATTATTTGAGAACCAAACGTCAAAATGAGTTAAAGCATGGTGAAGCTGGAAGTATATTACAGTACTTTCAGAATAAGGTAGTAGAGAATCCTTCATTTCAATATGTTTTTCAGTTTGACAATGAGGATCAAATAACCAATATATTTTGGACGGATGCAAAGATGATTATTGATTATGCTCACTTTGGTGATGTTGTTTCCTTTGACACAACTTTTGGCACAAATAGAGATACTCGGCCATTTGGTGTATTTGTTGGATTCAATCATTTTAGGGAGACTGTGGTTTTTGGAGCTGCACTTATGTATGATGAGACATTTGAATCCTTCAAATGGCTTTTTGAAACTTTTTTGACATGTCATAATAACAAGCAGCCTAGAACCATATACACTGATCAAGATTTTACTATGGGAAAGGCTATTGCAGTGGTATTTTCAGAGAGTTGGCATGGGTTATGCACCTGGCACATAATGCAAAATGCTATCAAACATCTGAGACGCCTTAAAAATGACAATTCAAATGTTCTGTCAGATTTTAGAGCTTGCATGTATGAATACGAGGACATGGAAAAATTTGAAGATGTCTTCAGTAATATGAGGGGCAAAGTTCAGAAACAGACTTGGTTAGATAGTATTTATATGCTCAAAGAGAAGTGGGCTGAATGCTTTATGAGGAATGTGCACACATTAGGAATGCGGAGTACACAGCTAAGTGAGAGTTTCAATAGTGACATAAAAGATTATTTGAACTCAGAGTTGAATATTATTCGTTTTTTCATCCACTTCAAAAGAATTGTGCAAGGAAAGAGAGATAAAGAGATCGATTCAGAGTTCGAATCGAGGAAGAAGTTTCCACAATTCTTAGTAAAAACTTCGATGCTACTGCAAGTAGGTACATTGTACACACCACAAATATTTGAAGTCTTTCAAAAAGAATATGAACGATCCCTGGCAGCATACTCTAAAATTTCATATGGTGAGAGTGCATATACTGTTGGCATAACAACTCTCAATGAACATTCTAAACCTGAAAAAGAGTACCTGGTGGTTGTTGGTGATCATATTCAAGGTACAGTTTTATGTAGCTGTCAACAATTTGAGAGAATTGGAATTTTGTGCAGCCATGCCTTGAAAGTCCTTGACTTGATGAATATCAAACAATTACCTGACCATTACATTTTGAAGCGATGGACACGAGAGGCACGAAGTGGTGCTGTACAGGACATCTTAGGAAGACAGGTAGTGGAAAATCCTAAGCTAGATGTTTCAGTCGTCACAGGTTTTTGTCACAGAGATTTAATAATTTGGCTTCCCAAGCAATTAATTCCGAAGATTGCTTTGTGTTCTTGGACAATGCTATGTATTCACTTGAAAAACAGATGAAAGAAAAATGGGGAGGGTTGTTTGCAAACAAGAGTCGTTCTAATATACAGAGCACATCACAAATGTCTGAGAATGTATCAACAGCTATAATGCTCAAGAAGAAAGAGAGGAAAAAAGGTGGATCAAAGAGAACAAAAACCTGGGCTGACAAACTACACAAAACAAACAAGGAGTCCTCGAAGGGAAAAAATTATGTGGTATGTCATAAACACATTAAATAATTCTTCATCTCCTAATAGTCTGCAACAATCCCTTAACAATGTCAAACAATGCAGGGAGAAATAGACACACAAACAATACAATCTCAACCATTGATGGAAAGGAACACTGGGGTTCAGGATTGTGAATTCAATGGCAGCTTCACACAGTTACTGATGGTAAGGATCACATCGCCTGATTCATTTACAAATATTTTACTTAAGTCTTGTTCTTTACTTACCTCACTTCTTTGATTTACAGAGATATTCAGGTTGCCAAGAGTTCAGTCCTCAAGAGCCATTCTAGCTTTAAGACTGCTGCTGCTTTCAGATTTGTATAACAAGCAACTAGTACTATTGCAAAGTTAGAATGTAGTAGAAATTTTATTTACTCTATTAAAATTCAGGAGTACACGATCCTTCTAGTTAAATGTTTGGATTTTTTTCATATCACCAATATAAATGTTCAGTAGAATGAGTCAATTTTTAGCATAACAGTGATGAACTGTAGTGGTGCTACAAGTTGCAGACTCGCCAGTTTTATTCCCGATAGACCTGGATTGATTTTCCAAACAACGAGCAACCTCTTTAATCCTAGGAACTAACCTCCTTAATCCTGAGACTTGACGGACGTGCAAACGGCATTAGTGAGAGGTCTATGCGCTCTTTCCTGAAAACCGTTGTTTTCTTGATGAGTGGAGGAGATTAGGAATGGCAAACTTTGCCATAAGTGAGGTTAAAGCAGACGATACGAGCGCCGCTCTGCACGGCGCCTTAGCCTTGACGTCGCAGTAGTTTTGGTCCATGATTATCGGGTTCTTGACGCCGTCCATGATGATGTTTCGGAATGTTATGTCCTTCGCGTACCCGCTTCCTCCCTGCAAATTGAGAGAAAATGTGTGGATGAGTGTTTTTTTATTTCTTTCGTTCCCAGCTCTTCTAAATTAAAACACCAATTTTGTGAATACAAAATTACCCTTGATACTCCCTCCGTTCTCTCCGTTCTTAAATTGGTGTCACCGTTGACTTTTAATTTCAACTTTGACTATTCGTTTTATTTAAAAAATTTTGATAAAAATTATATATTTTGTTATAATTTAATTAACCATTAGAGTTATTTGAATCACAACTTAAAATTTTACATATTTGAACTAATTTTTGAATAAGATAAAAAATCAACGGCGACTGATGTATCATTAGAGTATGTTTTAATGCGTGCTCCATTAGTTGTGCCATGCAATTGGACCGTGTCCACCGTAATGCCAGACACTTCTGCTCTCGAGTTGTCGTCTCCCAAACTTCCAACGCAGATCCCATGTCCTGGCCCACACACAACTTTTGAAACGTGTAGGTTGTGCGTCCCGTTCTCGATTGATATACAATCATCTCCTGCAAATCCCATAAATTGTCAAAACTTGGTAATTATAAACATAGTCAACGTCCTGTATAATTAATTCCAAAAAAATTAACAATATGTTCTGGAAACGTGAACCTGCTTAATTACCAGTCATGATCTTGCAGTTTGTGACTCGCACATCTTTGCTCCGGGTGATGTGGATGCCGTCGGTGTTGCGACTCGTGCCAGGCGCCGTGATAGACAAACGTGTCAGTCGTGCATTGGTACAATCCTCGACTGAAATTTGCTTCTGCTGGCCGGTCACGATGTTGAGATCATGCACCCTCAAACGTGTGCAGTGGTGGAATGACAGAGCAGTCGGAGCTTCCTTGCAAGGCTGAACAAATGCATTAGTAGTACATTTCCAGCAGTAACAGGCGTCGGCGTCTGAGCTGCCGTCGAACGTTGCTGAGACCGCAAGAACAGTGGACAGGAAGAGCAGCGCTGGGAGAGGCGCTGACAAGGACAGATCACAGAAGCCGCAGCTTGTTGTCACTGGACGCCATTGCTGTCGCTTGTCAGAGCTTTCCACGATCAGCTTAGGAAAGAAATACACGCAGCAAGTTAATATAATTAACTGGACTCTGATCAGCAAGATCGATCGATCACAGGAGCCAAGCTCCGTTGTTGCTTTGCTTGGTTGGTTTGTTTCGGTGTCGGAATCCGGATGGCGCCAAAGGAGTAAGCTCACGGGGGCCGTATTTGTACGCGGCGAGAAGATCAGCAGCACCATCAGATAGATTCTGGCAGCAGAGTCACGTCGCTTGTGAAGGATCGTCACGGGCCAGGTGATCGATCGATCTGCTGGTTCGTTTTCGATCAGGTTGGTGGAGGGAGCTCGAGAGATTCGTCATCGCTTGGCCCGTCGCACGCAGGTTCCAATCCTCACGACGAGATTTTCTCGTCTGTTCTTCTCGATCGTTGCCGTCTGAAGAGAAGTGAAGCTCCATCCGACCGAATCTGCACATGGTCTCTGACAGATAATCCAAGCACATTCAGATTTATCTCTTTAACGTTCAATTTCCGTTATTTTAGTCAGTAGAGCTGGTCATTAAGACTAAACATTTACTGATTCTCGTGCTGTGTTCACCGGGGTCTCTATTTACCGATTCTTTAGCGTAGTGCGCGGTTAAGTTGGAGTCTAAGACGTGGTGCGTGAGTTCAGCAAGTTAGTTGTAATCTTTTCTTTAAGTAGTGAGTAAAGACAACAGATAGCGCTGCTCAGTTCTTCGCAGCACAAACACAGTGTGTTTCTCTCTCGCGTGTGTTCTTATTTCCTGATCTGAGCTTGCCGAAATTCGCTGTCAGTTCTAACAAGTGGTATCAGAGCCGGAAGACGATCATGGCGTCTTAGGGTCCGGACCGGACGATGTCTCCCTCCCCTCCTCGCCGCCGAATCCTGCGTTCACCATCACCACCGCCGAGAGGGCGGCGTCGTGACGACGGTCGCCGCCGCATCGTCGAGCGGGTCGTGAAGGAGAGCGCTGCGTCCGTGCAGTACCCGATGCTCACAAGGACTAATTACGACGATTGGTCCTTGATGATGAAGGTGAACATGCAGGCGCAAAGAATCTGGCAGGCAATTGAGCCGGAGGAAGGAGAAGATGTTGAGTACCGTGACGACCGCCTGGCGTTTGCAGCAATTCTTCGATCGGTGCCGCCAGAGATGTTGGCTTCGCTCGGCACGAAGCGGACGGCGCGATCTGCTTGGGAGGCGATCAAGGCTCGGCGGGTCGGCGTCCAGTATGTCCGGGAGGCCAATGCGGAGCAGCTGCGGCGAGTATTCAACGAGATCACCTTCAAGGAAGGGAGTCCGTTGATGATTTCTCTCTGCGCATAGCAGGGCTGGCCAATTGCATCAACGTTCTCGGTGGTACGTTGACTGATTCTGAGATCGTCAAGAAAATGCTCCATGTTGTACCTGTGCATCTTGAACGGGTTGCAATTTCAATTGAGACGCTTCTCGATCTCGATGAGTTGACGGTGGAAAAGGTGACCGGCCGGCTGCGGGCAGTCGAAGAGAGGAGAAAGTCGCAAGGCTCCGTCGACAGCAAGGGCCGTCTGCTCCTTACTGAGGAGGAGTGGATGGCGCGCCTTCGTCTTCGTGAATCCGAGGGCGGTTCAAGCGGTGGCGGCGGAAATGGCGGCGGCGGCGGCGGAAACGCTGGTGGCGGCAAGAAACAAGGGAAGAAAGGCAACTGGCGCGGCCGTGACAGGAAATCAAACTCGTCGGACCGGGCCGGCGACACTTGCCGGAGCTGCGGCAAGAAAGGCCATTGGGCCAGAGATTGCCGGAGTAAGAAAAAAAAGGAGCAGGCCCATGTGGCCCAGGAGGAAACTGATGAGGGCACGCTGCTGATGGCGAAGGCCCAAGTAACATACTTGGAGGTGCCGTCAGGGTCTCCGGTTATCACCGGCGACGCGCTGGCGGCGGTGGCGGAGCCGATCCATGTCGTGGAGGCAAATGTCTTCGCGCAGCTCGCTTCCCCCGGAGAGCGTGACCACTCGCGGTGGATTCTGGACACGGGGGCCATGAATCACATGACCGGCACGAGATCGGCTTTCACCGAGCTTGACACGGCGATCCGTGGAAATGTCCGCTTCGGGGACAACTCCGTGGTTGAGATTGAAGGCCGGGGCACCATACTGTTCTCTTGCAAGACTGGGGAGCATCGGGAGCTGGCCGGGGTCTACTTCATTCCCAAGCTGGCTGCCAACATCGTCAGCATTGGTCAGCTCGACGAAACCGGCCACAAGGTGGAGATAGCAGGGGGAGAGTTGTGTATCCATGACAAGAACAGGAAGCTACTTGCTAAGGTACGACGCTCAGCCAATCGCCTTTATGTTCTGAACTTGAATCTTGCCAAATCGATATGTCTGGCCCTGTGCGGAAATGATTTGGCCTGGCGCTGGCATGCTCGGTTTTGGGCATTTGAACTTCCATGGTCTGAGGAAGCTGGCTCAAGAAGAGATGGTGAAAGGTCTGCCATTGCTGGAGAATGTTGAGCAAGTGTGTGAAGGATGCCTTATTGGAAAACAGAGACGTTCACCTTTTCCTGCAGAGTCGAAGTTCAGGGTTGAAGTGAAGTTGAAATTGGTACACGGGGACTTGTGTGGTCCAGTGACGCCAACAACATCTGGTGGAAACCGGTATTTCCTGCTGCTTGTTGATGATCTCACTTGATATATGTGGGTGACACTGATTTTCAGCAAGGATCAAGCAACAGCTGCTATTCAGAAGTTTCAGAAACAAGCAGAGGTGCAGAGTGGGCTGAAGCTGCGTGCATTGAGGACTGATAGGGGGGGGGGCGAATTCAATTCAATTGCCTTTGCTGATCATTGTGCAGAGACTGGTGTTTCAAGGCAGCTGACTACTCCGTATTCACCTCAACAAAACGGGGTTGTTGAGAGAAGAAACCAGACCATAGTTGGGATGGCAAGAAGTATGTTGAAATCAAAGGGCATGCCAGGGGAGTTCTGGGGAGAGGCTGTTGCTACGGCAGTATACATTCTGAATAGATCACCTACAAGCAGTGTTGAGGGCATGACACCATATCAAGCTTGGCATGGGAGAGTACCTGCTGTGCACTTCCTGAGAACTTTTGGTTGCATTGCATATGTCAAGGTGGTGAAGTCGAATCAGAAGAAGCTTGATGACAGAAGCAAGAAAGGTGTGTTCATTGGCTATGAGGAAGGCTCCAAGCCCTATAGGGTCTATGATCCATTGGAACGTCGGGTCCTCATCACCAGGGATGTGGTATTCGATGAAGAAGCCAAGTGGAATTGGTCTAAACCCGAAGAGCAAGCAGTTCAAGACGATGAGCCATTCACAGTGGAGTACACAGTTCGCTCTGGTGAGCAGACAATGTCACCAGTCAGATCAATCTCAGAGGTACTACAGAGAACACCTTCTGTGATGGGATCAGGAGTTGCACCAACCAATGACATTTCAGGACCAAGAGAGGTTGAATTTGTATCACCACCTGCTGATTACAGGGAGCATCTTGATGAAGATCATGATGATGGTGATCCAGTGAAATTTCAGACAGTTGACAACATACTCGGGCCATGTCAGGCTCCGGGACAGGCAGAGCGCATAGTTGAGGAGCTGCACTCTGTGTCAGCTGAAGAACCAGCGTCCATTAGTGATGCAAAGAAGGAAGCAAACTGGTGCCGAGCCATGGAAGAAGAACTTGAGGTCATTAACGAGAATTGTATCTGGTCTTTGGTTGACTTACCTGCAGGGCACCGTGCAGTAGGTCTGAAGTGGGTGTTCAAAATCAAGAAAGATGAGCACGGAGTCATCACCAAGTACAAAGCAAGGTTAGTCGCAAAGGGGTATGCACAAAGAGAAGGTGCTGACTTTGATCAAGTATTTGCACCTGTGGCAAAGATGGAAACTGTAAGGTTGTTGATTGCAGTAGCAGCACTGAACTCCTGGGAGGTACATCATATGGATGTCAAATCACCATTTCTGAACGGAGATTTGCAGGAGAAGGTGTATGTCTGTCAACCGCCTGGCTGCATCAATAATCAGTGTCCAGGGAGGGTGTACAAGCTTCACAAGGCGTTGTATGGACTGCGTCAAGCACCACGTGCCTGGTATGCCAAACTAGACAGTGCCCTGTTATCGCTCTGTTTTGAACGTAGCAAGAATGAGCATGCAGTGTACACACGTGACTGATGGGAAGAGGCTTGTGATTGGTGTCTATGTGGATGATTTGATCAGGCACAAGTGCTCAAGAAATCAGGAGGTTCAAGGATGAGATGAAAACCAAGTTCAAGATAAGTGATCTTGGTCTGCTCAGCTACTACCTAGGGATAGAAGTGAAGCAGAGTAAGCAGGGCATCACTCTGAGTCAAAGTGCATATGCTCTGAAGATTCTTGAAAAAGCAGGTATGTCAGAGTGTAATCCTTGCGGTGTTCCTATGGAACCTCGATTGAAGATGAGCAAGAAAAGTGAAGCACCAGCTGTGGAGCAACTCAGTATCGAAGCATTGTAGGAAGCCTCAGGTACTTAGTTAATACTCGTCCTGATTTGGCATATTCTATTGGGTATATCAGTCGGTTCGTGGAGGATCTCAGGCAGGATCACCAGGCAGCTATAAAGCATGTTCTCAGGTATATAGCAGGAACTTATAACCTGGGAGTTATGTACAAAAATCATGGAGGAAGAATGGAGCTTTTAGGATACAGTGACAGCGATATGGCAGGAGACATGGATGATCGCAAAAGCACAGCTGGAGTTCTTTTCTTCCTTGGGATGTGCCCCATCACTTGGATGTCGCAGAAGCTAAGAGTGGTGGCACAATCAAGTTGTGAAGCTGAGTACATAGCAGCCTCAACAGCAGCTCAGCAAGGTGTATGGCTGATGCGTCTGTTGGCAGAGCTGCTGAATCAAAGTGAAGAAGCACCAATACTAAAAGTTGACAATATATCAGCTATTGCTATATGCAAAAATCCTGTCCTGAATGATCGAAGCAAACACATAGAAGTGTGTTACCACTATGTACGTGAATGCTTTGAACAAGAGAAGATAAGGATTGAGCAGACCAGCATTGAGAAGCAGCTGGCAGATATCCTGACGAAGGCTCTTGGACGTGTGAGGTTCTCTGAACTACGTGACCAAATCGGCATCGTGCAGGATAAGTGAATGATGCTAGAATTAAGGGAGGAATTGACAGATAATCCAAGCACATTCAGATTTATCTCTTTAACGTTCAATTTCCGTTGTTTTAGTCGGCAGAGCTGGTCATTAAGACTAAGCGTTAAATAAGAAGTCTGACGCTCGTGCTGTGTTCACTCGGGGTCTCCATTTACCGATTCTTTAGCGTAGTGCGCGGCCAAGTCGGAGTCTAAGACGTGGTGCGTGAGTTCAGCAAGTTAGTTGTAATCTTTTCTTTAAGTAGTGAGTAAAGACAATAGATAGCGCTGCTCAGTTTTTCGCAGCACAAACACAGTGTGTTCCTCTCTCGCGTGTGTTCTTGTTCGCTGATCTGAGCTCGCCGAAACTCGCTGTCAGTTGTAACAGTCTCTGGCCGTCATGCTGGTACATGGTATCCACCAGCAGAGCAGAACAAGTGGATGAATGGTTGTGTGGAGTAACTATAGCTCGATCGGCCGGTGCTCGAATGGCTGTTCGTACACCCAGGAAACGTCACGCTGCATCGATCTGCATGCATGCCAGCCTCCATGGAACTGAACCCTCTCGATCTCTTGGGAGCTGTTTGGGACGACGGAACAAATCGGCACGGCCGGTTTTCTCGAGGGCGACGGACGCGTCTCCAGGAGCTCCACGGTCCAGGAAGAAGACGGCGTGCCGGGATCTACCTGCAGAAGCCGACGTTTTGTCGAGAACGGCAATGGACAGTGGTTGGGTCGGCAAGTCGTCGTCGAGTTCGGCGACGCCACCGGAGCCTGGGCAGCCTCCGTGCCCAACGATCCACCTGCAGCCTCATCTTTGGTTCTCGAATCAAACGTGTATGCTGCTGTACGCACTCTGGTTAGATGCGTGCGATGCAACGGAAATGGATCTGTTTCTTTGACTCTAGGAGACTGGACGCAGGCAGGAATGGAAACGGAACATGTGTTTTGTCTTGTTTACGTCAACGTTGATGACCGCTTCGCTGAACCTTTCTTGATTGTATGTACACGCTCAGATAGTGGTCAGATGGGATCATCCACGTACTCTCTCTGTCAAGAATACAAGCATTTCTAGGATCCATCTATTTGAAAGCATGTGCCAGATTGCTTAATGAAGTTTGGGACAGTGCTTCCACAGCTCTGCAGTGCTGAAAAATAGGGGTTGACAGTTTGACACCTATTGCACCGAATGCACTAATCAACAGTGTGGTACATGTGTCATTAGTACGGTCAGACACAGACACTGCGAGTACTATTTAACTTTAACACAGCTGACATTTGAGGTAGTACATATTAGCGCTTACATAAGTAATGTTCTGATAACCAAGTTGCTAGCACACTGCACACAACAGAAAGGGACACCCGCTGATAACTTACAACACAATGGGTGCCAATTTCGTTTCTAATATTCAGACTCTTCTTCTAGCAGTTGATACCACACTGTTGGGTGTCAGGACCAGTGACCCTTGTGGTGAATGGATCAATGCGAACCCACAGCAAAGAAAAGATCGATGCGAGGAGGATGGCCCAGACAACAACAATGGTCGGGGTGCGGTTCTGCCGCCCCATGAGACCCTTGAGGAAGGGGTACAAGTGGACTATCACCCAGAATGCAAAGAAGAGCTTCCCAAAGAGTGGTCCCCATGACTGATAACCACTGTTAATCGCATAGGAGATACCAGCAACCACACCAACGAGGTTGATGATCAAAATAGTGGTTGGTGGGATCAGAAGCGTTGTCCACTTGAACATGTACAGCTCAGCAAAATCGCCTTCCTCATCAGTGGCCTTAGAGGTCACGGTGAAGCTGGTGTCGATACCGGCAAGCACCTTCAGGAGACCCTGGAAGACGGCAAATAGATGGGCAGAAATACCACCAATAACCCAGAACTGCTCGTTCCTCCACCATTCATCAATGCCAACACCACTCCACCTCATCTCAAGGATACCAGTGGCGAAAATTGAGACGAAGAGTGATATAAACCAAATACTTGCAAAATTACTAATCTGCATTCCAGAGTAAAATGAGTCGATATCAATTTTTTTCCAACGCCACATGCAAAAGTGCGAAAATGTGTAAGTTTTTTACCTCTGGGATGATAAATTTCCCAGTGAGAAGGCAGACTGCAGGAAGTATGCAGTACAAAAGGAGCGGGATCGATGTAAGTGGATAAATTGTGGTGTTGATGTAAGCAAATCTCTCCAGGAACTTAAGCCGCCCTCCATAACCATACCATATGGGACAATGCCTGCTGAAAAGAATTTCAATAGAACCAAGAGCCCATCGAAGCACTTGATTCAAACGATCTGAAAGGTTGATGGGAGCAGATCCCTTGAACGCGGGTCGCTTAGGCATGCAGTATATTGACCGCCAGCCTCGTGCATGCATCTTGAATCCAGTAAGAATGTCTTCAGTAACTGAACCATAGATCCATCCAATCTGCAGTGCACCATATTTATGTCCAAATAAATAAAAAGATCAATTGAAGAAGTAGAAGCAGCTACATGAATTCAGATATGTTCCATCACAAAAAAAAACAGCAAAACATTAATTCAATGTAATGCGGGTGTCAAGAATGCTAATGTTATAACTTCATTAGTCATCACCTCAGTTCCCCAATGAGTTTTGTCTTCGTAGCCACAGCTGATGACATGGATAGCTTCTTTCAGAAGAGACTCTGGAGTTGCCGACTGTGGAACACCACCGTATTCCATCAGAGTAGAGGCTACAAAAACACTGGACTGGCCAAATCTCTTTTCCAGGCTCATTTGAGACATAATAAGCGAGTTCTCGTCATCAAATCCAGAACCTATCATGGTAGCAATGTACCAGGCAAATGAGAAAGAGATAAATGAAAAGTTTAGTTGCCTACAGTGCATCATATTTACATGCATTAGAAAACAAATAAATGGACATTAGAACAGTGTGCCCATAAGAAATCAATAGAAATGAATGTGAAGAAAAGGCAGAGTCCAAGTTACCTTCGACCCCCTCCTCTATATCTTCAAGATTGAATACTGGCACAGAGCTGTCTGCGTGCTTGTGTGATTTCTTCTTTTCTGAGCTCTTCTTCCTAGACTTTGATGTCTTCTTCCTTCCGCCACAAAGCGAAGAAAAGAAGCCTGGCTTTTTCTTCTTGATTGGAGGTTCATAACCATATAGCGCTGTTCTATTGAACACACATCCAGTTCCCACATAAACCGGCCCTTGAATGCCATCAAGACCTCTTAAGTTAATCTGCAATTAAGTGAAAATGCACATAATTTACCCAAACATTTTTTATACGTATGGAAGTGAGTGTGAGACACAAAAATCTTAAAAAATATTGTTTGGCTTACATCAAAAAACACTGTGTTCCTGTTTGCGTATCGATCATTCCTATCAATACCATCGAACCTTTGAGGAAACTGAACATAACAAACACTCCTTCCAAGGTTTGGGTCCATAAGGAAGCACATTGCCTCCCGAAGAGCCTTACTATTGTTGATGTAGTGATCACAGTCAAGATTCAATAGGTATTGCCCATTAGTAAGGACAGCTGACACACGAACCTGCAGATAGCATTCAACTTCTAGTATATCCAAGTAATTGAAGTTAAGATACACTTCACTTTAACAGTGTTTAGCCACTCACAAGTGCATTCATGGCACCAGCCTTCTTGTGGTGTTGGAATCCAGGACGTTTTTCACGAGATACATAAACCAAACGAGGAAGTTCATTGCCCTCAGCATCAAGGCCTCCACTGTGACCAAGAAAGACCTGAAAGTGACGAGATTTTAAGCTTTGAAATGGTGAAAACATCATCACTAGGTGCTGGAAAATCCATCTGCTAAACAAATACTACCTCCGTCCCAGTAGAAGCTTATTTCTAGCTTTTGCTGACTCATGCTTTGACCAATAATTTTTATATATTCGGTTAAATTTAAAAAAAAAAACTAATATTTGTACTTTTAAATTCATCAAAAGAAATATTTTCATTATATATATATATTATTAAAATTAATTAAATTTATCAAAATCATTGGACAAAGTCATAGTCAACAAGACCTAGAAATAAACCTCTATTGGGACAGAGAGATTAGTTTTTTTTTCTTGCTGAAAAAATGTGCTTAACCTGAATCATTCCAGGATGGTCCCTGGTATTGTTCCCAGGCCAAGGTGTACCATCTTGCATGACCCATCCCTCCTCAGGAACTTTCTGTGCCTTGGATACGAGAGCATTAATACGTACTTTGAATTCTTCATATTCTCGCTGTCAATTATTTTTTGAAACAAAAATAAATGTTAGAGAACAACTGCAGGAATTGCTAAAAGACACATGCACAAAATCCAGATATACCTTCATGGCCCGGCGGTCTTTAACAAATGATGTATGAACTTTGTCTTTAAGATAATCAATTTTCTGAGAAAAGTACCACTCTGGAGCCCTAGGTTCTATGTTGTATTTCTTACAGAATGGTACCCATTTTCTTGCAAACTCTGAGGTTTCAGAAAGAGCATCAAAAGTCAGCATTGCAGCTCCATCATCAGACACATAACAAGATACCTTGTCAACAGGATAGTCTACAGCAAGGATTGAAAGCACAGTATTGGCTGTGACAAGAGGAGGCTCCTTCATAGGATCCACAGTACTGACAAAAATGTCAACAGGAGCCAACTGAGATGGTTCACCTTCCCGGTCATACCTGACAATGGAATTAGTATCGTGAGATTATCTGTATTAGCCAGATATATTTTTGTATAGATATCAAGTATTGCACATCACCTTAAAGCCAGTCTATCAAGGTAAGTTTCGCGGTTGATTGGGGACCATTTTGGGAACTGGTCCAAAATCCAGGACAGAGCAAACCAAATCTCACATATAACAGACAACAGCCACAATGGGTATGCATTGCGCACAGGATTTGTGATACGGTAGTGCAGGAAAATGCATAGGACGATCAACCGTAGCACGATGACCATTCTGTAGGGATTTATTCTGGATGAAGAAATTGGCACTTTTCTAGATAGAGGTTGCCGAGTTTCATCATTCCTGCACACAAGATACAGAAAATTAATTTCTACAAGTGACACAAGTGCATTTACAAGTTTAAAATAAACATCTGCATCCATCTATGATGTCTTGTGTGCCATTAAAAAGCAAGGAATAAAGTTTGTTACAAATTTATCTCACCTTTGTTTTAGATTTCCAAACACATGAAAGTGCACGGAAGTGTTAGCAGTGCTTGTACTTTAAGTAGGTAATTAAGAAAGGAGGCAACACAATGTCCACACTTACAATAAGGCATCTTCCATATTATAGTCAGTAGATGCATCTATGTCACCAACTCCACGTCCTTCTGAGGGAGCAATGCTTGTCCCATTTGTCATAGGAATTGCACCTTTGTCCTTCATTTTCCACCCATCCACTCTCTCTTTCCACGCAACATTGCCAAGGCTACCGGAGAACTCCCTTGATGGATTTGCTAGCATGGAGTAAGATGAAAAGATTAGTTCATAGCAGATGCAGTATATGTGAACCAAACATTACATAGTGATAATTCATAAACATACGAGAATGATTCACATATGGAAACTGATGACTACGCCTGCCAATGTTGCCAACAGGAGACATCAAATGATCAGGGGAAGCTCCGGGAATCTCTCCTGATACCTGTAAAATGAATCCAATATGAGGAAACTGAACGTTAGTCCATCTCCTGAAATATACTTACCACAACCAATAAAAGTCCCATTACCAACCTGGCTATGAGTGAGGGATGGGATGTATCCACGAGGAATTTCACCACTATCATACTTTGAGTGCCCAATCTCACCACTGTTGTACTTGGCAAGGCCAATATCATCACTACGACCAGAGTTCATGCGCCAGGTAAGCATTCTCTCAGCTATTTTCTGCTTCTGATCCTGGTTTCCAGATGCTGGGTAATTGTAGTCGCTTGTGTCATCAGCATCAATGTCACTTTCCTCACCACGTACTGGCGGGCTTCCTAAACAAGATAACATAATTACCCCTATTCAGCCTCAGGTAGAAGATTAAAAAAAAAAGCACTCTGCTTTGCTATTAGTGGTGACGATGCAACTCAGCACTGCAGATCGATGACCATCTACTGAAGTAAACAGGCTTTCTTGTAGGAATGCGAATAAATTGGCAAAAACACTAAACTTTTCCCTGCTTTTCGCAACGAAAATGCAGAAAATACCTATTTAGCCCAACAGCCGAGCCTAACCTTTGCTGCTGTGCCTTAACATAAGCTACAAGGATAAGGGGGTATAAATCGTAATGAGCAGATGAACAGCTTCATACCCTTGTGGCGTTTGTACTTGGTCTTGCACTGAGGGCACGCCTGGGTGCCGTCCTTGCGCTCGTACTCGTAGCAGGGGCGGCATACCGGGAAGCCGCAGACGTCGCAGGCGGTGAAGAGGTCGCCGTCCGCCGTCGTACCCACGCTGTCGCCGCAGATCTGGCACGGCTGCGCTCCCCCATGCTTCGCTGATTTCTTCGCACGCGGACGCACACAATAAAAAGAAGAGGAAACGCAACATAAACGAATTCAGAGTTCAGACAAACCCCCAAACGAACCGAACGAGAGAAACACCACCCAATTCCCCGGAACGCAACTCACCGCGCCGTCGCCGCCGCCGTCCATGGCCCCCGCGCCCGACCGCTCACCAGTCACCGATCCGCGCCGGACTCCTCGACCGCCGACTCACCGCATCCTGCTGCCTCCCGGGAACCGGCCGAGCTTCCCGGACGCAGCAGCACCGAACCGCCCAGCCGACGAAGCCCGCGGCGGCGAGCGGCCAGTGCAACGCTCAACGGACGGTTACACTGGCGCCGGTGGAGTGAAGCGCGAAGCGGCGAGGCAGAGGGACGAAAAGGACGCGGCACCGGCGAGAGAAGACTGCGACGGAAATGGAGAATCCGGGGTGGCGTGGGGCGCAGCGCACCGGGAATCCGCCCGCCGTTCGCGTAATCGCTTCCGTTCACGGAGCTCGGTAATCCATCGTTAAACCCTAGTGGTTGGCGACGATTAATTTTGGATTTGCGTGGACGTTCGCGTTGATCCGTTCTTGATTTGATTAAATTTCGTAGGGGTTTGGGCTCGGGAATTGGGACTCGGGCAGGCAGTGAAGTGGTGAGGAAGAGGTGAGCTGGCCGGGGCCACCGGACAGTGACGTCCCGGGAGCGCGTCGACGGTCACTTACAGCTAGCTGGGGACGGTTAAGACGGGGAAGGGCTTGACGCAAGGACAGGAATGTTTTGGCGTGTTTTGGATTGGGTATTAATGACGCTTGAGCGCCTACTGCATGTGCATGCAGGTCGCAAGCTCTGATCGGTTGTGCAATGAGCAATGGGCTGTTTTTTGACATCGATTTTTATGGGCCGATTCATATGGGCCAAGGACTATTGCCTTGTAAAAAAAATAGAAAAAATCTTTTATTTCAGTCCTTTTACTTTTTTAGTTGTGCGGTTTTAATCTTTCAGTTACAAAACCAGGTACCTGTGGTCCTCTAACTTTCAAACCCGTTGGTTTTTTTTTTTTTTTGTCTCTGAGCGAATTTGGCTGGGCGTTTGGCTGACATGGTGTTCATGCGGCGGTTTCATCTGACGTGGCAACGGGACGTTCTAAGTATTTTCATTGTTTCACATATATTTTTTTAAAAAATTTAAAATTTTACATTTTAAACTTGAATTCAAATTTAAAATTCAAACAGGGAGCTGAGTCACTGTTTTTTTATAAATTTATTTTTCGAATTTTATAAAAATAAATTTGTTTCAAATTTGGAGATGACTCAAAAACAAAAGTTGTTCCTCGAAAGAGATCTACCGTCTAGAAAGTTTTAAATTCATCCGAATTCAGAATATTTTGAGACAAAATGTTTCAAACTCTAATTTATTTCTACAAATGCGCGATGTTGCCGTCTCGCCTTCAAAAACTGTTTAACAAAACGGCATTGTCTTTTTGTCGTGAGCAGAGCCCTAAGGACCACGCTTGTCTGCGCGGATAATTCCAAGAATGGAAGGAGGATATGAATTTTTCCTTGCTGCTGCTGTAAAACCAACCGTTGCGACTCGGTCGCAGCAAGTGACCATCACCGTCCGACCCGCCTGGACCGCCGAGCGCAAGGAGACGCGGCTAAGCACCTCGGCGTCGACGATGTTAGGGCCACGAATGGTGCCAGATTCCCCTGTCAACGACGCGATGACGATGACGGGGAGCCCCATCGTTATCGGCCCTCTCTTCTCTGCTCACCGGTCATCGATCCCTTTCGCGAGTCGATGGCACCTTGGAGGACCAAGCCCCGCATTCGATTGCATTGCATGGCACCGAGCTAAGGTTTGGCCTCGTCGTCAGGAAGAGGGCAAATCGATGGCGCCTTACGAGTTCCGACCGACGTGCAGAGACCGCGGCTCTTGAAGCTGCCACGGCCTTCGCCATCGTGCTGATGCTCAGAGATTCAGATGTCATGTCAGATGCACGAGCATGTGTCATCGTTCTCTATATGACCATATATGCTGCGTATAGAGGGTGCAATCTTTGTTCCATTATCTAAAAATATGGTGGTAAGCATTATGAAACAGTGGTTTCATCATCAGAAAATGAAAAGATATATACAGGTCACAAAAGTAAAGGCAGGAAAGCCATATCGGTTCTCCTTCAATTATGGTGCAGTCCTATTCATCACTCCACTAGCGGTAGTGCAATAGCTTTTTTCGAATCGTTAGGTTCTCAATGGATGTTTGCACGGTTTAATCAAACAAATCGTTGGTACACCATCCGCAAGCCAGCAAAGAAGCAAGGGCCGTTCTGAACGCAAGCAGAAGACTGCAACATTACATTACAATCTTTCTTTGTGTTCCTTTCTTTACAATTACGAGAAGAGGTTCGTTCTCTCTCGGATGCAGCACGGCAGAATCGATGAGGAGCAGCAAGCACACATCGACCACACACACACAGCACATGAGCTATCTCTACGATCTTTCATATGCAGGCAGGCAGGCAAGCAAGCGACCACCGGGGAGCAGAGGAGGCAGCGCCAAGGCTGGAGCTAGAAGAAGGATCGCTTGGTGGGCACCCTCCCGACGGCCTTCATGAAGTTGGCGAGCTCCAGCACCTTGGCGAGCTTCAGCCCCCGCTTCGCCTCCGCCGACGCGCGCTTCTCCTCCGCCTTGCGCCGCGCCATGGCGATGTCGTTCTGCGTCCTCTCCACCGCCTTGGCGCGCTGCTCGTCCAGCTTCCTCTGCGCGACCAGCCAATGGAACAGCGATCAGAACACGGTTGGGATTCACAAGCGTAGTATAATTTCCAAGTGCTGCAAGTTGCCTCCTTTGCACAACAGAGAGACCACTCTGCCAAAGCTATGGAGCTGGAGTATTAGCAAGGTGTCAATGATGACGGTCGCATCAGAGCAGTCAGTTTCCCGTTGATGCGATGAGGCAACAGCTTATAGTAGTACTACTATAACCTACTACCATCATGATTGAGCTGTAACAGTTCATTATCAACGTGCATAACTGTACCTGCTGATAAGGTGTGAAAATGAACTTGCCCTGTTCTTGCAAGAGACTGGATATTTTAGAGTTTAATAAAGCCCTATTGCTTTCAGTTTGCCCACCAGAAATTGCATATATGATAATTGCATCAATAAGCTGTTTCAAACCATCGAACTGTGCTACACGTGAAGAGAGAATTGTTTGCCTGTGATGCCTACGTGGCTACGTAGAGTCTGTAATCGGACTTGATCCATATTTTTAGGAATTATATATAAAGATGATTTGTTTCAAGCATGAAGCGTACTCATGAGGATCAATCATCTGAGGAAAAGTTACCTCGATCTTCTTGAGCCACGCGGCCGCCTTCTCCACCTGCTCCGTCTCCCATCCGTTGATGACGACCTCCTCCCGCTTGAACCGGTTGTTGATCTTGGCCATCTTGGCCGTCTGCCACGCGGCGACCTTGGTCTCGACCTCCTCCTTCTTGACCTGGCTGGCCTCCACCGGCCGCGGCGGCGGCCCGGCCGGCACCACCTCGAGGTCGAGCGCCGGCGGCGCCCTGCCGCTGCTCCTGGCGGGCGTCGCGACGGGGTGGCTGTCCGGCACGATGGCCAGCGGGTTGGTCTCCTCATCCGCCTCGTCCTCGCCGATGCTGGCGAGCGGGTCGCTGGCCCCGTCGCCGCCGGCGCCGGGGTTCTGCATGGTCGCGCCGGCCGCGACCATGGCCGTGAACTCGCGGCTCATCGTCATGTACTGCTCCTCCGAGGAGGACGAGAAGGAGCGGCTGCTGGCCGCGTCCCACGACGCGACGGAGCCCGCGCGCGTGGACGAAGGCGACGTCGGCGTCAGAGGGTGGATGTCGCGGAACGTGGCAGTGGGTGGCTCCTCGGTCTCGCCATCGTCGTCGTCGTGGGTCGGTGTGGCCGGAGGGAGTGGTGCCGCTGCTGGTGGGGGAGGAGGAGGAGATGCCGGCGGTGGAGGAGCTGCCTGCTGCTCATGCAACATGTGCTAGTCGCGCGGGTACGGTCGCCGTCGCCGGCGGTACCATGCAACCCGCCAGGTTCGTTGAATAGCACTCTAGTTGGTGAGTGATGGTGCGTGCGTGTCGTGGTGAGCAGAGCAGGCGTGGAGAGGTATATCACGAAGAGGTGGATGGATGCTTGGTCATGGCTGATGGGGCCGGGGCCGCGTCCATTGGCGCGCGCGGGTGACACGTAGCTGCCCGGGGAAGTGGCCAAGCGCGCGTCGCGGTGGTGAGCTGCGTGCGTGTCCTGGCTTCTTTCCAGTGCGGTACCCGGAGATCGGCGGGGAATACTGCAAGGTGGAAGACTGTTTGTCATCTCAGGCAGGGTAACAAATTGTACTTACTACACTGTAAATCTCAGTAAGTGAGATTGACAGTGGCAAAGCTTATGGCAGCCGATCTGCGGCTTGTCGACACGAGAGGAGGATAGAGATTAGAGACCTTTCTTGTCAGAGAAGGACAGAATCAGCCGAGAAGCTTCTCCTGTACCACTGCGATGATTTTTCTAACAAAAGCTGCGCTGGCGTGTCGATTAGTTAGTACTCAGTGCTCTCCTTTAATCGCATTATTATCGGGCAAGAACAAAAGAAAAGAAAAGGTCCGATCTTTTTCGCGCTTCACAAGAACAAAAAAGACAACCTCCTCACGTCCCCATTGTTTATCGACCTCGATGGAGTCGGACCAAGACGACGGTCGACGTGGTTTAAATTTAAACTACTGTTGCCGCGATACCAATCGAGGTCGTCGTCTCCGTCGTAAGCCACCATCATCGCCACGGCGGTTTTTAATACGCGAGCGAGTATCGCATCGCCGCCGTGCCCGCGCGAGATTGGGTGGGGTGGAGTGCCGCCACGACGACGGGCCGTCGCTCTCGCGCCAAGTTTTCCTCCCGCTTAGCTCCGTCCGCGCCCTCGCCGGAGAATTCCTCGCGCGTCGGTCGGTTGGTTCGGTGACTCCGCGACGCCGTTCACCGGCGGGCACGTGTGCCAGATATCCGGTTGCGTGCTGCGGCTCGGGGAGAGGGAGAGGGACGACCGGCCACCACGGACGGCGACGTGCTGCGTCGATCGGGCGATGCCATGTAACCCGGTTCGATTTGATTTAATTAGCTGGGGGCAGCTAGCATGACCAGGTAGGAATAGTTAATTAATCTTTCTACTAAATGCGTTTCGTGAGGAAAAAGGTGGCCGCGATAAATGGATTTTACACGGACAAAACTCGCGGCGTCACATCGTGACAGCAACGGCTCAGAATTCAGAATCGAAATACAGCAGCTCTACATACCTGTTTGGAAGAGTTAGAGAATTTGGTAGAGCTTCTGGATGTATTTGATTTTTGATTTTTATGTGACGTGATTCTGTAATTGAAAGTAATTTTTTTTATTTTTTAAATAAACTCTTAGAATTACTATTTTTTTCAGCTCTTCTCCTCTTAGTTCATTACATAGAATCAATTCATAGAATCAGCTTTGTGAATCAACTAAGAATCACTTTTTTTAAAAACAGTGTTTAACAGAGCTCCTCTGATTCTGACTGAGAATTGAGAATTGAGAATTAGAAGGTAAAAGCTACGCCGAAGAGGCTGATTCTTTGCTTGAAACTTCAAAGGGTGTGTTTGGATGTACCGGATGCGGCTGCGCATGGTAAACAGATTTTAGGTCTCTTTGAACAAAGGTTTTGCGCAAAAATCTCATAGAAATTTCACATGAATCAAGTTAATATTAAAAAAATTTATAGTAATAAAAAAATTCCTTTGTTTCAAATTGGTCTTATATGCTACGGCTGTGGCTGTAACCATGGCGAATGGGATTGGGCCGGCTTTCCGGTCGTCTCAGTTGCCGTGGGCCTTCAGCGTGTCAATCGTCATATCAGACCGGAAAGCTCGTGCGCTGTAGTGTCTAGATGCCAATCAGGCCCACGAGTGGCACGGGTGTTTGAGTTGGGCCGCGCGTGGTAGGCTGGCCGGAGTTGGTCCATGCGGCAACGGACTGGTACAATAACAACTCGTAGCAGAGAGAGGTCAAGAACGATGCGTCGTCTTGCTCCGATCTGGTACTGAGCGCCTGCACACAAAGTGGTTGCGATTGCCGGGAACGGCAACGAGGTTAATTACCGGCCGGTCCGGCCGCATTGAGGCGCGTCACCAATTTCCTTGACCACCTCCCTCCGCCTATAAAAGCCACCATTTCCCCAGGCAGATCGAATTACCCAGCGCGCCCACACACACAAACACACACGCAAATCATCATCACTCGGCTCAACCGATCACAATGGCCGCTACCATTCGCACCCGCAGCACCGCGATGATATCTACGGCAATGCTGCTGATCACGGCGGCGACGCTGCTGGCCGTCGCGTCCGCGGGCGGGGTGTCGTGCGGCGACGTGGTGAGCGCGCTGGCCCCGTGCGGCGGGTTCCTCACCGGCGCGGGCCCGGCGGTGCCG
>BCLF01000013.1:3731578-3776064 GCA_001602275.1 Zoysia japonica
CGCGGGCCCGGCGGTGCCGCCCGTCGCCTGTTGCCAGGGCGCGCAGTCGCTGCGCCGGCTGGCCACCACCGCGGACGCGCGCCGCGCCGTGTGCAGGTGCATGGTGCAGTCCGCGCCGTCGTTCGGCGTGGTCCCGGACCGCGCGAGGATGCTCCCCAAGCGCTGCAACATCGCCGTCGAACTCCCGGCCCTCGGCGGCGTCACCGACTGCAACAAGTGAGTATGGTTGCTTTTGTTGGACACGTCGTGCTTGTGCGTACTACTTGGCCTTGGCCACTTGGCGCGCACTTGCTTGTGTTTCTGATTCTCATGCTGGCGTTCGCGCACGTGCTCGCATTGCTTCTTCTTCGCAGGATATCGTAGGCGGCAGGTCGCGGTGGACGGAGCGCGTCGTCGTCGTTGTCGACGACGACGACGACGACGTGCTGGAAGGGATCCCGCGCTTCTGTAGTTTGTGACTGATCGAGGTCGAATAATGTCATGGTGCTTAAGTAATTCTTAGAGTGAACTCGTGCTTGAATAATGTAAGGCATAATAATGATGAAATAACGAGTATTGACAAGTGACGACGCTCTTGAAACTGAGTTACTGGTCGTCACAGACATTGGATCTGAACTGAACACTTAAACCGAACCGTGTGAAGGAACGCCACGAATCTGACGGTCAGATCAACCGCTTAATCCGTGCACCACTTTGGCTAGGAAATCGTTGCCTAATCAGAGACCTAGCAGGTCGTTGCCTAATCAGAACGCTTAATACATTGTCATCGAACGCTATATACTAATCGTAGTCGTGGTGTACCTAGCAGGTCGTCAATGGCGTGCACCAGGAACCAAGCCATCAGAGGCGGCTGCTATCTCCACCATGCACGGAAGCACAAACTGGCTTGCTGTCAGGTGGAGTTTCTCCAGGGACTCGATCGAACTCCCATGTGCAGCATGTGCTGAGGCTCCCCTTCCACAGCAAATGGCACGCTTAAACGCGAGCTAGTTAAGGACAGACCCATTGGAACTGCTCCTCCGCCCCTGCACCCAAGCAACCGCAGTTCGAGCTCCTCGCTGTGCTCCTCTCGCAGGACACTGGCCTGTCTTGAATCCGCCGTCACAGGTTCCTTCCGCCGATGATCCGCGACGATTCTTAAGCTTTACATGACGCGTGAAGCTGTGTCAGCTCGAACCGCGCCTCTGCTTTCAGGCACGGAGAGAGTTGGGAGTCGGGACTCCTGGGGAAAAACGGCCTTCAACATCACCGTTATCCGAGGAAACTGGCCTCCCGTTCACTGGTAAAGAGGTCTCTTAAGAAAATCCGCGTCAGGGACTCCTGCGGGCGCCTCGCTTCTAGATCAAACGGAAGATGATATTCCAGACATAGCAAACCTGGCCGGTTTCGGCAAGCATCACCCGTTGCCTGGTTCTCTGTACCGATCTAGAAGACCGGAAATATAATCTCCCTTGTATCTAAAAGAAATCTGGAAGACCAGAAATGTTCAGCGAAAGCAACGCCAGAACTTATCACAGAAGAACCGAGCTGTGAACTCCGAGCTGAAGTTTGACGAGCAGTACACTACTACTCGGAACCGCAAGTCTGAACAACAGACTGAACTCAACCTCCTGTTTCCCGCAGCTGTTGATCCCGTCAAGCAACGCAGGTCAACGAATGACCGGAGAATTTTAGAACGATCGACGAGACGACCGCGGAATTCCAACGAGCAGGGCAGCGTTGGTTGGAGGCTGTTTTCTTTTCTTTTTTCCCCTCGCTTCTCTTCTCTGTTAGCGTCCGGAATGGAGGCGAATGCCACGTCACTTTCGCGAGTACTCCTACCGAACCCTCCTTTGTTTCAAGAGCAAGCGGCGGGTCGACGTCTGAACCCGGTCCAGAAAGTCCACCTGTGGAGTATTCAGACGTCTGCGTCTCCTTCACACGCTTCCTTTTTTTTTTCTCTGTTCAAGAAGGGCTCCAGATATTCAAGGCGCCGAACAAGAAACCCCTTCTCTTGTTTAATCAAATTCCATCACGTCGAGCTCGAACATGTTGACCTGCGATATTTTTATTCGATGAATGCAGCAAAGTTATACTCTTTTATTTCTAAATTACTATAGTTACTTTTAATTATTTTATCATCGATAATAAAAAATTCTCAAAAGGGAACGTATCATCTTGAAAAACGATGAGGGGGAATTGGAGCAGGTGATGGTCCCGATGTAAACAGACAACTCTTTGCCAGGGGAAAAACCCAGTTCTTGGACAGTTGCTGCACAGTGTTATTCCCCGCTGCTGTGCTGACTCGCGCATTTCCTGAAACACAGCCACATCACCTGCTCCATCACCCAGGGGGGTTATCCTGACCGTCTCCACAAAATCTCCGAAACGGGTCGGATCTTCTCCGCAAAAGCCCGTCCTACTCCTTCCGCTGCAGTTCGCGCCGGCTTTAATTGCCCGCCTCTTCCTCTAGAACGCGTCCGGAATTCGTGGAGTCGTCCCCGACCCGCCTCACACGCTACTCCTCCTCAATTCCCCCCCAGTACAAAGCCCACGGGAATTTCCCCAACCCCAGTTCGATTTCACTTTTCTTCCGGGTTCAGTCGTCGCAGTCCGCGCGCGGCCGGTTCGCCTGACTCCACTCCAGCCTCCAGCTCGCCGGACTCCAATCCCGGGTTCTTCTCTTTAGCCGCCAGCCGGGACGACCATGGGCAACTGCTGCGTGACGGCGCCGGCGACGCGGGAGGACGGTGGAGGCGGCAAGGAGCGTCGCAGCAAGCAGAAGGCGAACCCGTACAACGTCGCGTACAACCGCGGGCCGGCGGCGGCGCGGCAGGGGCTGGTGGTGCTGCGGGACCCGACGGGGCGCGACCTGGACGCGACGTACGAGCTCGGCGGCGAGCTGGGGCGCGGCGAGTTCGGCGTCACGTACCTGTGCACGGAGGCGGCCACGGGCGCGCGGTTCGCGTGCAAGTCGATCTCGAAGCGGAAGCTGCGGACGCCCGTCGACGTCGAGGACGTGCGCCGCGAGGTCGACATCATGCGCCACATGCCGCCGCACCCCAACATCGTCAGCCTACGCGCCGCGTACGAGGACGAGCACGCCGTGCACCTGGTCATGGAGCTGTGCGAGGGAGGGGAGCTCTTCGATAGGATTGTCGCAAGGGGACACTACACCGAGCGCGCCGCCGCGGCCGTCACGCGCACCATCGTTGAGGTGGTCCAGGTGAGCGACGATTTTTCTCTTTTCTCTCAACTATTATTGCGTACTATTGCAGTCGTATGGTTACTAACAGTTGCTTCCTGCTCAAGTTGTTCAGCAATTTGCGCTGGCTGCTATGTTTATGAACTAGTGACTATAGAAAACATGTTTTTTCAGTTGACCTTAGGGTAGATAAGTTTCAGGACGAGATTCAATCGTCCGTTTTGTCTTGTTAATCTTCAACATGTTAAACCTTGGGGCCATTTCATGTTAATAATAGTATTAAATGTTTACTGACCAGATTAAGATTGGATTGGCTTTTAAGGACCTATATGAATCCTGTACAACGTTAAATGCAAATCAGTAACCCAACTCGGCATTTCATAACTCTCTTCGACTCTTCATGCTGGATTTAGGATGCAGTTGCCAATGACACATCGTCTATGCCATCTTATTTCTTGCATTATTTCATTGTTTCATGACATGTATTATTGTTTTTTTTTTGCGCTGAAGATGTGCCACAGGCATGGTGTCATGCACCGGGACCTTAAGCCAGAGAACTTCTTATATGCAAACAAGAAGGAGAGTTCCCCTCTGAAGGCAATTGATTTTGGGCTATCAGTGTTCTTCAGGCCTGGTATGCTTTGCTAAGAATTGATGCTTGAGCTCTTAAAAAATTGAATTGGAATTTGTTTTCCCTACAACAAATATGAAAGTGAACAGCATGTTCAATTTGCAATCGTATTGTGCCTCATTCCCTGAAACTTTGAGTTTTCTGTTCACATTAGATTGGAAATATGTATAACATGCTTTTATGGAAGAGTTGAATATTATTCACCATTTCAACTTCAATATGCAGGTGAGCGGTTCACTGAAATTGTAGGCAGTCCATACTACATGGCTCCAGAGGTATTAAAGCGAAACTATGGTCCTGAGGTTGATGTTTGGAGTGCAGGAGTGATACTTTACATTCTCCTTTGTGGAGTGCCACCATTTTGGGCAGGTACTTTTGTTCTCATGACTAGAACACTAAATGTTATGGGTAGTTAGAGCACGCTAGTAACAACATACATTTGATGTTGTGCAGAGACTGAACAAGGAGTAGCACAGGCAATTATACGCTCTGTTGTCGATTTTAAAAGAGATCCATGGCCTAGAGTATCTGAACCTGCTAAAGATCTTGTCAGGCGTATGCTCGACCCCAATCCAAACACAAGGCTTACTGCAGCACAAGTACTTGGTAAGTGACACCATTCCCCCATTCCAGATGCACAAAGGCTATAGAATGCTAGTATTTCACTGTTTTTGTCATGACCAATGGGATATCACATGGGGAGATGCCTGTGTATGTATTTCTTGTGTGGTAATTGACTATATACGAACCTACATGATCATAAGCTGGCTATTTAAAATTTTCTCAGGTCTATCTATTTCTCACTCAGGGAATTTAATTGAATATCTAAATACGGAGTAGCTGTCTCCATTGAAATTTGGTTCTCTGTGCAAATATTTATTTATAATGGTTCTACGATTTTATATCTCGCTTTGGGTCAATCTTTACTTCATAATTGCAACTCTCAATTTATGTTGCACTGTTTTTCTGATAATGTGAATTGAATGTGCAGAACATCCATGGCTACATGACTCGAAAAAGATGCCGGACATTCCTCTTGGTGACACTGTCCGTGCGAAACTGCAACAATTTGCAGCAATGAACAAGTTAAAGAAGAAAGCTCTTAGAGTAAGGCTTTTTACATGATGGTACCAAAATACATCAATCCCTCATTGAACAAAAAATTCAACATGCAATTAATTACATATAAGGTGCACTAAACATAATATTAATAAACTGGCCTCTAACTAATTAACTTGCTTTTTTTTCTCGAAAGATAAGTTTACCTAATGCATTAACATCTTCAGGTGATTGCTGAGCATCTCTCTGTGGAGGAAGCAGCTGATATAAAGCAAATGTTTGATGGAATGGATGTGAACAAAAATGGCATGCTAACCTATGATGAATTCAAGGCTGGCCTTTGTAAACTTGGAAACCAGATGCCTGATTCAGACATTAGGATATTGATGGATGCTGTAAGTTCATTACCAAATATGGTCTACTCCAGAGCAAAAATATCTTGGAGAATCTGAGTTATGTTACGTTTGCTGTTTCACAGGCTGATGTTGATAAAAATGGGACCCTAGACTATGAGGAATTTGTTGCTGTGTCTATCCATGTGCGAAAAATAGGCAATGATGAACATATCCAGAAGGCTTTCTCATACTTTGACCAAAATAAGAGTGGGTACATAGAAATTGAAGAGCTTAGAGAGGCTTTGGCTGATGAATTGGAGGAAAATGGTGATGATATTATTAATGGCATCATCCGTGATGTGGACACAGACAAGGTCAGCAAAATCTACCTTCAATTCCACGAAATTAATTTGTAGAACATTTTTCTTGTAGATATCAATGAACAAGAGCAACTGAGATGGAAATAATGGAGAAAACCACATTGAGTATCGTTGTAGCACCAGAAATATAATAATGTTGTTTCTGTATGACCAAGTAGCCAACAGGGTTCTGATTCTACTCTATATCCAAGGCGTAGTTGATTAGGTTTGTCGATTGTTATCGCCGGCCCTATGCTACTGTTAAAAAATGTACTTTTTTTGTCAGACAAAGATAAGATAAGGGCGATACAATTGTTAGTTGAAAGTGACTAGTCTTGATCAGTTCAAAGGCTACCTAACACGAACTGAATCAGTCTAATCCACCTGTAGTCCTAACTCAAGGTGTTGTCTATGCTTTTGTTCTTTCTCAGGATGGGAAAATAAGCTTCGACGAGTTTGCGACCATGATGAAGGCTGGCACTGACTGGAGGAAGGCGTCTAGACAGTACTCAAGGCAAAGGTTCAGCAACCTCAGCCTGAAGCTTCAAAAGGATGGGTCTATCGGCGCGGATACAAAATAGATTCACTAAACAGAGAAGAGAAAAGATTTCATGTTGATATCTTGAGTTGAGTTTGGTGTTAGTGTTGTTCCCATTTTTCTTCTTTTTCCCCAAATGTTGAGCTACCATCGAGTAAGTAATTCTTGGGTTGGTAAAGATAATGTTTGTTGCTGTGCTTGTATTTAGTAGCGTTCCAGTAGCATAGTCCCAAAAGATAGGGCGGGAGAGGACAACTTGTAAGTAATTGGTCGATAACTTTGTGTAGATGCTGGTAGCAAAGAACATCGTGGAGCCGAGCCAGCTCAAGCAGCACACAGGCAGCTCGGTGAGGTTGACGGTTTGGACAGTTTTGAGGAAACAGGAATTTTTAGATTTGAATAAGGTCAAAATCTTTTAACTTTTAGATTTAAATAAAGTCAAAATCTAATGTTTAATATAAAAAATATATTTTTTATGAAAAATTATTTAATGATGAACAAAAAATATAATTTTTATATGATAAAATATTATTAATATATATCAGTAAGTTAAAGTGATAAAAGTTTAACTTCGACTAAATTTAAAAATGTTTATATTTTGAAATAGAGAGAGGATAAAGAGCTCAACTCTGTGAGCGCATGGACTACCCCGGCGGCAGTAGATAGGTGGTTCGCAGTTCGCTGCTGCCTGTCCAGATATTTTGCACTGGGAATTTTATGACTGTTGCTAATCCGTCTCTTTTTTTTTTTGTGATTCTTACGGTATTTCAAAATCCAGTTGATCTCTGCCTGCCGATGAGGTGCGGCGTATACTGGTGCTGGTTCCCGGCATACCGGTGGCTGCGGCGTCTGCCTGCCGCAGGTCAAATCAGGTGTAGTTTGGGCCTACCACTGAAACCATGCCAAGGCCCAAGGAATTCAAAGCAAACCGGTGCCAGGCACGGGAGCTGGTATCGTTAGCGTTCACCGTTGAGATGTCGCAGGCTGTCATCCAGAGTTCCCCCGACACGTTGCTCTGTCATGCCGGAGATGGTGGTCGACCACGTGAGTCCGTGAGACGGTGAGACTAGAGTACTCGAGTAAACTCGTATGCTTGGAAACCACTAAGCGCTGCAAAAAGTTCTCTTTTCACTAATGGCAGTACTCCGTATCTCTGGTGAATCTGGTGATCACGCGAAGAGGAGGAATGGCATTAGTTGTCGCGGTTTTTAGACCTCTTTTGAAACGTGAAATTTCTATTTTTTATTTTTTATTATGAGACTGAATTAATTTTTGTAAAATTTTTATACAATTTATATAAAATTTCTAGGTTCTAAAAGAGCCTTTAACGTTCTCGAAGAATCTGCACCACCGGCTGCTGCATCTTCCACAGGGATCTCCGCTCCCGGATCACCGGGTCCAAGGGAAAAAGGGCTTTGATTCGTGGGGTAACGTGGTGCGGGGTTGGCTACACGCAAAGCAGAGTCTAGATATATTTGACGTCACGAGTGTTACTCGCTTCCTCTTTTCTTTTTAGTTTCAAAAATACGAAAAAAATAAAATGAAAATGCATATCTGATATATTCTTGAAGCAGATAGTAGTACACGCTTTGGCTTTCTGAGAAAGACTGGATCTAGAGTCTAGACACTTCGATCGGCCTCATGCGTCATCCAATTTGCAAGGGCCGCCAGCACCAGAGGAAGAAGCGAGACCACGCAAGCAGCAGAGCTTCCGGCAAAATTTCAAGACGGATGAAACTTTACGCATCGTTGTTAAGCAGAGGGTCCGCATGGTTCAGTAAGATTAAAATATCCACCGAGCTACAAATGAGCGGTCCTACACCGATACACGAACGCATTGAGCAGTGCAAGAAACGAGAACTCGGAGAAGCACGTATCAGCAAATTTGTTGTCCTCTGACATTGGTCACCGCCATTGATGCGTGGTGACCGAGTCTGAATTACTGAACGTCAGGGGATCCATGTCCGGGTTCGAAGGATTCCCATTTGGATGCTAGTTGATCCTTGCACTCACATAACCTAATATAGGAGTGGTACAAAACATGCAGTAAGCAGTCCTAACCACGCAAAGTTTCTCTCGCCTGGACCGGTTCAGCGCCGCCGCACGGGGTGACTCACCACCGGACGTTTTTTTTTTGAAAAAGTGGGAAGAGCACTGCTTTTCATTAAGAGGAGAGAAAAAACAGTATAGAGCTACAAGGAAAACTAGATCAAAACAGTGGCAACCGGCCACCAAAGAACAAAGGAGAAGAGAAAAAACAAACTAAATCCAAGCATACAACTTAACTTCCTGCAACACCATAGTAGCCACTCTACTGAAGGAGTTCTCTTTGAGCTCAAATATTCGAAGGTTCCTCTTTTTTTGTCACAAAAAGAGAATAGAATGTCTGTCATGATTTTCTTTTCAGCTTTGGAACCTCGTTCAGAGATAGCTCTGAATCAAGATTGAACACCATTCATATTAATCTGATTGAACCTGCTGTCAAGAAGAAGCAAAGAAGCTAATTGATCCCAAACAGCCTCTGTAAAGTTGTAGCCCGAGAGGAGATGATCAGCTATCTCTTCCATACAATAGCAAAGTGGAAAAGTGGAGTTAGCAGACCAGTGTTTCTTGACAAGGTTATCACCAGTAAGGGCTTTGCCGTGTAAAGCAAGCCAAGCAAAGAACTGACATTTGGGTTCTGTTGCTGCTTTTCAGATAGAGACTGGGAATGGTGATATCGATCCTTAAAACTAGATGTTATAAGCCGAGGCTATTGTAAATTGACCATTAGAAGTCTATCGCCAAATGATAATATCATTGTTTTGAGACAGGGACACATTTCTGATAGCCGTGAATATCAAGATGAATTCATCAAGTAGAGCCTCACCTTGAAAGGGCTTCAGGTTTCTAATCTAATTAAGGTTGTGTAATTCCTTATTGACCGATTTGTATTTGAATCTAGCAAACTAAAAAAAGTTTGGCGCCAAGTCCTTTGAGGCTATACCATTCAACCATCGAGCTTCCCAGAATGGTTTTTCTACCATTGCCAATGGTGATATAAGTAGAAGCAAAAAACATGCTTCTGTCTTTTTCATCTTGCAATTTAAGTAGAGATTTCCATGGTCTCTCCTTGTTGTCCCAAAGCTGTCACAACCATTTCAATCTTAAGGCCCTGTTAAATTGCTCTAGGTCCTTGATTCCAAGCCCTCCTAACCTCTTAGGCCGTGTGCAGGTTTTCCAGTTAATCAGGCAATGATCTCCTTTGATCTTGTCAGGATCTTCACCTTTCCATAGAAAGCTTCTTCGAAAGCGATCTATATGAAGAATCACCCATTTAGGAAGTTTGAAAACAGACAGAAAGTGTGTTGGCATCGAAGAAAGAACTGATTTGACTAAGATCTCCCTACCAGAGTAGGACATCAGGTTGCGCTTCCATCCTAGGAGGCGTGCTCCAATTTTCTGAATAAGAGGTTGGAAAGCAGTTTTGGGCAGTTGCTTGATATGCAGTGGCAGCCTAAGGTAAGTGCAGGGCAGCTGGGATATCTTGTGGTCTTGTCCCACAATCTCTAATAAGTTCAGTCCTTGACAACGGGTAGGGAAGATTTCAAATTTCTCTAGATTCGTTACAAGTCCCGTGGCTTCACTAAAGATGTTCAAGATGGCTTTGACAGTCAAGAAATCTTCACTTGTGGGCTTTATGAACATTAATGCATCATCTGCATAAAGTGACACTCTGAAACGATCCCCATGAGCATGAAGGGGTTGAAGTAGTCCTTGTTGCTGTGCATGTAGAAACAGCTTGTGTAAAGGTTCAATCGCAAAGAGAAACAGCATGGGCGATAGAGGATCGCCCTGTCTTACTCCTCGAGCGTGAAACACTTTCTTCCCCGGCTCCCCATTAAGAAGGAAGGAGGAAGAAGCAGTGCACCAAAGCATGGAGATCCAATTTCTCCATCTTGCACCAAAACCAAGGTGGGTTAAGATTTCTAGAAGGTAAGCAAAAGCTTTAAAAATATCAAGCTTAAGAAAGAGAGCAGGCTGCTTCTTCTTCTGAAGGTCTTTGATGAGGCCTTGAACAAACATAAAGTTGTCTTGATTGCACGCTTCTTAATGAAAGCATTTTGATTAACAGAGATGAGATTATCAAGCTCTGGAACCAATCTACAAGCCAAGATCTTAGTTACCAACTTCACGAAGCTGTGCATCAGGCTAATAGGCCTATAGTCCGTTATTGTCTTCGAATCTTTTTTCTTCGGAATCAACACCACATTGGCTTGATTGAGGAAGTGTAGTTCTTGCTGGTTCATATTATAGAATTGATGTAAAGCTTGCATCAGGTCTGTTTCGATAATATCCCAGCAAGTGAGAAAGAATAAACCAATGAAACTGTCAGGGCCTGGGGCTTTCTCTTTAGGCATAGCTCTGATGGTATTAAACACTTCCTCTTCTGTGAAGAGGTCTTCCAAATGTTGCAGCTGTCTGGGCTCCCAGCCTAGAAGGGACAGGTTAAGAGAGTAATTTCTCGGGATGTGTGTACCCAGATGATTGTTATAATGAGTATAGATGACCTGGTGCTTCTCCTCCTGACTTGCAATTAAGCCCAACTCAGTTTCAAAGCTTTGAATGAAGTTTTTCTTCCTTCTAGCGCTTGCAAAGCTATAAAAATATTTTGTGTTTGCATCTCCTTTTCTAAGCCAATTTAGGCAAGATTTCTATCTAGCTCTCATCTTTTTAATTGCAGCAATGCCCAAAATTCTGTGCTTAAGCATCTTTTTTTTATCAAAATCTCATCCTGTGACAACTGTCTGCTCTCCTGCGCCACCTCAAGTTGCTGAATAACTTCACGACAGACTGCCATTGCTATTTTGCCAAAGGGAATCAGAGTTTTTTTATCACAGCCGGAGAGCTTTCGCAGTTCTATTTAACTTGATATTGAGAGTAAGAAAGGGGTTCGGATTACCATAAATAGTTTGGTTTCAAGCCTGTTGAACGCATTCCTTGTAACCCAGCATCTGTGTCTAGGCTGAGTGGATAGATTGCTTGAGTTCACGCAATTCTTTAAGGAAGAGGCATTTATTAAAGTCTTGCTGAGGGCCATAAACTTCAGTGATAGATCAAATGTTTTGATATCTAACATTCACTGCTGAGGCTGTGATAGAATAGGGAAGTATATGGGGAGATTGTAATTGCAAGAAATTCTCTCTAGAAGCCAGGATAATACCTCCCTTAGTACCATCAGCAGGCAAGTAGCAAAAGTTATTTTTAGATTCATGGCCTAAAGTGTTTCTAATCACAGAAACAGTGACTTGGGACAATTTAGTTTCCTGCAGGCAGACCAACAGAGGCTTGTAGAGCTGAACAACTTGTTTAATTGCTTCTTGTCTCGCTGCACCATTCAAGCCTCTAACATTCCAGCTTAACAAATAATAATGAGTCGCAGAATTATCCATCAAAACAAAGCAAGCAACAACTCGCACAAGGCAAGGCTTATAAAAAATCAGCAAGAGGCAACCAGTAAACAAACAGGAAGCATAAGCACTGGAACTGACATAAGCAACATAAGGTCCACATAGAACACAGACATACAACCTTCTGCACCACAAGAGTATTATGAAACCAAAGGATGGCTTCAAACACCGACAACATACCCCGACTAAAAATCTGAAGCTGCAGGAAACAAAAGCACAACAACTGGAGCCGGGCTTCTCTACTCCCACTAGAGAAATGCATAGCTGTGACAGCTTCTGTGAACAAAATAAAAAATATCTTAACTGGCAGGACTACTATAACGAAGCTGGGCAGGTTGACAGTCTTTATGGGGCTTTCAGGACTACCTTCTTTTCAGCACGCTTGTTCTTCTTCTTAGTAGCAGGCGTGCTAGTGTTGGGCTCCTTTTTCTTCTTTCTGTTTTTTCTCTGCTATCTCTGTAAGAGCTTTGATAGCTTCCAGAGAGTCTTCACTTAAAGGTTTTTGGTACTGCTTCAGATACTCCTCTATAGTAGCCTCATTCAATTGTTGATCTTCCTCCAGAATGCCCTATTTTTTTGGCTAGCAGCTCTCGCCAGCCTGATCATCGACTTCTGTTTATGTTGATTCTTCCTCAATCTGTCACTGCTACAAACACCAGCTTTATCTTCTGCAGCCTCCTCTCCCTTTGAGCCATCAGTATTCTTATTCTTAACCCCAGAATTAGTATCACCAGCCAAAGAATTGCTAAAAAAAGAAGAAGCATTCAGCTTAAAAGCAGAAGTTTACAGAATAAAGGGAGTTAAAGGACATGTTACTGAGTTTCTAAACAGAAGAATATTGTTTAGATGTGAAGTATTTTCAGCTACATCCTCTGAACTGTTGGGGCATGACCGGTCTGTAGTGTCTTCTAGAGAAACTGAACTGTTAGATGTGAAGTATTTTCAGCTACATTCTCTAAACTGTTGGGGCATGACCGGTCTGTAGTGTCTTCTAGAGAAACTGAATTTACTCACAACTGCATTGTGCTCAGAAGTAACAGGTTGGATCCAAAACCCCATTGTCAGGCCTCAACTCTTGTATGGATGGCTCAGCAGTGGAGGTGTGCAGCACCTTTCTCTCTCAATCACAGGTGTCGGGAGCCGACCAGTTGGCTTCAAAGGTAATGGACACTTTAACTGCATCAGTACTCTAGAAGTTTAAAGCAGCCTCAAAGGACTGACTATCTAAAGAAATACTAAAGATACTAACTGAGAAACAGTCCAACTCTACTAAGTCAAACAACGAGTTTTGAGGAATGATTTCAATGGCATCTGAAATGGTCATGACAAACTGCTGAGGTGTATAACTTCTTTTTAAACCTGGAAGGCCCAACTGCACGGCCGCACGTCAGCGCTGCGTCGATCGCGTCCCTCCAACGTTCCGCGTCGGTAGCTGCTTTCGGTGACAGAATTCCGTGTCACGGCCCGCCCAAAGCCCCATGCGTTTGTAACGCAGCGACGCGGCGCTGTGCGTGAGCCATGCGGGTTTATCCCATCCAGTTCCGATGATCCCAACGAAACTAACGGTCGAAAAAAAAAAGTTTTCGAATTTACGCTGTCCCTGGAACCCTGGATTGCAATCAATTTGTCGCACCACCAGCGATGACAGTTCGTGCAAAATTTGAGCTGCACCGCCTCGATGATGAATGATGAACCGATGGATGGAGCTGACACGGATGTCGGCGAATGATTAGTTGAAAACGTCCGGCCAGTTCAGTCCAGCGTGGCAGCATCGCGATCGCACGCTGGTACGCTCGTCGTGACGTGTCTGTCGCCGCCTGCTCAACTTGTTTCCGTCCCTCGAATATCTCGGTACGGCATGGACCAACCAAGCGGTGGCTCACGAAGCAGAGGATCCGTCGTGAAATTGTTGTTATCAATTAGTTTAAATTTATGAAGTACTATATCTTAAGTTAGCCATTCATCATACATTACACACAGTTGATTCATAAACTTGTTCAAAAATTTCGAAAATGAAAATACTAGTAAAACCAAGACTGGTCTAGAACAAAAGCAGACTCGAATATCTGCAGCATCCTATTCATGTCTTAATAAAACAATACTGGTACTCGAACAAATTCTCCATTTCAAAGTGCTCGACACAAAGCAAATACTAGTAAAAACAAGACTGGTCTAGAACCAAAGCCGGCAGCAAAACTGAAAAAATATAACAGGAGGGAAACTAACCCTACCATGTTCGTTCAGTCACGAAGATGCTTAAGACGCTACTGGCTCCCAATGGAGATTGATACTCCATGACGTATCTCCTTCTTTAATTAATAAAATTGGCACTTTTTTATACCGGTTCTTTATAATATATAAAAAAAATACTGCACGACGTGTAGGTTCCAAACAGGACGCCAACAATCGGGGCCGGGAGGCCCGTCGCTTGCGGCCGAACACCTGGCGTGTGTGCTCTCGATCATGCGCTCAGCAGGGTTTGACGAATTTAACTTGTTGGAGTTAAAGACGAGCACAGATGATTGAGGGTTGATTGCTTGGGAAGACACTGAAGCGGAAACGGAGCTGGATTGCTGAAGCTTCAGTGACAAGTGAACAGATGAATGATTGGAATCGATTACGATTTCCTTTTTCAAAATGATTTCGTAGCTCCGGATCTGACGATGGTCTGGCCTTCGTGGCTGACATTTCGAACGGGCAATAATTTCGTACTACCGCCATGTGTTTCCGTATGCATTATTGAGAATTTGTACTGAGCATAGGATGTCAAACCCAGTGTCTACAGTGATACACTCCGTTTGAACTTCAACACGTGATAATTTGTAACGAGCATAGGATGTCAAACCCATGTGCTTCCGATGAATTTTATCAACACCGAATTAAAATCACCCAAGGATAAACATTCAAACCTGCCCAGGGACTCCATCACCAAATACTGCTCTAGCAAATAGTGCCAAATCTGCAGTGAGCACTCAAAATCAATAATCTTGAAGGAAATGATTACAACAGCGATTGGATTTGGACAACGCGTGAAAACCCTCCAAAACCCTGAGCCAGATATAGCTGGAACGTTCACCTCTGGATCCTTCACGAGAGATGCCGCCAAACCCGCAGGAGACAACCACCCCACAAAAAATTTCTCGTCCCCCACTGGTCGGCCCCACCTGCCCCAGGAAAATACTGCGCCGGCGCGCTCGATGGCCCTGAACCATCGCCGGATTTCCTCATCCTTCGTCATCCATGGAGATATTTTCCCTCCAGAAGAAACAGCCAACAAGTGGTGCTTCCTTTGATTACGGTAATTTTTTCTCGATCCTATTTTCCTTTTAAAATTAACTGATTTTTTCTTTATAATTCATTAAAAATCCTGCTTTTTAAGTAAAAAAAGTCTCAAGTTTTTACAATTACTGGCATCCACGTGCCCCTCCAGCACAGCGGGTGCCACCCCCAACCCCGGCTATAAAACCCCCCGCCTCGCACCCGCCCTCCTCCCGCACAATCTCGATTGCGAGGGCAACTAGCTAGCGTAATCATCATAAACCACCACTACCACATCCTAGTGGTCTGTATCACCACGCTAACCAGCGATTAGCGTGTTGTTAACACCAGCAAAGGTCCGGTGGTCAGCTCCGTACGAAACCGGGTTGCTGCCAGGATGACGGTGACGCCGAAGATCACGGTGGCCGACGGCCGGCTGGTGGCGCACGGGCGGACCGTCCTCACCGGCGTGCCGGGCAGCATCGTGCTCGCGCACGCCTCCGGCGCCGGGCTCGTCGACGGCGCGTTCGTCGGCGCGGCGGCGGACGAGGCCAAGAGCATGCACGTCTTCACCTTCGGCACGCTCCGGTGAGTGGTCGATCGAGCACCGTGATCCGTCTCTTTTGCGGATTTGGTAGTACTAAGTTGCGAGAACAGAGCTGCCGCTTTAAAAATTAGTGGTGGCTAAGGTCACGAGCGCTTAGTTTTGTTGAAGTCACCAGAGAAAATCCCTCCGATCTCTGGAACATTCAGGACACTCGATGGTCTTCACGCTCCATGTTCCTGTTCCCAGTTTCACCAATTGCCTACCCTTTTCCTGTTCACAAATCTTAATCGATCTTTGGTGTGATGTGGTGGTTTCAGGGACCTTCGGTTCATGTGCTGCTTCCGGTTCAAGCTGTGGTGGATGACCCAGCGCATGGGCAGCCGCGGCAGCGACGTCCCGCTGGAGACGCAGTTCATGCTCCTCGAGAGCCGCCCGGGCGACGCCGAGGACGACAGCGGCGAGCCGGTGTACCTGGTGATGCTCCCGCTGCTGGAGGGCCAGTTCCGCGCGGCGCTGCAGGGCAACGAGCGCGACGAGCTGGAGATCACCCTCGAGAGCGGTAAGTGAACAGTCACATTTTTTCACGTGAGCTCTGCCAAGATGGATGGCCGACTGACGAATGGACGGGTGGCCGCCGGCGCCGGCGATATTTCCTTTTCTGTGGGCGCGTGGGCGGCGCAGGGGACAAGTCTGTCCAGACGGCGCAAGCAGGCAACATGGTGTACGTGCACGCCGGGACCAACCCCTTCGACACCATCACTCAGGCTGTCAAGTGCGTTTGTTCTCTTCCTCGCTCTTATCATTTAGACATTCAGAATCAATAACCTTACTTTTTTTTTCACTTGCATTTTCATAAATCAATTACAGTAGCAAACAGTACTAAACTGTAAATGTGAGAGAGATTTTTTGGATGTGATTAAACTCACTGATTACATTATTCACTGATGATATTTGTAAACTAAAATGAGCAGGGTAGTGGAGAGGCACATGCAGACGTTCCACCACAGGGACAAGAAAAAGGTACTCCCTACCTTCGTCTGAAATAGAAGTTTATTTTTAAGTTTTATTGGCTACGATTTGACTATGGATTTTGATAAATTTAATTAATTTTAACACTATAAATTATATATATTATTAAAGTATTTTTTTTATAAATTTAAAAGTATAAATGCTAAGTTTTTAAATTTAATTAAATCTATAAAAATCACTTGTCAAAACGCGAGTTAACTAAAAATAAACTTCTGGATTGGAGGGAGTACGGTTTTGGCTCTGTGTTGTCACCATGTGATGTGATGACCGCTACTAGATCAATCATGGAGGCGCCGGCCCTTGGCTCTCGCGTCGCGTGTCGAGCCGGGTGTGGCCTGTGGCGGCGCTCTGCCTTGTGGTGGGAAGCTAACTGACGGCCGTTTTTGTGTTTCCGGCGGTGGTTGTGGTGCAGCTGCCGTCGTTCGTGGACTGGTTCGGGTGGTGCACGTGGGACGCCTTCTACACCGACGTCACCGCCGAGGGCGTCAAGCAAGGCCTCCAAAGGTAGTAGAACAGTTTATTTTTCTTTTTACACGATTTGTTTTCGGCTTGTTCTGAACCATTTTTGGCTGCCATGTCTGCTGCAGCTTGGCGGAAGGCGGCACGCCGCCGCGGTTCCTGATCATCGACGACGGGTGGCAGCAGATCGGCAGCGAGAACAAGGAGGAGTCCAATGTCACCGTCCAGGAGGGCGCGCAGTACGTGCCATCGCCATTTCCAACGAGCTCGTGATTACTTGTTGCCCCCATCCCAGTGATCAGCAAGCTGAACTCGGATGATGCTCGTGCTGCAGGTTCGCCAGCAGGCTGACGGGGATCAAGGAGAACGCAAAGTTCCAGAAGAAGAACCAGGCCGAGGAGAAGAACCCGCCTCAGGACCAGACGCCGGGTCTCAAGCTGCTGGTGGAGGAAGCGAAGCGCGAGCACAAGGTGAAGAACGTGTACGTGTGGCACGCGATGGCGGGGTACTGGGGCGGCGTGAAGCCGGCGGCGGAGGGGATGGAGCACTACGAGAGCGCGCTGGCGTACCCGGTCCAGTCCCCGGGGGTGCTGGGCAACCAGCCGGACATCGTCATGGACTCGCTCTCCGTCCTGGGGCTGGGCCTCGTGCACCCGCGCAAGGTGTTCCGCTTCTACGACGAGCTGCACGCGTACCTCGCCTCCTGCGGCGTCGACGGCGTCAAGGTCGACGTGCAGAACATCATCGAGACGCTCGGCGCCGGCCACGGCGGCAGGGTGGCGCTCACTCGCGCGTACCACCAGGCGCTCGAGGCGTCCGTCGCGAGGAACTTCCCCGACAACGGGTGCATCTCATGCATGTGCCACAACACGGATATGCTCTACAGCGCCAGGCAGACCGCCGTCGTGCGCGCGTCCGATGACTTCTACCCGCGCGACCCGGCGTCGCACACCATCCACATTTCGTCCGTCGCGTACAACACGCTCTTCCTCGGCGAGTTCATGCAGCCGGACTGGGACATGTTTCATGTAAGTGCCTTCTTGTCGCGTGCATTGCTCTGATTGAGCTTTGTTAATGGACCTTCACTGACTGATCTGCGTTTGCAGAGTCTGCACCCGGCGGCGGAGTACCACGGCGCGGCGCGGGCGATCGGCGGCTGTCCAATCTACGTCAGGTGAGCCGCAGCTCTTTCTTTAAACAGATCAGAACGGCTGTCGTTTGCGCGGTGTCCATCTCGGCCAGCATGCCTCCAGAGAGCGGAATTGCCCTTGGACCATGGGCATGTCGCGCCTCGCCGGCTCATTTCTTTCCGAGCACCATGATTGGCCATCGGAATCAGCGCACGACCTTGCCTCGCGCAGACGCAAACTGCGGCTTCGACACGGCTTGCGCCGTGCCTATCGAGAGCAACAGGGCGCCTGCGAGCCTGCGACTGCTCGTTGCAACGCTTTCCGAACGAACAGCGTTGCCCGACGAAGAGGACTCCTGGTTGCTGATATGCTCTGTTTTGCTGCTTCTCTTTCAGTGACAAGCCCGGCAACCACAACTTCGACCTGCTCAAGAAGCTCGTCCTCCCCGACGGCTCCGTGCTCCGCGCTCAGCTCCCCGGACGCCCCACACGCGACTGCCTCTTCGTCGACCCGGCGCGCGACGGCACGAGGTGAGCAAACCCAGCCAACGCCATTTGCTTCCTTCTTTTTCTTCTTCCTCCCGATCAGTGGAGCAGGACCGCAGCTGACGCGATTCCTCCTGTACTGCATGCAGCCTGCTCAAGATCTGGAACGTGAACAAGTGCACGGGCGTGGTGGGCGTATTCAACTGCCAGGGCGCGGGCTGGTGCCGCGTCACCAAGAAGACCCGCGTGCACGACGCGGCGCCGGGGACGCTGACGGGGACGGTCCGCGCCGAGGACGTCGACGCCCTCGCCAACGTCGCCGGGCCGGACTGGACCGGCGAGGTCGTCGTGTACACGCACCGGTCGGGGGAGCTGATCAGGCTGCCCAAGGGCGCCACGCTGCCGGTGACGCTCAAGGTCCTGGAGTTCGAGCTGTTCCACGTCGCCCCCGTCAAGGCGGTCGCGCGGCCGGGCGTGTCGTTCGCGCCCATCGGGCTGCTCGGCATGTTCAACGCCGGCGGCGCGGTGGAGCAGTGCGAGGCCCGCGCTCCCGAAGGCGGCGCGGACGGTGCGGCGGCCGTCGTGCTTAGGGTCCGCGGCTGTGGCCGGTTCGGCGCGTACTGCTCGCAGCGGCCGGCACGGTGCACGCTGGACGCGGAGGAGGTGGAGTTCAGCTACGACGCCGATTCCGGGCTCGTCGCGCTCGACATCCCTGTGCCGGAGCAGGAACTCTACAAATGGACACTGGAGATCCAAGTGTAGGAGAAGACTTCGTTGTGATATGCTTGCCTTTGTTGGTACTTTGCCGGGTGGATATTCTTCGGTGGTGATTGACCATTTTACCTGTGTGCTTGTCATGTGGAGGAGGGCGTGGTACGGGGAGGCGTGTGTGATGGAATGCAGGCATCAACCTTTGGTGCTCCCCCTCCATACATCTAGAAGAATAAGCCCTCTGTATTTCATTGCTGCACACTGTATGCAATAAAGGACTACTCTAATTATGCACTGGTACACACAAAAATGTTTTCATGTAGATGAAATTTATTCATACAATTTGTTTAAATATTTAGACAAAAAGCTTCTTAGTTGCAAGCCAGATTATAAAATAAAGACTCAGAGCAAGACAGACAAACCATCAGATTATCTCCAATTATCCTTCACAAAGTTCACTGAAACAGAACCAAAATGATCCATACGAACGCCGACATGTTATTGCGCTCTACAAAACGGAACCCCAACTCAATGGTGGAGAAGGGTCACGTTGTACTCTATGATGGCGTCGCCATTGTTGGTGTCCAAGTAATGCGTCCGGAGCAAGGCAAAGCCCCGGGCCATCCGGAACGCGCCGCGGCCGCCGACGATGGCGAGCTCCCTCCCGACGGGGCGCGCGATCGTGTTCCGCGAGAACACGACGAACGCGCTGCCGTTGAAAGGCCCGTCCGTGAGCTCGAAGTCGACGCCGAGGACGAGCGAGGCCTCGCCTTTCCCGGACGCGAGGTACAGGCCCTGCGCGTTCCCGACCACCTTGGACTGCCGCTCGGGGCCCTCGGTCAGCACGTCGTCCACGGCGTATACGGAGCTGAAGGGCACCGGGTCGCCGCGCTTCGCCCTGTGGTTGGCGCCGCGTCCGACGAGGACCGCCGTCGGGTCCTTCCCGCTCAGGGTGTCGTGGAGGAAGAAGTGGAGCTTCGTGATCTTCTCGCGATGGGCAAACAGCTCTGTGGTGGTGGCGTTGCATCGGAGGGAGACGAGGGCAAGGAGGACGGCGAGGAGCAGGGATGGAGTCCTCATGGTGTTCTCTGCTTTCTGTGATCTAAGATGAGGAATCGCCAATTGGCCTGTGTAGGGTGAGTCGTTTTGCACTTTTTTTTATACCCAATATTTCCAAAGATTTCTATAGCATTTATGGAAAGAGATATTGGCACATTTACACCGTTCTTATGGAGGTTTTACAAGGATTTCTAGCATTTATGGAAAGGGATATTGGCGCGTTTATGTTTGTTAGGTGAATAAATGAGTAAATTAGGATGTACTTTCTCTGTTTCTAAATTATTGACACATTGACTTTCCACATCAACTGTGACTATTTGTCTTATTTAAAAAAGTTTGATGAATATTATATATTTTATTATAATTTGCTTTATTATAAAAATAGTTAGTACTTAAAACTATGAATTATAATTTTACACATTTGAATTAATTTTTTGAATAAAACAAATGGTCAATAATTTAGAAACGGAAAGAGTACATCTGAAAACAGGGGAAAAATCATAAGATGACTGGCCGGTCTTAATTACTACTCCTAGCTCCGAGGCAGAGTCATCTATAATCGGTATATTTTTATAACTCACTAACTATTAAAGCTAAATTCTTATTGAGTCATATCATTTTTTTTGTTTGCACTGTAGGATCTAATTGCTTTTTTTGTTTGCACCGTTCGATTATGAGGCTCCAATTAATCTTTGCCCTTCATTCTACACCTCTTTATTTAACTTTTTTTTCCCTCCCCCAGGCTGCCATCCTCCATTTAATCCCCGCATCTCATCCAACTTTACTCAATCTGACCCTCTCTTTTTCTCGATCCACCCACACGCTTGATCTGTAAAGGTAACACCCAATGGATGTTCCGTTCAAATTTCATTAATACACGCAGCTAGAAAATCTTTAAAATTTCAAGCAAATATGATTAATCATCATATCATCTGAGCTCAAATGAATTTTATTAAATAGTTCTCATATATTTTATTTTTTATGTATTATAATTATTTTCTTTAAGCTTTTCTTCATCTTATCATAATAAATCATCATCACCATTATAAATTCCCGCGGCAACGCGCCGGAGAATATCTAGTTTGACATAAATTTCAGAACATGAACACCGATCAGCTCGAGCTGAACAAATATGGTCTGCTTCTATTCATAATGAACAATAATAATCCTGTTAACAATACAAGCATCGGCCTGATGGGATGCCTTCTGAGGTCGATTTTAAGTTTACAGGCAGTATACAGTAAGAATTGAGAATGAAAATGGAAACTGCAGCCTAATTTTTCACTTAAAAAACTGCCACCGAATCCCTCTATAATTTATCCACAAAGTGTTGCAGGATATTGTGTAACGTTTCTTCAAATGAGGATTATAAATGTAAACAACCTCGAATCGTCAGGCAACTGAATGCGGTGCCCATCCAATGAATTACTTTTGCATAAAACACATTCTTGTTTGCCATCAACCTGAAGCAGCATGAAAAATTATCATCAACCCATTGCTTCAGGCTTCAGCAGCATTCTGTTGGCATTGTCGTTAACATGAGACACCAATCAACAAAACCATACAAGTAACTTTGATCTTGTTTTATAACCTGGTCAGGAAGATATTCATATAAGCTCCTGCTCCTTTATGCTGGCCAATCTAGCATTTTCTCGGTCACGCTTGAACAATGAGTATAATGGGGTGTAAAACAGGAAACACAGAGCAAAAGGAACTATCATCATGGTCAATAGACCCCTCGAGAGTGCATATGCTCCTTTCACTGATCCGTGTGCTAAATCAACAGTCTTCGCATTGTAGCCATAGATCTTTTCAGTGACCATGCCAACAGCAGGTGCTGCTAATGAGCCAAATGAGCCCTCAAATGCACGGTCAAAAGCATATATCATCGTGCGGTGCCTGGGCGGGACTACCTCTGCGAACATGGGATTGTTTGCACAAGTAGCACACCAGCTTATGGTAATGCCCATTAAGAAGAGTGTGACTGCATAGGCAGACCAGTATTCAACAGACTGGGGAATGGCTGTAAGGAGGATCCATGAGAAAGGGATGCCCATGAAGGCGCTAAACTGAGCACACATGATTCGAGCAGAATCCGGATAGTATCTTGATAAGCGATCTGCTATGACCCCACCAAGAAAGGATCCAACGGCGCACCCAATAGCAAAAAAGCTATTTAGCGCTGCTGAGCTGCTGTTATCAAAACCTATGAGGGTTGAAGAGGAAAAGTGTTTAACTTTAGTAAAGCATATTTATCAGTTTCAAGAATTGAAAAACCTTCTTTGCTCCCCTACCAATGAGTTCAAACCACATGGTGAAGAAAACTACCGCAGCCCATGGCAAAGAGCCAACAATGCCTTGCAACACAATGATTTGAAATGTCCGCACTTTCATAACTGATCTTGCTGCTGTCCATGAATCCTTCCAGATGGTCTGGGGAGGAAGGATGATACTGCTAACTAAATGTGACCTGCAATTGTATAAGATCACATCATTACACATATGCAAATGTACTGTAATCCTGTACCAGTTATATACCTCATGGGTTTCACTTGAAGAACTGAACCGTGGTAAATAATATACAGGTATGCTGATATATACAACCATCCAAGACAAGCTAAAAGGGTGCCAAAAAAAAAAGATGAACTTCAATATATCTTATTATCTTTCTTTGATATGGAATTTTTAGCTGATAACCAGCAATGGTAATGATGGCTTCATGATACTACTATGGTATTAGTTATATAATTATATTTTTAATATTTAACATGTGAGGATAATTTTTCTGTAAATCAGAAAACCATACCTCTCATGATCCTCATCAGTCTCAAAATGGCTCGGAGACGTTTTCCGTGGATCAATGACATAAAAGTATACAAGAAATCCAATTAACAAGCTCACAAATGCAACTGCAATAAATGCAAGCCGCCATCCTGGCAAACCGTAATAATATCTTCCAGCCACGATTGTTGCCAAAACACTACCTCCTATGCCACCTACTGAACCAATAAGAGCTAGTAAACCAAATCCCGCTCCACGTGTGCCATCTTTGTAACTATCAGCAATGAAGGATTGAAGTGCTGGTATTACAAGGGCAAGTCCAAAACCATTTACAGCTCTCCAGATTGCAACCTGCCCAAAATATTGGCTCACACCAACAGCTCCAGTTGATACAGCCCAAAAGACAGTGCCTATCGCGAGAACTGCAGGGCGGTCATAGTGGAGGGCAAGGACACCTGCCAAGGGAGATGCTATAGACTTCAGAAAGTTCATCAGAAATGTAAGGTATCCCAGGTCAGTAGGACCAGCATTGAAGGCAGCACTGACTTCCTTGTAAACAGCTGGGAGAAGATTCTCGTCAGCTCGTTCCAATATGGAAGCTAGGTTGACGAGGATAAGTGAAATGGATAAACCAAATATCTTCTTTGACCTGCAATACGGAAAAGCTAATTAGAGCCTGGTAATAAAAAAGAGAGAGAGATAAGTTCTGTTCTGTGTTTCAAATGCCATGTGCTCCAAGAATCCTAGACTCCTGGCAATATTTATCTGACACTAAAATTTAGTTTGACTCATTGGCATGAAAGATGATCTAGGAAGTTTTGCATGTGTAGGATTAAATAATTTGGTAGATGGGAGTTGAATTGATAATGGATAATCAATTATGTGGCGAGAGAATTCGATCATATTCAGAATACAACTGGATTCTGGTTATATAACTAGAGCTATCATTTGTTTGACATTTTTCTGAACCATTATTCTGCAGTGAAAGCATCCCAGATGAAACTTCAACATAGCAGAAGATTTCAATTATTATACTAGTTAGCTTATGATTAAGTACCACTCTTGAAACTTGAACTTGCAAATTGTTCCCTATGGTCTCAGAGAATTTGATGTTTGGGGCATACAACCGATTTCCCTTGTAGTAAGCATCCTGAATCTCAATCTGAATCCAAACCCCATAGTTTGACCTCTTATTCTCAGTGAGCGCAGATGCTACTCGCAAAAGCATCCTGAATCGATATGATGTCAGAGTGATATTTTCTGGCGCAGACCTTTTTCTTCTACTCCAAAAAGAAAAGAATTTTTTTCAAATTTGATTCGAACTTTAGCAGCGAAAAGGCATTGCCAAGTGCATCTGCTTTGTGCTTTGACCAGCTACAGGATCCAATCTGGTCCACTCAAGATCACCGGCGTGGAAGGAAGGATGGTCCCAGCTCGGACAAACTCAATGGATCAGATAACGCCTACGCACGCAGAAAAATCCCTCCTTTATTAGCCTAAACTCAAGGGGCCCCAGCAAACATAGATTCACTCGGCCAATACACCTCTTGAAAAAAATCGGGATAGCCCGGATCCAGTAAACTACATACGCACGTAACGCGCATCGCAAGCAATGCATTTACAGTAAGAATTGGCACCAATATCATCACTTGGAGAACGAGTAACCCCAAAAAAATATCCTGACGAAATCGCATCTGATCAGCTGCTCACCTCATACTAGCGAGTTCGGCTTTGTTTCTTCCCTGGGATGCGCGCGCTTGCCACGAAGAGCGCCAGCGGCGGAGCACAGGATCCCCAATAACCGCTGCCAGCAGTTGCAGCCAGTGCTCCTCCTAGGTTTCCCTTTTCTCCCTGGTCGTGGCGCTGGTCCCGTGGCCCGGGATGTGGAGGCTGAACGAAGCAACGACCAACGGCAAGGGGGCAAAAGCAAGACTGGAAATCGTCGAAAGTCTACGGGCCCAGTTTGACTTTGTGAATTGTCATTTCAGCAAAAAAAAAAATAGGCCCATGGGCTTTTGAGGATTTAACCAGTCTCCCGAAACCAGGTCCACGGATGATGATACACAGTCCAGCAACCCCGGCCCACAGTTTCCCTGCCGCCTCCAGGCTCCATTTCACCCGCAAATGATTGTTTCCAGAAGGCAAGCCATTTCAGGCCCACGTGTCCCATGCCAGGTCCGCAAAGCGAAGAAGCCGGTCCAGAGAAGAAACCGGCCCAAGTCAGGCCCACGTGTCCCATCCCAGATCAGCAGACTGCTTGCGGCGTCCGACAGTCCGACTCATCAGCACCGCGTAGGGCGAAACCCAAACCTGTTACGTCACTGACGCCTGGGCTCGCGTCCCGACCACACCCACGCGCGCACCTTCATCCTTCCTCTCCCGCCGAACGCGCCACCTTGACGGACACGTGGACCCGTCCCCGCGCGCCGCTCGACGTGTCGTCCCTCTGCCCTACCCGAACACCGCGCCGCCACCTCGACGCATGCCCGAAGCGACCAGGCCCGCCGCTCCTTGCCCGGCCGCGCGCTTCGTTCGCCTCATCGCCTGCACTCACCGCCACGCTTCCTCTCACGGTCTCACCTTCCACGGTGCGCTCACTGCCTCGCCTAGCGCAAGCCACGGCGGCAGCATCAGATCGCGCTCTGGTTCACGGCTCGCGCGGGCAGCCATGGCGTCGTCCACCTCCACGTCGGGCGACGAGCGGCCGGCCGGCGTGCCCCGGGACCCGTCGTCCGTGACGGTGCCGGGGCCGCAGACGCACGCGGAGTGGGCGGCCTCGATGCAGGCCTACTACGCCGCCGCGCAGGTACGAGCGGTGCTCTGTTTTCTTCTTCCTCTTTTTCCTTTCCTTTTTCATCAGACGATATTGCCTAATCACGCTAGTAGCTTAACTCTCCTCGAGGAGTTTGATTACCGTTTTGTCCACGGTTGGATGCAGCAGCATATGGTGGCAGCGGCGGCCGCAGCGGGTGCGGGGGCGCCGATGCCGTTCGCCGTGTACCACCCCGCGTACTACGCGCACGCGTCGATGGCCGCGGTGAGTGCCGAGCCAGTGCTTCTTCACTCTCGTTCATTCCTCCGTGAAATCTTCGAGTTCAGTCATCGGTTCTAGCGCTAGCGCTACGGCTGATGTGTGCAATCGTCTGCTGCCTCGGTTACATGCAGGGTGTGCCTTACCCGGCAGCTGAGGCTGCGACAGTGTTGGAAGGGAGCAGCAGGATGAAGAGCTCATGTGCCCCGTCTGGTGACGGCTCATCCCGGAGGTAGCTTCTGAATATATTTTTCTTGTTTCTCCTGCTATTTTTTATGAATTCTGATTACGTTCCATTGATTTTTTTAGAAAATGGAAATGACTTCCTGATTTCATTGAGCTGACTGAAACAACCGTAGTGTGCGCAGCAGTGACGGCGGGAGCGAGGAGACATCAGATAAGGGAGACAATGCTCAAGCTGACCTGAAGGTGCCTTGTTGATCATTACCTAAATGCAGCTAATTGTAGTGGTATTAAGACAGTTTCGGTTGAATGTGATTTGACAATTTTGTCTAGGTGCTACCCTCTTCAAAGAGGAGAAAGCGCAGCAATGCAAATATGAAAGGTGGCTCTCGAAAATATATAATGTTTTAAAAGATGCAATGCGGTAATTTTCCTGGTGTGTGTGTGCTTGACGGTGAGCACTTTCAGGAGAGTCATCTCAGGCTGGTACCCAGGATGCTACAGCCGGGTTTCCTTTCGCGCCCAAGGGGAGGTCTGCATCAAAGCTCTCGGTCCCAACACCTGAGAAGGCAGCAGTTTCAGATGTGGCACCAAACTTGAACATTGGAATGGATATTTGGGGAGGGTCTCCAGCTAAAGCAGAGACCTCAGAACAGGGAGAAATGAATGCTGGATTGTCTTCCCAGCATGCTGGAGCTTTGTCTCGGATGGTATGATTACCTTTTATGTGACGCATTCAACGAATGTAGTCATGGATACTAAGTAGCATATCCGATTTCCATCCTCATTACATTCTTTGTAATTTCCATCTTTTAGCAGGATGAACGAGAAATGAAGAGGGAGAGAAGAAAACAATCTAACAGAGAGTCTGCAAGGAGATCAAGACTACGCAAGCAGGTATTATCATAACAAAGATGTCTAATTGTACACTGAACATTGTGGGATATGTTGTTACACTGCAGGTATCTAACCCTTTATTTACTGATGTTTTCTTTATATATCATAAGTTGTAGTTTAGGCAAATCTGTATAATGCTTAATTCTTATCAACTGATCACATGAAAATGCTCGAGTGATGCTTTTTTAAAGTGGCAAAAGCTGGCATGATCACTTGGGAAATACTACCTCAACTTGATCAGGATACCCAAAAGCAGATTCACGCTACATGACCCCTTAAGATGCTGCCATATGAGTTTAAAAAGTGTTCGACAATTGTAGAAAAATGTTTGAAAAGTCCTAGCTGGGTGAGATCACCTGAGCAATTAAATATTAGATTTGAGAAACTAGTGTCTGTGCCCTGCTCTTGCCCCAACCATACATAACGGCACCATAACCCTTGTGACAATAACCAACGATGTGGCCTAGGCTTTAGACCTATACTTTGGTGTGAGGCAGGCGAGGGATTTTTGCACCCTAGATTGAAATTCACACCCACGGGGAGTTGAACCTAGGACATAGCGCTACTAGAGCCAACTAACCAACTCAGCTAGAGGCCCATTTGGGGTACTAAGCTAATAAGAATTCAGCTAATGCAAAAGTCTGTTAAGCATGGTTCCTCATCCAAACGCCAAATTTCCAAGTCAATGGAACGAGGTAGTCAATTTATAGATTCATTTTCATGTATACTACTCTTGCCCTGATGCATTTCATGTTCCTGTAATATTATCCAGCAAGAATGTGAAGAGCTGGCCCAGAAGGTAACTGACCTGACAGCTGTTAATGGTGCACTCAGATTAGAACTTGACCAGCTTAAAAAGGCGTGTGAAGAGATGGAGGCAGAGAATTCACAACTAAATGGTGAACAACTAGCCCTTGCTTATCCATATTTTCCAATGAGCATGATACCGGACATTTATCACATCAGTGTGTAAGTTGTTAGTTATTGCTTTTGCACTACTCCAAATTTTTATGGTATTTGGCACTATTCGCAGGGCGAAATGGAACAGGCTGACGGATCAGGTGGTGTTTCAACTACTTTAAGCATCCAGACTGACTCATCAAAGGCCTGTCACCTCAATAAGAATAAAGATGATAGCAAGAGTTAGTACGGCTAGGAAACTTCAGTTAGCTCTAGATATAAGTTTCAAGCTATCGCTCATCTCCATACGCGTTCCCCATTTTTGCACCTATTCGCAAGCGTGTTCATACCGACAGAGTTTGCTTATGTAAGATATCTTTATTGCTGTGCTGAAAGAATGTAAATGTTCCTCTGGCAATCATAGAAGATTGATCTCAACAACTGCAACACATTTTAAATTATTATTATAGTTAGGACATCAACTTAATTATTTTAAAAATAGATTTATGTTCTAATGACAGCAATCTAAAAATGGAGTAGGTCCTTTTCATTTCACGGTCACCATCACTTCTTAACCCAGGTAAGTTCATAAGGTATTGAGCAGCAAATTCGGTGAGGAGAATGCACAAAATTTCGATGCAAAATATTCTTATAGGCAATTAAGGACCATGCGAAGCATCTCAAGCTGCATCAATACGAGCTAAACTGTTTACAACAAAATTTGTCTCCAGCAGATTGTTATCCTCTGTTGATGAGGACAAAGAAGTGAAGAACCCACCCAGGTTTCAGATATTTATCTTCTGCTTGCAATGGTAAATGAGGAACGGTACTGGCTGGTTACCATTTTTCTGAGCTGAAGTGCATACCTTGATAAATCTCGGAATCAGGGAAAATTCACAGCTCTGAACAAGCTACCTCAGACACCCAGACATCTACGCCCAAGTGCATTTAAGTGCCATAAGTTTTGGACTAAGGTTATGTACACAACATCAAAAGGAAAGAGCCACATCATGCCGATGAGGCATTCTTCACGTAGGACACCACGACCGTGATATCATCAAGCTTGCCCCCATAGTACCGGTACCCAGCTTCTTGAGCAGCTGCAGCGAAAGGTGATTGCCTATTTTTATCCATTGCTCTTTGGCGTGCAAGGGCAGCAATTTTCTGTGCTGCAGCTTGAGGACTAAGTCCAACCCTGAGAGCTTCAACAATAACACCACTAATCTCATTATTGTACAAATTGTCAAAAAGTCCGTCCGTGCCAGCAACTATCACATCACCAGGAGCAACCTCAAAATGAAACACCTACAAAAAAAATAGAACATGGAGCATAACTATATCGATCCTGGGACAGAAGGAGTTCAACAGATATAGAAGTGTATTTCAAAGTAAGTTGTGTTATCAGAGTTCTTTAAACAGTAATAAAATCCATCTCTCTCAATAATATAAAGATCAAATTCACAGAGCCAGTTCAGTAATCTACTCACCTGAGCTGAACTTGGAAGATCACTGCCACCACCACTCTCAAGCTGATAAGTAAAATTGAAATCGTGCTGCTGCGTAGGAGACCTAAGAACAATGCGGCCATCTCTGACTACCACAAAGCCACTATCCCCAAGATTTACAGCGTGAATACTCTGCAAATTTACATATTATGATATTAGTTCAAGTCATCACTGAACTAGCAAACACTTCCAAAATAGGCAGGGCAATACATATGAATTTTCCAAAGTTCGGAGCATACATCATGAACCAGATGGATATATGATTTATGCATTATTGGCAATGCAAGTTTAGTTTGTGTATACTAAGTGATTTGATGAACCATTAACAAATATTCTACAAGCAACTCTAACTCACTAGGATATATCAAACTTGCAAAGGGGATTCCAATAAACATATAAAGGGATAGCTGTTTAACCTGCCCTTTAAGAGTTATGATACACGCAGTTGATGATCCCCTTGCTTTGGTGCTCGTATAAGCCTTTTCCAAAACTTTTGATGGATCAACGGTCCCATCAGGTTCATCCTTGACAGCACCCATCGACTTACTCATAAGCTCCTTAGCATATAGTCCAGCATCAACACCAAGATCTGCCCAACCACCAACACCATCTGCCACACCAATTACATGCTCTTCATTGCAAATAAAATGAGCATCCTCGCCACCAGTTGCCTCCTTAGCGGGGTGAGGGAGGTAACAAGAGCCCGAGAGCAGCTTTAATGTTTCAGTATTAGAAGATATTCTGCAAGGAAATGACACAATCAAATGCCAGCAGATGAAAGCAACTATTGGAAAAAAACAGAAGACTAAAAAAAGACAGCAAGTACAGGCACAATTCACCACGCATAATACATGCATAGTTGCGTACATCAAAGCAGTAAGAAATCATATTCTTTTTTCAATCTTTATATAAAAACTTAATCCAGTAAGTTAAAGTAGAACCTATTTATTCATGCTGGAAAAGTAAAACTCTGGTGTGGACAGATTCTTGAATTGCACATCAGTAGCTGCACCTAATCAGTATATAGGTGAGACTAGGCAGCTAAGAGGGATGGGCACGACTTGCAGAGTTTTAAAAGAGAGAGAATTTTAAAAGAGAATAGATGAAAGCTCAAGTACTCTTATATTCACTATGGTCTATGGGCCTTGATTAGTTATATTATGTGGATGCTCCTGTCAGATATAGAAAATTGTAACTTTGTAAGAAAAAACATATGATATGAGAAAGAGTTAGTCATGTACTACATGGTCCCATTCCGGAATAAAAATATCCTCAACATAATTGGTAGCTGGAGGCAATGAGAGTTGAGAACTCAATACATACCCATCAGATGCAACGGTGGAGCTATCCATCTTCTCATCAAGCGACAACTGATGCTCTGTGGCTCCAGCAGAATATGGCACCGCACACAATCTGCTGAAATCCCTAGCCAACGGCGCAACTGCATAGTTCAACTTCCAACCAGATCCAGCCGCACTGGTCCAGAATGCCCTATTACCCCACGGCACATGGCACTTCAAGGTAGCACCGACCTTCTTGCAACACTCGATCCCTTTATACCTGAAGGAAACATCTGGCCTCACTGCACTCCCAACTGAACCCATAGCCGCAGCGCGCGAGGTGCGCGTTCCTATGGATGAATCCTTATCTGGTTGGCGCTTAGCCGCACCAAGCTCTGCCCGTCGAAAGGCATAGCCACAAGCAGCCATGACAATGCCTCCCCTCTGCAGCAAACCCTGCCCCGCACAGTGGGAACGCACACTGGGGGCCCGGTTAATCACAGCGAATAAGGCGGTGGGCGCGCGACGATCCGTGGTGTGCAGAAGGCGAGTCGAGTAGGTGGAGAGGAGGAACCAGGTATTGCCGAAGAGGAAGCTCCGGCCGCCACGGCTCAGTAGGTCCTTACGGGAGGAGGGATGGCCGCTGCCACTGTAGCCCGGCTGCATCTTAGGACCGAGAGATGAGTACCACCCAAGATCTCATCACTTCATCCTGCCATCATGGAGAAAATCAAGGGGGAAATTACCATTAGACGAAATCCTCAACGCACGCCACTTCATAATCAAATCAAGCACTCCAGAGGAAAACAAAGAGTGGAATTTTTTCAAGAACTCAAGGTCCTAGGCTACGCCAACTATTCAGCTATAGATTGAAATGGATTCTTGCAGCGGAGGGCAGTGGGGAATCTTACTTACGGAGATAGCGATAGAGGCTTCTTCACGTGCTCAAGCTGACATCTCGAGGGCGACCAACCAGTTGCCGCGCGGATTCTCTTGCTCCCCTCCAATCTACCTCCGGAAAGGAGCTTGCGTCAGGCGCGTGGCCACGAATTAGGGTTGCTTGATGGGGAGCAAAGCGAAGGGGAAGAGGAGAGGATAGGTCGACAACGAGCCGACGAGGGGATTTCGATTGCGAGCCCTCGAGTAGAAAATTCTACGCGTGCGTGCGCAGTGATGGGCCCGGGAGCCCGACTTCAGTGGCCCAAGCAATTCACTTCACTAATACTAGCTTCTTCATGTCCGAACCAAGGCCCAGTAATCGCATAGCCGTACCAGAGTGGAAATGAATTTTCTAAAAAAAAAAGGAGTGGCAATGAATGTTGTTCTTCTGATCTGAAAACGAAGAGCAGTTCTCTATGGACAAACATATAATAGGAAAATAGTTCTTTGTAAAAATTATGATATTATATGAAAACATACATTTCATGCTTTCCAAATGCCTTACAGAAAATCCAATATACATCCTCCAATCATACTGAAACATAAGATCGTTTCATCAGTTCGGCTGCGGTACGTCGTTCTTTATTTTGATTTAGTTGCCTATAACGATAAGTTTTTACCTCTAAAACGTAGAGTTAGGAGAGCCATCGCCAAACAAAAAAAAAAGAGTTAGGAGAGAGTAACAGTTAAAATCTCACAAGAAATAAGCTTTTACGACGATACAGGTAGCAACGATTAGCTGGAAAAGGAGACCGTTAGTTTCTTGCTCCCTCCCTGGAGAACCTCCTTGACAATTTGAATGCTGAGAACTGATGTACAGCTTGACTCTCCGTGATCGTAGTACAGCTTTCCTGACGGCTGTACTCTTGTTTATCAGAAGTAACTGAAGATCTACGCAGGATCTCAAATAGGGAAACACCTGAACTCATGCCGCTCTCAGAATTTGGCCTTGATTCTGTTGGTTTTGGCTGTGAGCTACTGAACTTAGCTTTCTTGGGTTGATTTGAATTGGTCTGATCCTGCAGGAGTGGAAAAAGCGTGTATATATAAGTGTTCTTTAAAATGCAAAACAAACATCATTATTTTGGAGCATGTTCAAATCCATCAATAGAATAGTCAATGAAACTTACCATTTCTGAATTACTCTCGGAAGTAGACATGCAGCTCCTACTACTGCTATTGCTATCATCACGACCAAACACATAGGTTCTATATACTGATCTGTGAGAAGATGCTGATGAACCACTGGCTGTTCGACCAAGAAAAGATGACTGCAATGGAGACAAATTGGTCATGTGACGATCAAAAGATGACGAAATGATGGACAAGACATGCAATGGAAGTGGAAAATGTATTGATGTAGCCGTACATCATCAACAAAAAAAAAATCATGTCTGTCTTATCAATCTGCAAGCATGGGAAATCCTATTTTAGATACACCCTCTGGTTCACTAGTTAACATTGTCCAAACAACAGCAATACTCCACCAAGAGCAAGTAATACAAATACTGAACCTAAATTTATTATAAATAGAACAATAGTCCTTGTACCACTAGAAGGATATATCCATTACTTTGCCATACAAAGGAGCATGGCATTTTGGTAATTTCAGCTAGTTAACAATAATGTGCAAGAAACACAATGAGGCAGATATAAATCACTTGCCTTTGAAGTGTTGCTATTCCTTCCAGTCACAAGCATTTCGTGATTTGCTGGAGAAATATTGGGACAATAATTAGAGAAAAAACTTTGATAGAATAGGGGAAAGATGTTACCAAGTAAAAGGGCAGGGGCATCCTTACATGAGGACTGTTTTCCTCGTCTCTTGGGTTGAGGGGCAATATTGAGCTTTTTTATTAGACCAAATACTTCCCTTGAATTGTCATCTTCTAATGGAGATATCAATGAACCATTATAACTCTACATGTGCAAAGGGTATGTCAATTCACAAATTACTTTACTGAAACATAGAAGGCGAATATATAGTTCAATAGCTGAATGTATATTATCTATGAAAACAGTGGTGAAATGGTGTATAGCCTGCTGAATTTTTAAATTATTTTTTAGAAGTTCCTAATCAATTATTCACATGTATCAATACTTACTTGTCTCTTTGAAATACGTTGGCGGGCCAAATACTCTTCAATTTCATCATCATCAGAGTGCTCATAAACATCATTATCATCTGTGAACATCTTTGCAGTCATTTGTTTTGCTTTTTCAGAATTCTGGCGTACAATGTTTGCTGGAGTTAAATCATGTGAAATTTCATTTTCTGATACATCCTCAGACTCTTCAATATCTTCATCTTCCTCCAATACTTTTTTCTCCTGATGACCAAACTTCAATTTCTGCATAACATTGTTTGTTTCTGCATCATCTTGTTGCTGAAGCCACTTTTGATGGAGTTCATTACGCTTCTTGTGATCAACTTTTTTCTCTTTGTAACCAACTTCTATCAGATCATTAAACACTTCATTTTCATCACTCCCATCATCTTCCTCGTCCTTAAACCTCATCATGTCATTGTCACTATCATCCTCTTCCTCAGCTTCATCATCGAGAAAATCCTTCAGGATGGCACCATCTGGACAGGAATCTCCTGTAGCTGGTTGACCATGTTCATGAACATTAACATCATTTTCCTGAGAGCTTGGATCAATGTTCTCTTTATCATTTTCTTCTCCATCTTCCGACAAGCTGACAGAATAACAGACAACATTTAATATTATGCCCAGTGACCATACATGAGAGGATTAAGAGGCTAAAAAATTTCAATACATTATAAATGACATGCATCATCCTTCTAAATAATTGTGACCTTATCAAAATAACAAAACATACATTTTCATTAAAGGGAGCTAATGGGAACTTAAAAACTGATATTTGGTAAAATATAGTCGATGAAAATTTCAAAATGGTGCAGTTTAATCACTCAAGTTCCATGGAAACTTAGTAAAGAATAAGAATAGGATCTATTACTGCACAGTAAGCCATACACAATAAAGATAAATGTGTAGTTGTTGTCATGGAAAACTGAAAGAAATAGTACAAAGGAGTGTATCCAAGAGAGGTGCTGCACTTACATGTCGTCGGTACTATGGGTAGGGCTTGAAGAGGGTTGTGATTGGGTTTGATTTCCCAAATCAGCATGGTTCTCACGTGATTGGGCATTCTCGTCATGATTGTCTTGTGAATTACTGAATATTCCCTGGTGCAATCAAACAATCAATGGTAAAATAAGCAGTTTACTACACTTGTGCTCTGAAAAATGAGATAGTAAACTATTGTTAATAGCTTAAGAATCATCATGTCAGGCTCTGTGACAGTATGGTTGCTGCTGCAAATGGCAACATGTTTGGAAAGGGGAATACTCCTACCTCATTTGAAGTCTTTATGCCACGCATATCAAGATCCTTCTTGGAATTCAAAGCATCCTGCATACAAAAGCACAGTATATTACTCTCTCCATCCCAAATTATATGTAGTTTTAGGTATGGGCATGAGAATTAAGGAAAGTTGGAAAGGGTGGGACGCAAAGAAAACATGGAGAGACATAGAGATGGAGAAGTGTTGGGAAGAGAGATATGTATATTGGAAAGTGAGGATGACTTATAATTTGGGAAAAATAGAGGAGGGCATAGTGACATATAATTTCGGATGGAGGGAGTAGTAAAATAACAGTGCCAAATTATCATTGTATTACGCAAAAACTCACCTCATCTTCCTGAATACTATCACATCGATCCAGGTCATCGCCATTTGCTGCAAACTCTTTGTCAACATCATCCTGCAACAAAATTAAATTTTTTTAGTTTCATATGGACTGCAACAATCAAATCAAATCCCCTTGATGAAGACTCACAATCTTCGAATCATTAACATCAGGGGCCACTAGCTTAACCTGCGGCACCCCCAAATGCCCAGCAGAATCACTTTCAGGCTCTGAAGCAGCGTCATCATCATCACTGTCTTCAATAGGAGTATTCATTCTGAAGTGTATAGCAAAGAAAAGCAGTACCATCAGTAGTCCATTGAAGCAACCTCCAGGAAATATCACATACCAACCAGGCAACCAGAAACTTACTTCTTTAGAATCTCCAACTTACGAAGGCGGATCTTCTCCAGGACCGATGATATGGGCTTTTTAACTGGCTGCACAATTGGCTTAAAAGATGCACTCCTCGTTTCTACAGATATCAAATGTAAGAATAAAGAGTAAATCTCAGCAATGAAAATTCCTTGATAGTGTGTTGTTGACGTTCGTACCTCGCAGCAACCTCTGTGACTCAGCGTGAATTGAATCAAGTAGCACCCTCCTCTCCTGCACGCATGAACCCACACAGCCAATCAACAAAAAATTCAAACAATTGAACAGAACGCAGACATGAGCCAGAACACAGGAGAAAATGGATACCTTCTCAGACGGTTTCTTCTCTCGAGCTGACTCCTTGGGCGCCCCCTCCTTCCTCTTCCTGTTGCTCCTCTTCCCCTTTGCTTCGGCACCCGCGACCACATCTCCCTCGACTTCGTCCATGTTGAGCTGCTTCTTCGCAGCCGTCTCCCGCCGCAGCTCCTCGATAAGCCCGCCCCCAAGCATCTCCTCCTCGTCCTCACCGTCCCCTGCCACAGGCATACCCAGCGGATCCCACCCCGCGGCGGGACCGCTCTCAGAGAACAGCGGATCGAACCCGTCATCTTCCTCCTCCTCATCAGGCGAGTCCGACGGCGGCATCGGCGAGGAATCAGGGTTTGGGGAGGAATGGGGTAGCGGGGATAAAGCACCCGCATCTGACACCAGTGGAGGCGGCGGGGAAGATTTGCTGGGAGGAGAAGGGCATGGTGCTAGGGTTTCCGCGCCAGGCGAGGCAGCCGCTGGAGGCGACGGAGCGGGTGGTGGCGGGGAGCCGGCGGGAGGGACCTCGGCGATGGTGGTGGTGGTGGTTTGGGATGAGGACTTCTTGAGGCGCTTGAAGCGGCGAGGTGGAGAAACGACGGGGGACGCGGGGAGGTCGAGGAGCTCGGCCTCGTCGAAGGGCTCCGTGTCCATGGCGCCGCGGCGAGCAGGGCTCGGCGTCGCGGAACCGGCGAGGAGGGCGGAGGAGGTGGGGAGGCCGGGAAGCGGGAAGTGGGCTGAGGCGGCGGATTTCAGATCGGGAGGAGCCGAGAGAAGGCGCGGGAGAAGGTTCGAGTTCCGCCAGTTTTCGCGCGTATTTTTTTCGCACACGCGATTCGACAGTGGCCACTAGCGAGATCGGATCTGCCGGGCCGGTTAGTCGAGCCCAATGAAAAATATGGGTCTTTCATTTCGGTCCAAATCTAGCAATCATCGGTTCTGCCGGCCCGATACTACGAGCCCAGTGAAATATGGGGCTCTTTCATTTTGGCCCAAATCTGAAATCTATGTAATCAGACCTACTTGGGAGGAATTCCTATGTCTATGGCTAAATTTGGATTAATTTAACACATACCATTACAATTTTGTGAAATTTGAAATATGTCATTCGAACTCACATGTCATTTATTTGCAGTGCTCCATCTGTTATTGACACATCAATGGTATATTTTAAAGTTTGCAAAATTGTAATGTCATATATCAAATTCACCCCTAATTTTAACATACCCAATCTTGATTCACTTATCATTGAATCAATGCTCCATGATTTTTAGCTGAATCCACATTAATATTTTTTAAAAAAAATCAAAATAATAGACCATGTATCTATCATTAATCAAGTCTATTGTTGATTCCGTGATGTATCATAACTTCCACACGAAAAAAAAAACTTTATTGCGATGTAGGTCATGTGTCAATTGAATCCGAACCTAAAATTGATCGGAGACCGCACACATTAGGCTGGACATATCTATCAAACAGTCCTGTTCGATCGAGTGGCGCTCAAGCTCTTGGTGCGAGCACATGGAGAGGTTTGCGTCTTCTACAACGTTGACACACGAACCAGTTATAGAACAAGAAACCTCCCATCCCGGCGCTCAAGCTCTTGGTGCGAGCTCAGCTCATGGAGGGCGCCATCTCCAGTCTCCCAAACTCAAGGTACGTACGTGCGCGCCACATAAACACCTCCACTTTTCTGCGCCCAACTCACTGCTCGCTTCGCGTGTGCGGGTGCCGTGTCCGGGCAGGGTCGCCGTGGTGACCGGGGGGAACAAAGGCATCGGGCTGGAGGTGTGCCGGCAGCTAGCTCGCGCCGGCATCACCGTCGTCTTGACCGCCAGAGACGAGGAGAGAGGCGCCGCCGCCGTCGAGAAGCTCAGAGACCAGGGCCTCGGCAACGTCGTGTTCCATCAGCTGGAAGTCACGGAGCGTCGCTCGGTTGGCCGGGTTCACGAAGGCACGGTTCGGGAGGATAGACATCCTGGTAAGTAACGAGCTAATTAATCGTACGTAGTACTGCTTTACTTTCGTACGTGGCGTGATGATGCTATGCGTGAGTGGCGACTGATGAAGAAGGTCTGTTGGTACCTCCGTCCGATTGGCAGGTGAACAACGCTGGAGTCAGTGGCCTCGAGTACGCCCAAGATCATATTGGTGTCAGCGAGGAACAGGTACTTAGGCTCACATTTTTCTCAGTTACTTGTTCAATTGGATGCACTGGCACTGCAAAACCAACATCGATCGCAGAAAATTTGATGGGATTTAACTTGCTCGCTGGCCAAATTGAACAGCTCCGTGGAATGAATCTGAGCCAGCGGATCGAGTTGGTGTTGAGATGTTCCCGGGAGACATGCGACTCTGGGAAGCAATGCCTGCGGACAAACTACTACGGCACGAAGCAGGTCATCACAGCGCTGCTTTCGTCTGATCGATGCTTTGCTTACTCTTGCTTGTACTTCGTACGCACTTCGCTGTGTGAATTCATTCAGTTCCGGCGTGTTCACCGTTCACCAGTCGTTGGATACTCCGTCCCCCGTTATCACATCGTCGTCCACCACCGAGCCGAGCCATCGGTAACGTCTCGTCGCTTCGCCGCGATCGGTCCCAGCTGAGAGGAGAAGGGACGGGCTGCCTGCTTGTCTCGGCGCCTCCCCTGGTGGCCACAAACTCTTCTTCTCTCGCGGCAGTCGCGGTCGACGAAGCCCACCTGTTGCGTGGACATTCTTCCACGGTTTGCTCGGTGCGCCTGCCGCGGCACCCTTCCTGTACAACCTGTTCGCGGGACCGGCACTCGGCAAGATGAGCCGTCCACCGCCCTGTGCATCCTGTTCGTCGTTCGGTAACCATGCTCTTGATCGATGCCAAGGCCACGCCATGAGCAGGGTCCTCTTCTCTTGTAGGGACAGAGTCACAGAGACGAGCACCGGTTTCAGAAAGAAACGCGCGCTTCGATTCGTTGGCTCGTTTCTCCCTCCCCCACCACCAACGCCACCGGCCACTAGTCCGTTCGCCGCATCCAGCCATCAGTCCACCGCGACAGATCGAGCTTAAACAACTCGTCCACCTGATCACATCCCACCCCTGTAAATACCCCGATCTCCTCCTCTGCTCCTGCGCGCACACAAGCAGCACGTGAAGCGAGCGAAGCCACCGTCCAAGAACGCAAGCACTGCACTGGACTTACCAGCTACCGGCTAACAGCTGACCTGCGAGCACAACAGGCGCCGGCCGGCCGGCTAGCATGCCACTGTCAATGGCGCCCGCCGCGACGGCTGCTGCCCCGGCCTTCCCGAGGCTGATCAAGATGCCGGTGATCGCGCTCCCGGTCCCGGACGCGGCGTCTGTGCAGGTGCCACCACCGCCGCCGCTGTCGGTAGTGGGCAGGCGCGTGGTGGCGCCGTCCAAGCACAAGGCCGTCGTGGTGCTCGGCGCGACGGGGACCGGGAAGTCGCGTCTGGCCATCGACCTCGCGCGGCGGTTCGGCGGCGAGATCATCAGCTCCGACAAGATGCAGGTGTACGCCGGCCTGGACGTGGCGACGAACAAGGTGGCGCCGGAGGAGTGCGCGGGCGTGCCGCACCACCTGCTCGGCGTGGTGGCGCACCCGGACGCCGAGTTCACGGCCGCAGACTTCCGCCGCGAGGCCGGGCGCGCCGCGGCCGCGGTCGCGGCGCGGGGACGGGTCCCGATCGTCGCGGGGGGCTCCAACTCGTACGTCGAGGAGCTCGTCGACGGCGATTGCCGCGCGTTCCGGGACCGGTACGAGTGCTGCTTCCTCTGGGTGGACGTGCAGCTCCCCGTGCTCCACGACTTCGTCGCGCGCCGCGTGGACGAGATGCGCCGGCGCGGGCTAGTGGAGGAGGTGGCCGCGGCCTTCGACCCGCGCCGCACCGACTACTCCAGGGGCGTCTGGCGCGCGATCGGCGTGCCGGAGCTCGACGCGTACCTGCGCTCCCGCGGCCTCGACGTCGACGAAGACGAGCGCGAGCGCATGCTCGCCGCGGCCGTCGAGGAGATCAAGGAGAACACGTTCCGCCTCGCCTGCCGCCAGCGCGGGAAGATCCAGCGGCTGGCGCGCATGTGGCGCGTCCGCCGCGTCCACGCCACGGAGGTGTTCCTGAGTCGCGGCCACGCCGCCGACGAGGCGTGGCAACGGCTCGTCGCAGCGCCGTCCATTGACGCCGTACGGGCCTTCCTGCATGAGGACCAAGAGTACAGCAGCATGGTCGCCGCCACGAAAGGTTCTGTCTTTGCTACGGCCGCCGCCGCCGTTGCAGCAGCAACGGTCTAGTACACGCGAAGGCACTTAGTACACGGTTACATTGACTAGACCAGTGATCAAGCTGATGCCACGGGCTAGGCGCCATTGGCGTGGCCATCGACCCAGGGCACGTGGACAACCCAACGGCAGCGCGCTCTGCTGCGGTCAAGCCCTCGGTGACCTAGCGGGCTGAATTTGAAATTTTTGTTTGTATGTTCGGAAGAAAAAAGGTGTTGATCTGGGATGATGTAACTGACTCCTGCTGTAAAATAGAGAGATCTTTGTAAAATTTTGGTGACAAGAAATGATTTCTTATGAGATGCAAGGCGAATATTTTCGTCATTATCGAAACCTGAACTTTTCATGGTCGCCGTTGAGTTGTGTAATCAAGAATCTCGCTCCCTGCGCACTTACGCTAGTTTATGACTATATATATGCTCTTGTACCTTTTGTTCTTAAACTGATCCCTCGATGAGTGGGTATGAGATATCCAGCTATTGACTTTGTGCAGCATATTTGACGCTTCGAGGGCAAAGTGTACTAATGGCTAAAGTGCAATGGTATCATATTTGACGTTTCGAGGACAAGAATTCTAAATCAAATTTGAATTTGGGAATTGCAGTAATAATTTGAGAACAGAGAAAGTATTTTACTATTCAACAACTTGTGACATTTAAAGTACTCCACTACTCAACAACTTCTGACATTTACTTTCTCTTTCCTCTAATCTGATCATGTTCCACTTACTCTCTCTGTTTTTTAATTAATGTCACTGTTGACTTTTAAATTCAATTTTGACCATTCGTTTTATTCAAATTTTTTTGATAAATTTCAGATAATTTGATTTATCATTAGAGTACTTTAAATCACAACTTACAATTTTACACATTCGAGCAATTTTTTTGAATTAGACGAATGATCAAAATTGAATTTAAAAGTCAACAGTGACAACAATTAAAGAACGGAGGGAGTATAGTTCTTGGCCATGGAGACATTCTCAGGCATGATAAGATTAATTAAGAGGGTTTTGCATGCCCTCAGATCCAGACATCAGGGCCCTTCTCAAAAGTCAACTCCAAAATACGGCCGATCGACCAATGCATAAGCATGATTTCCCAATGCATCATCTTCTTCAACGTTGTCTGTTGGTACGACGGGCCGTTAAACAAGAAGCTAGCTAGTTCTTCTATCTCCAAAGGTCAGCCAAGTTACAAAATGCTGGAATCAATCGTCTGGCAGAGAGAACGCATGTGTAACCAAACACATTTTTTGTTTTGTTTCTTTGAAGGATTCTTTACAAAATGTGCTCCGGGTTTTCTTGATTCTCTAGTAATAATTAATTGTTCATGTCGTGCAGAAAGTCAAAACCTGTTTTGTAAAGAAGAAGAAGAAAGTCAAACAGTTTTGCTCCAATAGATATATAGAAGGTGATCAGACGAATATTAAGAAGCACAAGAAGAGATGAAGAAGAAGATTGGAGGAACCAGCAGAGGGCACAAGGACCTTAAGCAATACTACGAATGGTCCAACCCTTAAAATCAACAGGTACAAGAGCTTACACAAGTCTCTTCTGGTTGGGGCCTGGGGGCTAGGAGTGGTTTGTAGTGCACCACTAAATTCAAAGCAAAAACCACAAAAACTTGTAAACTCGTGGCCTAGAAGCCATTGAGCTGCTATGGGGCCCAAGCAAGTGCTTTTGCACCACATATATATATCTGTGTTGCATTACTTAGTTAGGTTGTCAAATAATTATATTGCTAGACTTTGTAAAGTAATTAGCACCTAGAAACCCAAACCAGTCCACGGTATTATCAGTTAATTCCAAAATATTTTGTACTACATATCAACCACTTGTCTGGTGTTCTTGCATGCTCCTCTCTTTTTTCTCTGCTTTTCGTTGAAAAGTGGCACTGATCATATTTTGTTAATTGACGACTGGTTCAGAAACAGTTTCCATGAACTGCATACAATTTCTTTTTGATGGAACAGCGAGCCAATCATGAGTGCATGGAACCACTACATATCCACTCAGTAACTTTGATTACTACTGCTAAAGCTGAACAACCCAATGGAAATCCAAGATGAATAACAGTACAGTAACTTTAGCTACTTAAGTGTATGCAGACGGCTAAAATGCCACAGAAAGGCGAGAGTGATAGAGAAGCTTGAAACAGTACTATTCTAGTACCCTGCAAACTTGAGAACCACACATTACCAAAAGGGAGACTGATGAAAGCAGCTGCATGTATGCAAGCCAATGCATGGAATACAAATCCATGGCTCTCCATTGAGTACAAACTAGCTATGATGCCTGCCACTTCCTGCAAGCCTCCAAGGATGAGCCCTGTTGCCCCTAATCTTGGCTCAAAGCAAGGGTCAAAAGGAATTCCCTTGTACCTGTATAAACCTTTTCATTTTCTATTGAGGTGACACTAGCATTTGTCTCTTCCCTTTTGTATTATTTATGCAAATGTAATGGCTTATGCAGGGGCCATGGTGATCATTAGATAGTGTTTTTTATAGGCATGGATCGATCTAGAGGAGGATCGATCTCAAGGACTCTAGCCCTTCAGGTAATAGGGTAGTTAGTAGTACAAGCATGCACCTGCCCAAAAATCATAAATAATGCAAAGTTGGCAATTAGTAACTTGTTTAAAATGAGATGCATCATTGCGTTTGTACTTGCGCTCATGACTAACCACCAAGAAAGTCGGTTATCCCTATAAGCACAAAAAATAGTTATTTAGACCCATTTGCAGAAAAAATGTCAGAGATTTCTTATCTCTCAATGTCCTATATATATAAAGAAAAGGGCAATGCTATGTCGGTAATAGGCTTTTCTTTTTTGGACACGTCCACTTATAGTTTTACCTTTAAATTTTGAATTGCAATCCATGGACATGGCACTAACATATATCCATTTTTTGTAGATGCAAATGCAACTGAATTTAACGATGGCACATCTCAACAGTCTCATCATTTGCCATCATCTATATCATCTCCACCTCACTGACTGCCACGTCAATTCAACAAAATTCTTCTCCAACAGTGACTGCCACGTCAATTCAACAAGATTTTTCTCCAAAATAACGCATAAAAAATGAGATGCACATCCTCCAAGTAATCCTCCATCCTTTCTCAAAATTTGAGAAAATGTGCATCGCTTCGTCTTGCTGAGTACGGTGCCTAAGTGCGTAAGGACAAATTTGCATAGTTAAACGATGCAAAGTGGAGCTGTTTCTGTAAATCAGCAAGTCTTGTAGGCTACTAATGCTCTTAGCCTTTCTTGTCACTAGCTTTATCGTTAGAGAGAATTCCAAATTGATCTGCTTGATCTCATTAGCTTGGCAGCTAGCCTCTCTGAATTAGTGAATTCCTATTCTATATCCCAAAGCAGGCGGGCAGGCGAACTTGCATCAAACGGGTCATCACTTCTGTCATTTCATTGGCGTATTTTTTTCTCTATCTAGTCTAGCATAAAAAGTTCAGGAATGATTTGAATCTTCGTCAACACTCGCAGAAAACCAAAACAGACACACATGGATATGCATGACTGTTATTTTCTGACTATAGAATTAGAAATTACCATAACAGATTCATATTTTTGAACTTCCCGGTACCGTCCATTATTATGAGGACCAAAAATACTTCACGAGTCCAATTAATGGAAAGTTTTGTCGACATTCCAGTAAAATAGTATGTGTATGATTGCTGCATGAGGATTTGATGTGAACCGTCTGATTCTGCACCAGCTAGTGCTTCCTTCTGAAACGATGATAAGTATTCTCATCCCCAAGATTGCAAATCTCCAATAGGGTAACTCTGGAATACCCTTTTGTGACAAAATGAATGTATGGATTCATAGTATTCACCACTTGGAACAATTTCCTTATCCCTAGCTATGAAAATAGCATGGTAAAACATACTGGCCACTTCGCTTAATTACATTGGAGATTGGATTTTATGCGATGAGTTTCTGGTTCACTAGTCATTCTCGCTCTAGAGTCTAGAGATATGCTATGCCCCCTGATAAAATTGAAATTTGGGATGATGATATAGAGTATGGATGATTGTCACCC
>BCLF01000013.1:3776772-3793362 GCA_001602275.1 Zoysia japonica
CCCCCCCCCCCCCCCCCATTTTTTTGTATAGTTGTGCCTGGAGCATCAAAAACTACTATGTTTGCATTTTAATAATGACGGGAATTTTGCAGTTACCTATCGCTTTCAGACATGCCAAGCCTTGATTGTATTGTAACACACGCGTGTACGTGCCGGTAATTAAGGATAAAAACAGGAGAATGAGGAAGAGTACCGCTAATATATTAGAGATTTGATCAAGGACCTTGGAAAGTGATTAGAGCCTGTATTTCAAGAGTTTCAACAAGTTAGAAAAGATGGTACCGACAAAAAATGGTCCTGCTGAAACTAATGTTATGCCATTGTGAATTTGGATGAACTAGTTTATGCACGATATTCAAAGAATAAATATATAACGGTCGTTTCAGGCAAAATCTCATCAGTAGAACACGTAGTTCAGTTCACTTGCGAGTGGATAGAAATGGAACATATTCTTCCACTGAATGCAAAAGGAACAGCACTCAAGTTGTTTTTCATCTAGTCAAGAAATATTAAAATGTTCGTAGCTTATTATATTTGTTCCTCAAAACTCTTGTTCGTCCATCCACGGCTCAACCTGACGAGCTGCAATTGTGATGAGCGCTTCTCACTCTGCATGCCATCCTAAAAAACTTCGATCAACTTCTTAAAATATACTCCCTCCGTTTTTAAAATAATATCACCGTTGACTTCAAATCTTAACTTTAATAATTCGTCTTATTCAAAAAAGTAGTTTAAATGTGTAAAATTTTAAACCGTATTTCAAATACATTTGATGATAAAGCAAATTATAAAAAATATATATGAAATTTATCATAATTTGTTGAATAAGACGAACTGTCAAAGTTGAGGTTTGAAGTCAACGGTGACATCAATTTAAAAACGAAAAGAGTAGTGTTTAAGTTATTATCAACTAAACCGTCATCATCATTATCTCTGTATCGCATGCATTCTCGTCCCTGATCAGCACTAGAAGGATCCTTAATTAATTAATGGTACCTTTGATCAGAAATGTTTAATTAGCCATTGTCCGTCTCTTTTTTTTTTGGGAGTTCTTATGGGTATGTATCCGATTCTAGCCTTGACTAACTATGGAACCATGCGTAATATTTTTCTCACTTTCCGTCAAAGAGGTGATCCTATGTTGCCCCTGTCAAAATACACGGCGTATATCTTCTTGTTATCATCTACAGTCATATCTTCTTGTTATCATCTACAGTCAACAACATGTACAATTAGTTAGTGAGAATGATATGCTCTCAACTTGAAGCATTTTCAGTGCCAACCTCACTTCACTCGGCAATTTTTTTTTGCCCTATTGGAACCTGGGATTTTTTATTCCTGTGTTTTTATAAAATTAAACTGATTAATATAAAATTTCTAAATAATTCTTGTGAAATTACTGAATTCCAAAGAGGTTCTTAGCAGGGGCTAGGTAGCCTAGAAATAAAAGAAACCCAGAAGAGCCATCCTATCATGGAATGTCTTGGTGATTGGTTGAACGCAATCAGGGTCAGGCTGATAAGACTTTGGCCATTATATTCCCGTTACAGAAACTAAACTTGTGGGACATTAATCCCATCTGTTGTGGCGAAAAAAGGAAACGACTATCCCATTTCTTTCTCTTGCGGAAAAAGGATTTGGGAGGCCGCCGCAATTTATCCATGCGCATGGCGAATGGATCGAACTCTTGAAGAGAATGACGATCCCTTCACGATCATGGCATCAGATCGACTTCCGGCTACCTGATCCAACGCATGCGTGCATGATGCACTGTCTATAAAAACGAAAATCGTCAGAAGAACGTACGGGCAAAGCAAAGTTGCATCGAATTCTCGAGTAGCAAAGCACGCGAGGATTCATTCTGCTAGCAGCCTAGCATTATTTTAGCAACAGTTTATAGGCCTAGCATCTTGCTATATATTGCTAGCATAGAGCGTATAATTGTTCATGGAATTAAAAAGGAATGTGCTTAATAAACCAGCATAATCACCTTAAGAAATTCTTTGGAAAAACTCGGCCGTCTAATTTTTTACGATAAAGAGGCTTTGGACTGTACGAATTGAATCATTGTGCATGAACAAAGGGCGGAACCATTGTGCTTTTCGGCCTTCTCGGCTGAATCTATGCATGAATGTGAGGGCCGGCTCTGGCATAGAAAAGGACCGTGCTAGAAGAAATCATGGACGTACCGTACCCTAGGCTTTCGAAATGTTTTGTGAGAAATAAAAATTTGTTGAGGACCTGAAAATTTAAAGTGTACCGCTATAGCAAGTTTAATTAAGCATGCCTTTTGACTCTTTTTTTGGGTAACAAAGTGCATTCATAATTAAAATATATTATCAAACATATATACGTACATATTATATGTATGTTATATGTATGGTACGGAGTACGAGATTTCAGCACAAATTAGATAGTCTTGCAAAGTGAAGTTATTAGACGTCGTGACTCCAGTCAATTGTGAACCTTTTAATTTCAGGTATAACAATCGTTGATACATAGCACATGCATCTCCAGAATCAGGAGCTGAGTTACAAAATGCACCACCATGACAAAGGCAGTTGAAACTGAGAAACAATAGGCACGAGAATTGACACTTAAAAAGTTGTGAGAATTCTCGTCTTGATGAGATACCTCACTAAACTAGATAGCCATCCTGACGTGTGACATGAAGGGTCAATGAACTACTACCAACCATCAAGAGAATTACACTGCATTATTGCAATCTGCAAGGTTGGAGCGAGCCTACGGGAACGAGAAGAGGAGCAAGTAAGAATGACATGTGATGGGTCCAGCAATTAGTACGGGTCGCAGTTTGTGCCAACACCTTTGCTCCATTCATCGTGCCAGTCGGTGAAGCCTGTAAGCAAGGCCTCTTGCATCCATGGGTACCGACACCGGGAAGCAGCTTCAGGAACTGTGAGCCAAGTCCTCTGCCGGGTGCTCTGCTCAGGCCATGAGGTCAGCTCTTCCTTTACATGCAGGGCAAACACGGCAGCTCTGCACATACCCTCAGGGCAGCATTCATCTTGATGTGTCTTGCTTTTGAAGTCGTAGAAACCCAGATGGTGCTGATTCAGAGAAAGAATGAAACAACATAAGCCATGTATAATTGCAATTGGCAAAAGGCTTTGATTATAACAGATCAAAGTAAGTGCTGTTGCCATAGGTATTTCTCAATAAATAGCAAATTAGGCTAGAGGTATATAGGTGTACATTTTCATCATGATTAAGCACTAAAGACCAGGCAAAAAAAGAGGCTTAAATTTTTTTTTAGCTACCTGCATTCAGCAAGCTCCACAGGCCAGAAAAGATAATCATTTCATCCCATGGAATCTCCACTAAGCAAATAGTTTGTACTTGTAACATGAAGGATGGCTGCATTGCGGAAGGACCTTAAATTTGCCAGAAGAGTTCCAACTTGGGGCGATTGACAGACAGGTCAGACAAAGCCACAACGCACTGACCCAGCAGAAATAACTATTGAACATCAGTATCATTGTACACTACCATGATTTGCATCTCATGTTTCGTCCACTACGAAAATATGTCCTGCTTGCATTACGAGATCAATCTTTACAATAAATCTTAAAGAGTGTTGCATGCCAGCCAAGTATGATTAACGTCAGTTGCAGCGTCATAGTATAGGATAGCATGATACCCAGAGCACAAAAGTAAACCCATTAATATGAAGAATATTATTTGGTGAGGGTCATGTCTGACACAATTTCTGTGGAAGACCACAGCAGAAAGGGCACCACGAATGAGACTATACAACTATATCATCCTAAGATCTGACATAATGTAAAGCATAGAAAAAAAAAGGCTCAGCTGAGTAAAATGCAACCTATGAGAAAACCCCACCAATAGCAGAAATTAAATGAAAAGTAGCTTTTGGATAAAAGCATAATGTATTACAAGTATCTTACCACTATATCACCTCGAACTCCAGCTTCTTCTACAGCTTCTCGGGCAGCTGCCTCTTCAACAGTTTCATCATTCTCCCATCCTCCCTGCAACATGAAACCAGGCAAATCTAACACTGCATAAATCCAAGAGCCTCATCACATATATAAGTATTTGCAAACATATCAGCAAGCCAAATAAATAAAAAATGTGAAATCCAAGCTTGCAATCAAGCTCATTAACATCTGCAACTCTGAGTGTCAGACCACTCCAGTTACTTAATCCGACTGTCTCACAGAAACACACATTTGCATTTGGGAGGTAGCTAATATTAACTACCAAGCAAAACTCCACAGATATGAAATTTTACACAGCATCATATTATAATGGGTGCATGGATATTTCATACGGAAATGCTAGCAGTAAATTACCTTCGGAAACAAAAGACCAGGACCGCTTTGGGAGTTAATCATGAGAACTTCCACAAGTTTCTTATGTCCATCATCAGAAGTTTCATCGTTGTTAGATCTATACCTGAATGGTATGCACCTGCAGAACAATGACCTTATTCAGACAATACCACTCTGCCAAAACATTCACAATATAACTCTTAGACAAAACTAATTGCTCTAGTTACGAGAATAAATAATATAAAAGCTATCTAGAATCCTAGGAGGAAATCTGGGTAAAATATGGCACCTATCATGAACAAACACCTGGAATACCAACATTGACTCATGATCTTTTGATTGACATCATTGACGACGATAACTATACCCAATGATACAGATTATTCCAAGTAGTAACCAGCGTACATCAACCGATACAAAACTAAACAGCAATACAGTTACAGAGCCACTTCACCCAAGGATACAAACTATTCATCAGATGCTAACATGTTCCGCCCTTGTTACATCATGTCCTAAGTTTGATCAAAGAAAGTAATTTGACCCACTTTTACATCTCACTTCGAGAAAGGCACATCTAGATTCTAATACGCACTAAGTGAAATAAACAGATGGCAACCTCAGCACTGTCGCTGTCATCAAGTGTAACAAAGTGAGATGTTGAAATCTTACTAAGACCTCCCTTCTAGGTGCTTATATCAATCTATACATGATTATTACCTGGCCACACGCTGCACTTGTTTTTTTTTTTTGTGAAGAAAAAAAAAAGCATATCGAGACACCAGCAAGATGCAATCCAGCCCCCCCAAAGGGCCCAAACGCGCACCACCACGATCGAACACATCTATTCCATCCAGCCAATGCTACCGCGCCGTACGGAGGATAAAGAGTACAACGCGTACCGCACCAAGAGCCGCATTAGGTCAAGAGGGCTATGCGCCCGCGCGCACGAGCGAACGTAGCCATCGCCCGTCAATCCAACCGAATCCAATCAAGAAAGGAACTTCCGAGCACTGGTATCAATAACTGCGAAGGTAATCAATCGATCTCGCGCGTACCCGGCCACTAGCCGACGTCCCTCCTCGTACCGCTGCTGATGCCGGCCGGTCCGGGCCACCAAGTCGCACATGCTACCCGCTCCGCGCGCGCTCTTCCTCCTCTCTCCGGCGGCGGTCGTCGGGGCGCAATGCGGCGAGGGCGAGACGGGGAGGAGAGATTTGTGCGCGGCTAGAGAGAGAGAGAGAGAGCGGAGGGAGCGAGATACGAGGTCGGAGTTCGTTGCCGTGAGGGCGCCCTGTTTTTTAACTCTTCTTTTTTTCCCCTTTCTTTTTTTGGGCCGCTGGCCTTCGGAATTTTTCCTTCTTTTTTTTTTTTTTTTTTGGCTTTTAGAGAACGCCGGCCTTCGGTTGGACTTGGGACAGCCAGCGACGGGGCGACGGCGTGACTCCTGTGTTTTCCTTTCCCTGCCAACGTGTTTTGGTTTGCTGAAATTTCTTCTTTGAGAAATCTTTCTCTCAACACAGATTGTACTGCACATAAAATCAACAACGTATGGTTTCTATTTACATTTTGATATGTCTGAAATATCTTTTTTCTTTACTTTCTTTTTATTTAAATTATTGATACTATTGATTTTTTATAGACAATTTGTCTTATTAAAAAAATGTGCTCTAATATGTAAAATTATTAGTCGCAATTTAAGTTCTACTAATGATAAATCAAATAATAATAAAATTTTATACATTTGAATAATTTTTTTGAATAAAACAAATAGTTAAAGTTAATATTAAAAATTAATGGTGCAAATAATTTAAAATCGGATGAAGTGAAAAGTGTAGATATGGATAGATTGCTTTTCCTGGAAACGTTTCTTGAAAGGATGAGCCTAGACGACTCTTCAGGTTTCCTTTCATCATGATGATGAACTTTTTTTCTAAAAAAAAAATTGTCAATGGGCTGCATGTCATGTGACATGACGCAAGGCTATTTGTTTGAGCTTGGTGTTTTCATATTTTCTACTCCCTTGACATTCGTTATTGATTTTTAAATTTAATTTTGATTATTTATTTTATTCAATTTTTATATAAATTTTATATATATTGATATGATTTGATTTATTATTATAATTATTTGAATCACAACTTAAAATTTTACATATTCAAACAAAATTTTTAATAAAAAAAAATCAAAATTAAATTTAAAAGTCAACAACGACATCAATTAAAAAACAAAAGAAACACATGTAATATTACAATGGTACGGAGTACTATGAACTGGGAGATGACGTGGAGCGTCAGCAGCACGCAGCGAGTGTCAACTAATGGTGACCGAACGCCTGATTGGCACCGCAAATGCCGAAAAAATTACAAGCAAAATAATTTGATCGTCGTGTTCTTCCGTGTCCAGTACTAGAACCGCAGGTCTGGCAAGCTTTGTAGTACTCGCTATGTTTCAATAAAAATTTATTTCTACTTTTTGTTTACTATAATTTTGATCAATGATTTTAATAAATTAAATTAAGTTTAATAGCATAAATTATATATATTATAAAAATATTTATTTTAATAAATATAAAAATATAAATATTAAGTTTTTTAATTTAATCGAATCTATAAAAATTATTTATCAAAATATAAATAAACAAAAGCTAGAAATAAATTTATATGAAGTAGTACGTCTGATCGTTGGAGTACGTCGTGTCCTTCTCCGTCAGCTCGATCGAGCGCAAGCATACCAAGCTGCTTGCTCCACGTATCCGTGGCGGGCTCTCATCCCATCTCATGACAGGGCCAGCTAGCTATCCACCCGGCCAAATCATAAACCAATCTGAATTATTTTGGTTACGTCGACGTTCAAACTGACGCCGAGACGGACGGAAGGCGACGCGAGCAAGAAAAGAGATTAATTCCTTCCTATTTTAATTGATGTCGTCATTAATTTTTAAATTTAACTTTAATTATTTGTTTTATTACATTTTTTAATAAATTATATATATTTTGATATAATTCGATTTATTATTAGAGTTGTTTAAATCACAATTTAAAATTTTTATATTCAAACAAATTTTTTAAATAAAACAAATGGTCAAAATTAATTTTAAAAGTCAATAATAACATTAATTAAAGAACATAGTGAGTAATTGTTGGTAAATCTCTCCTGCCTCTGCTTAATCCCGTGGATCTCATCGGTCTCAGTCCCGACTGAGCGGATCAGTAGCTTAGCCAAGATTTTACAAACGGAATGCTGAATTTTTTTTCCGATGGGCGAAGACAGCGATAGATATGTTATAGGCATCAGTCGTCGGAGGCTAGAAGAAGAGAAATTGAGCAAACTACAAAGCTCTTATCTTTCTCATCTGAAATAACCGAAGATGATAATCGACCACCTCAGACTATCAAATTTTACTTTTACTGGACGTAGGAAACATGTGGTCTAAAGAAATCCAACTTATAAATGCATTGTAAGCTCGAGCTCATAAAAAAAGATAGAAATATTTAAAAAAAATCAAATATTCTATCACTACATATCAAAAGTTTTATTCTTTCATCAAATATTTTGCTATTGAAAATTAAATGTTCTAACTATTTCGCTTGAAAATTTCAGTAAAAATGAGTGTATTTGTTTCCAAATCAAAACGGAGCAGACGCGTATGGATGAAAAAGGTAGTTACGTTCTAATAGAAAGATAAATCAAGTAACTAAACATTAATTTAGTTACTTGGTAAAATATAACATTCCAACATATACCTTTATCAATATTTAAAATTTATTTATTTTTAATTTCAATAAATTTGATACTTATATATAACAATATTTTAAAACTACTTATATATATATGTATTTGTTATTTAAATATCTATTAAAATTAAAAATTTAATTAGCATATGTATTAGAACTAATTTAGACTAAAAATTTAGATAGTCGCGGCATATTGACACACCCACTGGGTACGCCAGAGCGGATCATCGTTGTGTGCAAGGCTGGGCTACGTGCTATGTAATTGATCGGCACTTGCTTCAAGCCTCCATCCGATCGATCTCCTTTTTGCTTCTTTCTTTTCCAAACTGTCCTCGCGGGTCTCGTGATCGAGCGGGCGGCCTCGGCTCAGCTTGTTGGTCCATGCACGGAACGTGCTCTGCTTGATCGATAGCTTTCTACGCCGCGAAAACAAGCGGAGGTAGCGAGCCGGTCGATCAAGCGCCGGCGACAAGTGGGATGCAGGCAGGATGTCGCTGCCGTGGGCGGTGGCCGTGTCCGTCGTCGACACGGTGTGGGCGGTGGCTCGCGGTCTGGGTCGCGGCGTGCCTGTCCACCGCCACCGCCGTTGCCCGCACCGCCCGTACGGGCGAGATTGCCCACCTGCCTGTCGGCTGATCTCCATTAGTTTAGATAGGTGATGATTGGCCATTAGAGATGGCAATTTGGGTTTGGTTTTGAGTACCCGTCGGGTTTTGCATCCGACAGATGCAACCTGACTGGAAAAAAAAGTTGTTGATCAGGTTTTTTTCACACCTGCAGGTGATTTGTTGGGTATTCAAATACTTTTTCAGGTCTGAAAATTACATCTGTACTCTTCTTTATCATGCGAGTTTTTCTTCACCCGATCTAAATTTATCTTTGTTAAGTGAATTTTTGCTTCATCCGATCTGAACCCGACTCGTCATCGTCTTTATAACAATAGAAAACCCGACATTCATTCGAAACTCGTCATTTTTTGTGTAACTATGATAGAAAATACAAATCTGACAGGTACGGATTCGAATCTAAAATTACACCCGCATTTTTTTTAATCGAGCGAGTTTCTACAAAATCCAACTCCGAACCCGTTGCCATGCCTATTGACCACTCACCTGCGTGTGTCGGCTGATCTCCATTAGTTCATGCAACTCCAATTTGATAGAAGCAGCTCATCTGTTTCACTTTTGCAGATAGCAGCAGATTGATTCCACCGCCGTGAGACGTGTACAACAGGACAGCTGCTGCATACATACGTAGCTGGACGAACTGAAGGCCAATCTCGGACTCTCCGTCCACCGATTTTGCAATACTCCCAGTGAACCTCTCATGGTTCTAACCAGTGTTGTAAGCACATCTATTGTTTGTACACGCCGCGTTCTGATAGTGAAAAATTGCTCACATTCTTCCCATTTTCCTCTCCTGTGTCGTGCATGTACACACTACTGCTTACGTTCTTAAATTATTGATCCGATTTATTTTTAAACAACAATTACAAAAAGGTGGTAGATGGTCAGGAAAGTAATCGTTCATAAAAGTTTCTGTATGCAGATCACAAAGCAACTCGGGGTAAAATTAACAGGCCCCTCCCGCTGTATACAACGTCATCAGATAACATTTGCTCCTTTGCTCGTCAGACGACAACGTAATCGTTCGAATCCACAATTTTTCAAAAAAACCGTAGTGATGATATCAGGAAAATTTCGCATGTCCATCTGGGAGCACAACAGTGCGAGTCTAATCATATGAACAACAAATAGATCAAACACCTTGTAGCCATAAAAATTAACGTGCTGCCATTATATTTGATCAATTCAATGGAATACTCTGGACCAAATAAAAAAAAATAGGCACAGCAGAAACCATGCTGGCTCGAATTCTAAGAGGGCAAAACTTTAGCGTAATAACAACATTTTGCATAGCTGATTTTGTCAGAACTGCCTATCAGATCTGGATGACTCGTGAGTTGAAGGATTTCAGACCCCAATAGATAGAGCACTCGATAGTGGATGACATCTGTACAAAAAGGGGTTCTTCATGGAGTAAAAGCAGTGAAGCTCATCATGCATGACATCCAGCCAATGTTGCAAAGTGCGATGCAGAATTAATTTATTTCTCCCACTGTATGGGAGGGTCTTCAAGAAGATGAGTTCTTCCTGGCTGCATAAACGCGGTAAGCAGCTATTCCCACAACTGCAACAGCAGCTCCAACTGCAAATTTTTAGTGCATTGTCAGCATGAGTTTGGACTAAGGAATTTCCACACGAGCTGAATTGCAAAATACTATATAAATAGCACAAATAAGATGCTAAATTGCTAAGTCTTATTAGTATATTTGGTATCATAAGAAAATTCAACTGCAGCCGAGATAAGTGTGTGAGTCACCTGAGGCAACCATGAGCGAACGATTTAGGAGTTGCCGGTACTGTCTGCGTGTTTTCCCAGCTTCGGTCTCTGGAATGCTCAAATGGGGCTGCTGAGCAGTGTGAATTATCCTGGAGAAAATATTGTTCAAGTCCCTCAACCTAACACTGATAGGAATTGGTGTCTCAATCCCCATGTCCTGGCTCACCTGAAATGCAAATAAATATTCTTTTACATTTACTTTCTTTGGAAAATAGAATATTCTTTTCTTTGGAACAGGGTCAATAGTCAACAAATGCAAAATAATCCACAGCAATAACTAGATGAGAGAAATATGGGCACCAATAAAATTAAGTGATCAGAAGAAAAACATGGCATTTGCACATAGGTATCAATAATAATCATTTTCTTGAAATAAATATGAATTTTTTCAACAGATTTACACGATGGAAATCTGCCTACTTTTACAAATTAAAGGATTAGAACTATGCAAGAAGTGTTTCACCAATGTCTTAGCTATAAAAGTTACTTCAAATTTTTCATCCAATCTTCCATTTTTCCAATTGTCCACGCACCGAATGCTATTACCCGAAAGGCCGATATAACTTCCAAAGAGGATGTATTATTGTTCATTTTTTGTAGGATAATAACATTTTTAAAGATGGATAATAATGTGTAACAAACTGACAAATGCAGAGTAAACTTACTCTGGTTGATTCTTGTACAGCTTGTGAAGATTGGTCAAGATCATCTTTAGCAGCAACTATCAGGCAAGGAGCTTCATAGCCAGTATTTTCTCCATGTGTAGCTACTTGCACAAGCAAGTCTCTTGCTCTTTGCCAAGAGTATTCATCACAACTGCCATTTCCACAGGATTGCAATTAGACAAAATAGTCATAACACTGTATTTACATGTATGTGAATCTAAGGGCTACAGAACAACATATTGCATATCAACACTAATCAGACTTCTACTGAAAATTGTAGGTTTAAGCTTAGTTCTACAACCAGAATTCAACAGCAATGGCAATAACAAGAATCATTGCACAAAAAAGGTTCAATAAACAGTTATCTTGAATCTCAAACATCAAAGTAGGCTCACTTTTGCGCTGGATAATTAAGACAATAATAACCCAGAAGAAAATATACCTATCATAAACAAATACTGCTACATCACAGGGTGCCAATGATTCCCTGTTTGTCAGTAAAGATCTCACATCACCTTCAGGAATTTCTCGCAGAATAAGAGTCTTTCTAGTTCCCTATAGCCAAAAAAGAAAAAAGAATAATAAGACCATGTCAGATCAAACATTTAAAGTAAACAAGAAACCAAACAAACAGTTCATAATTAAAAAATAATAAATATCAATTGGACTTGCGGACACAAAAATATCATATAGAATTGAATTAGTTCATATAGATACCAGACAAGATAATCTTGAAGAATAGATATATCTTTTATAATCATATGCATTTATATATTAAATGCTATGCATCATAGGTAAGTGGAGATGATTTGACTGCCAGACTATCATGTTAATTAATATTTTCCATTTAAGAATGTATGATGCTCATCAGACTAAATATCAGCATAAGTGTAGTCAAAAGACATACATCAGGCAACTCAACAGTATTTGTTGCAAACCGCTCACAATTAGAAGGCAGAGCATCAGATGGTTGCCTGTTACAGGTAATTCAAGTGGAAAGGAGAAGATCAGCACAAAAAGATACAGCAGCAGCAACAACAAAGATATCTGTGGAAATTCATAATTACCTTCCAATGAATGACTGTAGCAGCGCAGTCTTCCCAGATCCTCTAGCACCAAAAACATAACACTGGAACACATTTCTTTGAGTCTGCTGCTTTTTACGATCTACTTGTCGCTTCCTGGTGACTGTAAATGTGGAAGCAAAATCGCCTTGATAGCCCACATATAAAAGGTTGGCAAAACTATTTGCTGGATCTAATAGTGTCATAAGAGCCCACTGCATTCAGAAACAAAATTATTCAACAACAGAAACATATTTTTATAAACTAGCATAGGATTAATAGAACATAATAGTAAATATATTGCCATGCACTCAAATTCTGTAACAAGTAAATAATATTAAACCAACAATGATGCATCAAATCAGAGTAATTTTTACTGATCAACATTTTTATTTTTTACCAAAAAACAGAACTTTTCGCAAATGTTCCACTCCCCATGGGAGCGAATTTCTTGTCTGTCCTACACCAAAGCCCAGATTTAATCCCGTTCTCACGGGCTACGGTGCTGCTGTGTAAGGGTGGGATAGGGGTTCAAGGGTTTTCTCGACCTGCGTGAGGTCTTCTTCTTAATGCAATGCTGAGGGGGCTGTCTTACCCCCTGCAGGTCCATTTTTTTTTCACACTGCAAGGTGAATATATAACTAATAATATGATACAGCCATACAGGAAAAAAGAAGATAAATCTGGTAACTGCACACCATTTTCAATAGCTACATTACCTTTGATAGAAATCCTTCAAGTGACAACCCACCCAAGACATTCGTTTCAGCACAGTCTTTATATATATCAGACAACCATGGGCTAAATTTTCAAAAGGAGATGCAAAGGAAAACGTCAGCAGAAAAAAATAAAACAGATTAATCACAAAGCCCATACTGTAAAAAAGCAAATGTCAGTTCTGCAGTTCCTACTTCCTAGGATATAAAGGTTTTCCTAAAACTTAACAAGAGAAAACCATTATTCTAAAGCTACAATTTCAACTCATAAGCAGAAGGATTCTTTATCTGTGTCTTACTTTTCAGGTGCGGTAGAAAACAGGTCATCCAGCTCAGCAGGTAACAATGCTCCATCCTGGATAATAAATTATCTAATGATTAATAGAAAACTGAATAATTTTAGCTATGTTAAGTATGTAATTTGAATGCATATCCAAGGTACTGATTATAAATGTAAGGATAATATTACAAAGTGAACATGTGAATAAATGGTATCCAACTTACATTATCACTGTCAAACATGCTGAATAACCCTCTCAAGAAATCAGCCACTTCATTTGTCATTTCCAGAGTCTGCAAAAAAGAGTTAGCATTATTGCTAAGCCATCTTCAAAGTATTGTATACCAGAAGTATGACGAAAAGTGTTAACTTCTATGTGAAGCTCGGAATAAATGCTTTCTTTATACTAATGAGAGCAATAATCGAAGTTAGATGTCTAGTGCTAGCAACAAAAGCGCGTATAAAACCAATGCATAGAATCAAAACCAGCTGACACTCAGCATAATCAGGAACTCTACAGTGGTTGATATCAAAATAGATTGTTTATCAGGATAAAAACATATGAAGTTAGATAATTCTCGGTGCAACAGATATTGTTGGAACTGAGAAAGATCACGAGGGAACCAAGCATTACTTGATCAGGAGCTCTTTTAATTGGTGCTGCAATGAGGTCATCCCTTAGTTTCAGGTCGTTGTCATAACCAAACTTCCTCAAAACCGTCCAGGTTGTTTCTAGCCGACCTTTTTCAATAAAAAGGGCATGCAAGAAAAGAAAACCAGTCAAAGTAAGTCCCTTATCATTTACACCTTCAGGCATCTTCTCCTGAACAACTCTCTTCACGCCTGAAATTTCAGTAGGCTGGAGAGGAGCACTAAAACATTTGACCTGTGAAGTAATAAAGAAAAGATATATTAACAGAGAGAAACGAGCTAAAATAAAATCGTCATGTTATGTGCTGCTAATCACATAAAAGTAGGGCAGATTTGTGGGTATAAACCTGAAATTCATTAAGCTCTACATCACTAAGAGCACCATCATGGTCTTGATCGCACATAATGAATATCCGCTTCAAAGCTCTAACACAGCGTGGTTTCAGAGATTGTGCCTCTTGATCAAAAAGAGGAGCAGTTGGGTGAAGCACCGCCTTTTGGGCATAATAGAAGACCTCAGGCACCTGCAATAGCCAATAACTCAAGATCAATGACTGGCTCTGATCACTAGGCAGCCCTACCAAATACCACGAATCTTAACATACTAAGATCAGTTAAAACAAAAAATGAATCAAAACATGTCATAGTCAAGCTACAGAAAATGCATGTCCAGAACACTACATGAGAGCCTTCTTATCATGTGTCATTAGTCATCGAGAGTATGACCAATACGTGCATTTCAAGCTAGAAATTTTAAATCAAACACTGAGAAGGAGAATTACCTGGATCTGGCGAAGAGCAGAGCACTCGATGCAGGTTTCAATCTCACGGAATGACTGCATGATCGGCGCCATCACCTGCTCAAGGCTAACTTGCTGTTCGTCCCTCAGGTCCAGCTTACAACCCACCACTATCACCGGGGCCTTCAACTGCACCTCACACAGATCAAAGCATCAGAAAATCACATTGGGGCAACCATCGAATTCATCAATGTTGAGCGGCCACATCTTAAAATGCGAAACCGGCCGAAATGTACAGCAGAGCACTACTTGTAGACGCCGGAGCTCGGGGAGCCAGAAAGAGCTGAGCCTCTCCAGCGTGGTGGGCCGGTCACAGGCGTAGGTGAGCACCACCGCGTCCGCCGCCTGGCACTCGGCGATCAGCTTGGCCTTCTGCTCCGGGCTGCATCCACACGTTCACGCACAGATAGAGTCAAACGACGGAACCACCAGCATCCCACGCCGATCCAATGGATCCGAGAGGACCGCGGACGGAAGCGCGGGATGAGGGCACCTGGATGAGGTGTCGATGATGGTGATGGGCACGCGGTCGGGGAAGTAGTCCGCGGGGAGGCGGGTCGGCGGCATGACGCCGGGGACGTTCTCCGGGAACTGCTCGGTGGCGAGCGCGATGATGAGGCTCGACTTGCCCGTGCCCGGGTCGCCGATCACGACGACCCGCACGCCCGACTTGCCGGCCAGGTTCGCCGTCACACCCGCCATGGCGCGCGAGCGTCCTCCTCCTCCCCCGCGCGTCGAGCTAGGGTTTTGCGGGATTTGGGCGGGGCGCCGCGGCTGGGACTGGGCGTCGCGTGTCAGCGAGTGGGGTCGGGAAGGTGGGCTGGTTCGTTCATGCTTACGTGAGGGGAAGGTTGCGCTGCTTCGGCTTGGAGTCGAAGAAAGAAATGGATGGCCGACTCCGGGTCGGAACGGGACTTCAGATGACATGGGCTGGGCCTCGTGAAAGCACGGCTTAGATCTGCGTGGGCCGTTGCTTCCGCTGGATGAGCTTGTTCTAGTCGAGTTCACTCTTCACTCACGGCACGGCATTGCAGGCTTTGTACAAAACAATAAATGGAGTTTAAAATTTTAGTGTCATCTTTTATTATTTTTTATTTTATCTTATATTTTTTTATTTTCTAACCCATATTTTCAAAGTCGAAAGACGCACTTAAAATAATTAAAAATTAGATCGATTTTTATTTATTATAAACTATACTTCTAATTCGATTTGTAATCTAATTTGCGAAAAATATGTTTTATAGTTTGAAACAATTTTCAAAGTAATTTATATTTATTATAGATTATACATGAGATTATTTAAATAAAACTATTGAAACAAAGCTTATAAATGTAATTATATGTTTAAAATACTTAAAAAATTTTGAGACCCTGTAATTTTGTTACCTGTGCCGTCGCTCGCACTTACGGACGCCGCTCCGTGAATCGAGAGCGCCGACCACGGAGGCCGATGAGTGGTGCTGCTGTGGTGGATGGCTGTGGTGGATGGCCGTGTCGACAAGAAACACCGGGCACCGATGGCCTGCATACTTCAGTGACCCATGTGCCACATGTGCAGTGTCACTTCGCCACTCCCCTTCTCGCACCCAAGCTCTCGGCGCTTTCCACGACGACGCGCACCGAACTCGGCGGCAGCAGCAGCTCCGATTCAGGGACCATGTCCGCCGCCGGCTCTTCCTCCGCATCATCCGCCAAGCGGTACGTGCTCGGCTCCAACATCCATGGCTTCTCGGCCGCGTACCCTGTTGCTGCCTTGCTGGTCGCCGTCGCTGCTGTAGCTGGGCCGTGCTTGCCAATCTGTTCCCTCGTTTTAGGGATTTTGTGATGCTGATTCAGCTGTTCGGTGCTACTGTCTACTGCGCCAAGTGGATTCTTGACCACTCCCATGTTTCTTGCGTTAGCTGTTTCTTGTATGCTATAGCACAGATGGGGGGCGGGGAGGGGGGGGGGGGGGGGGGGTG